>OY744549.1:9572423-9587423 GCA_963556195.1 Sepiola atlantica
CCTGCGCGCAGATGGTGTCAAAATCGTTCGTAGCCATTTCCAACTTTCTTTAATCTTTCCGAAGAAATAGAACGTTGATATTTCCACTCAAGTCACTGCAATAAAAACTTTAACGACGCAGTTGACCTGTCAAACAAACAGCCACAACAACAACAACAAATAAGAGTGTGTCGACAAATAAGAGGAAACGCACAGGAGTGGTTTAAACTCACGTGCGTTTATTTAACGTTTGTTTTTTTTTCACAAACGCTGGCACGTTCAAACATAAATGAAATGGACATTTACTATGAGTCCCAGAACAATTGAATGCACATAGTGGTTGCGCAAATAAAGGAGTTGCGTGAAATACACAAAAGGGGTCTGTGGTGAACACCACAAATGAGGTACTCTCTCTTTCTCTCTTTCTTTGTTAACCCTTCTTCGCCTCTGAGGGGAGAAACTCGTGAAACCTCGCAGAATCACGTTGGCCGAAGGATTTCGGCCAGCTTGACCACGCGAGATTTGAAGTCGATAAAAAAACACGTAGTCCCTTCCTCTTCCTCTGTTTCCCTCAGCGTCTTGAGAAGAACGCACCAAGAACTCTCGGCGATTCCCCCCCCCCACCAGCTCGAACGAGCTGTGTGGAGGAGGATGGGGAGAAAAGGGTAATCTTTCTATTCACAACACAATCTTTCAATTTGACGAACATTTCTTCACATCCCTTTTCTTCAAGCATCTTGAATTCAAAGGAACATTTCTTTAAGAATCTCTCTTAATCTAAACGAACTTTTTCCTTCACAAATTTGCCACACAAATGACATTCAACACGCATCGCATCATACGCCCCAATTATGCACTTACAATCTCTTTTAAGTATTAAATAAATTGTTTTGTTAATAAAAATGTTATTCCTTTCCTTTTTTATTTACCATTATAAAAGGCCTATTCGTATATGTATATAGCTTCATCATTCCTTCGCTTTCTTTAAGGTAAGTTTAAATAATATTTTCTTCCATTCTCTTTGTGTCTTAAACTGTTTTTATTTAATCCCCACGTGGTCCGATGGTGGAAACTAACAGTGAGATGACATGCCGTTATAAAGGCATCTATCACACTACCTATGGCTGGGGGATTCATAATCGCAAAACCATTTGTCCGACATCCTTCGCGACTGTGGTTAAAATCCAAAATCCATTGTTCTCTTTTGAATCTCCCGCCATAAACACACTTCCACCCGGCCATAGGTCTACTTACATTAGACGCATTTAGATTCCTGAAGGAGCCGGCTAACTTTCCATCTAGGAAGGAAAGCCGAAAAAGAGAGAGAAAATCAACAGGGTTCTCAATATCTCGCGGAAACTGGGTCCAAGTCACGTGTCTTCCCAGATCACGAACGACACCTGATTCCCTTTTCTCTGAATTTATCGAGACCGAAATCTTATTCAAGAAAGGTAAATCTGTCGTCCCTATCATGTTATGATTTTTAGGTCTCGTTTTGATTTGACGTCATACCAGCCGGAGTGTTGTTGTGATGGCGACCACCACTTTGATGTGTCTTGTTTGGGCGATTCCCGACTGCTCAAAAGTGGAATCCCAGGCACTGGGAGGCGTTCTGTGATCGCCACAGTGGCACAAAAGTCGGTAAGCATGATTATGTTTACTACCACGAAGTTACGTGCTGACTGATCATGTACCGTGATTACTGTGGCGAAAATAGAAATTCAAACAAACGCAGTTTGTTGACGCCGACCGTCAGATTTTCATCTCCGTGTTATCGGTCGTATGTCGACGACTACGTCCGCAGGCTTTTCCATAAAACCAGCTGGTCCAAGCAAACGACAGGAAAACATCTGGAATCAGCCAAGAACACAAGAATAGCGACGTTCAGTCCTCCTCAAACAACGACGAAAAAACCAGCAACTTCAAGTACAACAAAATAACAATTCAACAACGCGACTATCACGACAACTTCTACGACAATTTCGTCTGCCAAACGTCATTGAATCAGCGACGCTGAACAACAACACAACTATTTGCAATACTGCTACACCGCGTCCTCCAACGCCGACATCTTTACACCGCAACTATTACTGCTTCTACTACGGCTCGCTCGGCTCGCCTACAGGACATTGGCAAAACAAATTACTACTACCCACTAAGGCTTCGCGACTGTTATTGACATTCACTCCAATTCCGAAATTACTTCTCGGAAAATTCTTCCCGTTTATTTGTTCTGGAAAATAAACCATAGTATTTGTCCAATTTTAATCCTGTGTTGTTCGTTCATTTCTGCTTGTCACCATACGCTTACAGTAATATAACAATAATGGCTACTACTATAAGTCCCCAAAACATTGAATGCACATAGTAGTTACTCAAATAAGGAATTGTGTGAAATGCACGAAGGGGTCTACTTGCATTCGACGCATTTTGGAGGTTTGGGGAGAGCCGGCAATCGCTTTACTTCGCTCCAAGATATCAGCACAGAAAGAGAAAAGGCATCAGAAGGATTCCCGAAATCTCGAGAGAACTGGGTCCAAGTAACGTGTCTTCCGAGATCACGAACAAACAAACGAACGAGACTTGATCCTTTTTTCTCTGAATCCATCGAGACGCGGTATCTTATTCAAGGTAGACAACTCTGTCGCCCCTACACAGTTATTCGCTAACGTGTAAGGACACCATCTAATCTTAGATATAACAGTAATGGCTACCTTTTAAGACTTGCCTATTTAATCGAAACGTTTACTGATGAAGATGCTGTTTCAAACTGGACCGTGACAGACCAACGAAATTTTAAACTTCTAACTCAAGCGTGGCAGACTGACAAAAATGTTATTTCTAGCCCGTCGGCATTCCCCGGTAGGACGCCTCAGGCAGTAAGCGATAAACTTACTCCACCCCAATGAGGGGGGGGGCAAAGCCTGGGAGGGTGCACCTCCTAGAACTGCACAGGACAAACCCACAGATCGGTGGAATCAAGCCCCGAAGGCCAAGACGGTACCGGTCTATAGGGTGCAGTATCCATCGGAACAGATACTACACTTTGATCTTAGCCAATTAATTCACCATTTCTTGAGATCGAAAATGCAATAGTGTAAAGTACTGTTTAAAATTCTGTCAAAAATAATTTAATCACGGAATTAAATCCACCACAATGCATTTCTGTTTCTTGCTTATAGAAAAAAAGAGTAAACGTTTGAACCCTTTAAATGACCCTTCTCAAAAACGTTTACTGTTTTCAAACATGACGCCACATTTATCTGAGTAAATATATTTAGTGATGAAGATGCTGTTTCAAACTGGACCGTGACAGACCAACGACATTTTGAACTTCTAAACTTAAACGTGACAGACCAACGAAAATGCTATTTTAAACTTAAGCGTGACAGACTGACGAAAATGCTATTTTAAACTTAAGCGTGACAGACTGACGAAAATGCTATTTTAAACTTAAGCGGGACAGACCAACGAAAATGCTATTTTAAACTTAAACGTGACAGACCAACGAAAATGCTATTTTAAACTTAAGCGTGACAGACCAACAAAAATGCTATTTTAAACTTAAGCGTGACAGACCAACGAAAATGCTATTTTAAACTTAAGCGTGACAGACCAACGAAAATGCTATTTTAAACTTAAGCGTGACAGACCAACGAAAATGCTATTTTAAACTTAAGCGTGACAGACTAACGAAAATGCTATTTTAAACTTAAGCGGGACAGACTGACGAAAATGCTATTTTAAACTTAAGCGTGACAGACCAACGAAAATGCTATTTTAAACTTAAGCGTGACAGACCAACGAAAATGCTATTTTAAACTTAAGCGTGACAGACCAACGAAAATGCTATTTTAAACTTCGGCGTGACAGACCAACGAAAATGCTATTTTAAACTTAAGCGTGACAGACGAACAGAAATGCTATTTTAAACTTAAGCGTGACAGACTGACGAAAATGCTATTTTAAACTTAAGCGTGACAGACTGACGAAAATGCTATTTTAAACTTAAGCGTGACAGACCAACGAAAATGCTATTTTAAACTTAAGCGGGACAGACCAACGAAAATGCTATTTTAAACTTAAGCGTGACAGACTGACGAAAATGCTATTTTAAACTTAAGCGTGACAGACCAACGAAAATGCTATTTTAAACTTAAGCGTGACAGACCAACGAAAATGCTATTTTAAACTTAAGCGTGACAGACTGACGAAAATGCTATTTTAAACTTAAGCGGGACAGACCAACGAAAATGCTATTTTAAACTTAAGCGTGACAGACCAACGAAAATGCTATTTTAAACTTAAGCGTGACAGACCAACGAAAATGCTATTTTAAACTTAAGCCTGACAGACGAACGGAAATGCTATTTTAAACTTAAGCGTGACAGACTGACGAAAATGCTATTTTAAACTTAAGCGGGACAGACCAACGAAAATGCTATTTTAAACTTAAGCGTGACAGACCAACGAAAATGCTATTTTAAACTTAAGCATGACAGACCAACGAAAATGCTATTTTAAACTTTAGCGTGACAGACCAACGAAAATGCTATTTTAAACTTAAGCGTGACAGACCAACGAAAATGCTATTTTAAACTTAAGCGTGACAGACCAACGAAAATGCTATTTTAAACTTAAGCGTGACAGACCAATGAAAATGCTATTTTAAAATTTAGCGTGACAGACCAACGAAAATGCTATTTTAAACTTAAGCGTGACAGACTGACGAAAATGCTATTTTAAACTTAAGCGGGACAGACCAACGAAAATGCTATTTTAAACTTAAGCGTGACAGACCGACGAAAATGCTATTTTAAACTTAAGCGTGACAGACCAACGAAAACGCTATTTTAAACTTAAGCGTGACAGACCAATGAAAATGCTTTTTTAAACTTAAGCGTGACAGACCAACGAAAATGCTATTTTAAACTTAAGCGTGACAGACCAACGAAAACGCTATTTTAAACTTAAGCGTGACAGACCAACGAAAATGCTATTTTAAACTTAAGCGTGACAGACCAACGAAAACGCTATTTTAAACTTAAGCGTGACAGACCAATGAAAATGCTATTTTAAACTTCAGCGTGACAGACCAACGAAAATGCTATTTTAAACTTAAACATGACAGACCAACGAAAATACTATTTCAAACTTCAGCGTGACAGACCAACGACAATGCTATTTTAAACTTCAGCGTGACAGACAAACGAAAACGCTATTTTAAACTTAAGCGTGACAGACCAACGAAAATGCTATTTTAAACTTAAGCGTGAAACACCAACGAAAATGCTATTTTAAACTTAAGCGTGACAGACCAACGACAATGATATTTTAAACTTAAGCGTGACAGACCAACGAAAATGCTATTTTAAACTTAAGCGTGACAGACCAACGAAAATGCTATTTTAAACTTAAGCGTGACAGACCAACGAAAATGCTATTTTAAACGTCAGCGTGACAGACCAACGACAATGATATTTTAAACTTAAGCGTGACAGACCAACGAAAATGCTATTTTAAACGTCAGCGTGACAGACCAACGACAATGATATTTTAAACTTAAGCGTGACAGACTGACAGAAATGCTATCTTAAAATTTAGCGTAACAAACCGACGAAAATGCTATTTTGAACTGATGCATAATTGACTAACGAAAACGCGTTTTTTAACTTGAGCGTGACCAACGGACGGACATGCAGAGCATCATATAGAGATGTGTAGCGGCATCGCAAAGTTCGATGTTAGATTTGAACATTACAGACCAACAAAAAATGCTATTTCTAATTTCAGCGTGACAGACTGACGGATGGACGGAGAGAAAGACCTGTTATAGAGCTGAGTGGACACATCTCAACATGAATAGGGATCTTTAAGATACGTCCATTCAAATAACGCGTTTAGCAATTGTATTAAACTCAAGCGTGACAGACAGACAATCGTTTAGTCGCTCCTACCACAAACGAAATGCTCACCTCTCTCTATCTCTCTCTTTCTCTCTCTCTCTCTGTCTCTCTCTTTCTCTCTCTCTCTCTCTCTCTCTCTCTCTCTCTGTCTCTCTTTCGGTTATTTGACGTCATATCCACCTACATATTGTCGACTTCCTTTCTCACAATCCTGACTTATAGGCAGAGTCAATCCCTTGACCTATGTTTACCTGTTCGTATACAGCACACGCTGCATAATCGCTAATATGTACCAGCCAAAATCTACTAGCAAACCTACAGTATTGTAGTTTTATGCAGGGCTTAATAAAAATGACAAAAAAGTCTACAAACTCATTTTTGATGATTGTAAATTGAAGTTGCCAGATCACTCTACATCCGTGGCTCAAATAAAGGGTTCAGTTTGAAATTCCACGCAGATTCCTGAGTTCGACAAGTTGCACCCGAAGAAGGTCGAAGGTTACGTGGTTTGGCAGTTTGTTAATATGGAGACATTCTTAAATAAACACCTAAACAGAAAAATCAGTTAAAAGGAAAAACTTTTTTTAGTACGAGTGTAGTATTATGCAGGGCTTAATAAAAATGACAACACATGGATCTTATGAAAATATAAGATGCAGCTTTATTTGTTGGTGACGATGAGGGTGGTGGTTGGAGAGGATTTGTGACCATCGGAATCAGACGGTTGATTCTTCTCCGAGACTCGATCGTCAACTGACTTCTTTCAATTTTCGGTTGTTATTATATAACCATTTTGTAGCCACCTTGACGACCTCATCGAGGTTGCACTCGGTGACGGCTTGAACTCCTTTGACAATTCAACAAATCTGTTTATCTTTTCTTGGCATGATACAATTGCACCTGGTAAAATGGCCTTTAACCCTTCCGACATATCTCTTTCTTTTGACATTCGGTTCTTACCGTTTAAGTGATTCAACTGCAGGTGCATATCTTTTTGTCAACAATTTTACATTATGACAATTGATCAGTCTATGTCGCTTCTTCCGCTGCAGGTGTTTCATGTTTTGGTACAGTGTTTCTTATCAAAACTGACCTTCATGTCATCCGATTGCTGCCTCTTCCTGTGCAGGTGTTTGTCTGGTTGTGAGTTTTATTTTATTTTCAAATAACTTTTTTGGTCATCCGATAATTATCTTATCTTTTGACAATCGCCAGGTGCATCTGTTTTATCAGCAACTTTTCCGTACACCGACTCGGATATGTAACAGTATCAATATAAACACTTTACGCATTAGACTCTGTGAAAGAGTAAAAGTCTTGGACTGTGCTCATTTTTATTTTCTTCCATCCAGGGAGCTGCTTTTTCTCACATTGTGCTTAACCTGCACAAGTGTGAGAATGTTCGTAAATAGAGGCTATCTATTATAATTGTATAATGGAGGCATTCGAGCCCTTCTTTTCTTTTTCCCACTTTCTGATGATTCTGCTCGTCACGATTCCTCCTATAATTTGGAGGACGTTGAGCTGTTCACCTTTTGCTGCGACCACTCTGAGCGACCAATTCATAGGAAATGACGTCAGAACTAGGGGAGCAGTGAGATCGCTTTCGCTTCAATTCGGTCCCTCATTATTTTCGTTTTCCGAAAATATAAATAAACATGTGAACTATACAAGATATGTCGTTGTCTTCGATAAGCTTTGGTTCCAGGTCGACACGAGCGGTCCTAACTAAGATGGCAGAATAAAACAACTACGAAACGACAAGACAGCGATCATACACATAACCCTCAATTTAATATGACTGTTTATGTCATTTCTTCAGTGTGGCTAGGAAAGCGCTTACAACCACACTTACCACTCACCTCACCCTATTTATTTGCATGTTTTAAATCATTTGTACAGCAGAAAAAATTAAATTCGAGAAGTGAAAAAAATATCACCCCCCCCCTCAAATAGTTTCTACAATATTGTCATTATTGTACGGTAGAATATTTAATAGTTTTACGCTTAAAGTTATGCCCCCCAACTCCGATTGTCAAAATTAAAAGAGAAAAAGAAACAGTCGTGAAAATCTAGGAACATATTTTTCTTTTTTAAGGGGAATTTTTTTTTTTACAAAAAATATTTCTTTGGGTGGGGTAGAGTTAAAAAAAGTATTTTAAGGGGGGGGGATTATTTTTTAACTAAAATATGTCTTTGGGTGGGGTAGAATAAAAAAAAGTTGGGGGGTGAAATTTAAAAAAAAAAATTTCTTTGAATGGGGTAGAGTAAAAAAAATGTTATGGGGGGATTATTTTTTAACTAAAAATGTGTGGGAATACGTTATTGAGAGAAGCGGCTTAATCGGAATAAATACAATTAATTGAAGTGGTTAGTTGAAAATATTAGCATCTGAAGTAGTCGGTTATTTTCCTGTGATGGCTGAAGGCGTAGGGGTAAAAACCGACTTTATTTTACATGCAAGATAGATATAGGTTCTCAAATATGATATTTATAAACATAAATACGCACTCATATATATATATATATATATATATATATATAGACAATAATATTTTTATAAATAAATATTAAATATTTAAATACCTAGAGACATCGATGTTTCATGCTAACGCAATCTTCAGTCTAGGAACTAATTCTCAACGGTCGGTGGGCGCGAGATCTTACCCGCAGGCCATTGCTAACCAGTTAGTAAATAGAGAGGAACTTTAACTGTAAATAGCGAAATTCGGCGACTACTCACCAAGCAGCTAAGAGTGATCTACGAAACGTCGGACCATGCATATATATATATATATATATATATATATATATATATATATATATATATATATATATATATATATATAGGTAGAAGGATGAAAAGGAATTAGAAAAGCAAAAGGCAGATCATTTTTCAATTCAGTTGCTCAAAGCAAGGTATATTCAACAAAATGGCAATTTATTCAATTAATTTTTTGCTTAAGCCAGGCTTTTCAAAGATCAAAATCTTATCATCAGAGGAAATCGCTGGGATAGATAAGTTGGCAAAGGCTAAGATTTAAAATTTGAAAAAGTAAAATAAAAATTGTGGGGAAAAAACAAGGCAAAACGCTGCCCGAATGCAAGCAAATGTCCGATTGCAAAAAATCCGGTGTCAAAATGTCCAGCGGAGAAAGTGATTTGTAGGTAGGTCGTTAAAATGAGAGGTTTCAAAGTCAAATTACAAAAAACACATCTTCAGGTGCGGCGAAAATAGATAGAATCCAGAGGGTAAAAAGTCCAATAGAGGGTATCCTGTATATTGCGTTGCATACTTTACACAATAGGTTTTACCTTTCCTAAAAGTTCGCTTTTAGTTCTTCACTTATATATATATATATATATATATATATATATATATGAAGGTTTAGAACTAAAAGATAACTTTTAGAGAAATAGACCTATTGTGAGATGAGGAAAGCTCAATATACTGGATAGAGCAAAAATAAGGTGAGTCAATGAAAAATAGTTAGACCTGTAAATGGAAACAGATCGATATCTTCAGTTGTTCAGAACAAGGAGCATTTAGTAAATAAAAATATTCAATCTTCTTCTCTTTCAATTGCATTCCTTAAGCCAGGCTTTTCAAAGATCAAAATGTTATCATCAGAGGAAGTAGTGATTGATAAGTTGACAGATAAGAACAGTCAATATTCAAACTTTGGAAAAAGTTTTTTAAAATCTTTTGATCTTTGACTCACTTTTCATTGACTCACCTTATTTTTGCTCTCTCTCTCTCTCTCTCTCTCTCTCTCTATATATATATATATATATATATATATATATATATATATATATATATATATATATATATATATATAGTCTCGGAACTTTCTCAACCATTAAAACTAAAAAAAAAATTTTTTATAAATTTAAAAAAACTTAAGTCCCAGGTCGTTCAGTGGAAAATCATTCATGTAAGTCAATTTAGTTTTCACAGTTATTATATTAGTTTGCTTCTAACATTATTTTAAGGGATCATCAGTTGTTAACCATGAAAAACTGTTTCGGGAATTTAAAAACAAGACAGTATTTAATTTCATGGTTTCCCAGCAGAGTTGATCAGACTCCACTTCCATTAAAAGACAAAAACATAAACGTTCCGTATACTAAATCTAAGTTTTGTTCCGTATAAATATTTTGCTAACTTATATTAGTTATTAAAAATATATATATATTAATTAATAAATTAAAATTTTTTAAAATAAATGAAAAAAAAAAAAAAAAAAATATATATATATATATATATAAATAAATAAATAAAAAATAAAAATTCCTCCTTACCTGTGTTGTTCGTTTGTCTAATAAAATTTATCCGTTACTTACAAAAATGTTGCTGCATTTTAAAGTGTTTACTTTTTAGGTGATTAATGTATTTTTAGTTTTAGTTTTATATTAAAAATATAAAAAATATCAACATATCAAAATATTTTTTTTTTAAATATTATATATATATGTGTGTGTGTGTGTGTGTCTGTGTGTATACGTATAAATAAGTTCGCAAATGTTCCATTATAAATTCCCTACAGATTTACGAGTTCAACAAAATACACCTGAAGAAGTTATTTGTTTTTAACAAAGTTTGCATAATATATATATATATATATATATACATACATATATATATATATATATATATATATATATATATATATATATATATATATATATATATATATATATATATATATATATATACGTGTAAATAAGTTCGCAAATGTATATCTACAAATGTGTATGTTTTCATTTAATCCACTTATCTTTTATCTATTATGATTCTTTCATCTTTTCCAGACGAACAAATATCGCAATTGAAATCTTCCCAAAAGTTTCAGCCAAACAAATCGTAATCGCGTCCAACATAACATTTGCCTAAAAATCGAACTGCCATTCAAAATGTCTGCCAACGTAGCGGCGCGCCAGAAATGAGTTTCCGGAATGTCGAAAAACCTGAGCAATGGCCGACAAACTGACAAATAAAAGATACGAGCTCGACCAAGTCAGCGTTGTCCGGGATGCAGTAATTTTAGCTTTTAACTTTTTATTTGTTTCTACATTCGCTAAACAATTTCAATTATATTCTTCAAGTTATCGACGGTGATCTCCGACAGAATCTGTTAGAACATCTGGCGCTTGTTCGTAATTGTCCACAACCTTTTTACTGACCATTTTTTTTTGATTTTGTTCGGTGTACAATTACCTATCATGTCGCTAGAGAATTTCGTACTTTTTGGTTCCCCGATTGAAAAAATTGGGAGACCTATGTTTTGAGGCATTGCCGTCCGTGTGTGTGTCCGTGTGTGTGTCCGTCCGGATTTTTCTCCGTAACCATCCATTGAATCTCTCTGAAATGTTGCATGAACTTTGGTCAGGTTAGAAAGTGACATACTCCGATTTTTGAAAAAAAATCTGGTTAGCCCCCAGGGGGTCAAAACGCTCCGAAATGGCTAAAAAATTACATTTTTTGTCCCATAACTTTTCATCCATCCATTCAATTTCTCTGAAACTTGGCCAAAATGTGGAGGCAATTGTTCCTAATAGAAAATAAGTATCGCTGACCTTTGAAAAAAATTGGTTGGCGCCCCCAGGCTGTCAAAAGCCCCCATAAATGGCAAAAAATTACCCTTTCCTCCCATAACGTTTGATCCATCCATTCAATTTTTCTGAAACTTGGCCAAAATGTAGAGGCAATTGTTCTGGATATTAAAAGAGCATCCTTGACTTCAGAAAAATTCTGGTTCGCGCCCCCAGGGGGTCAAAGAGGGGGGGTCAAAAATGCCCCAAATTGCCCAAATTTATTGCATCTTACACTCGTCACATACAGAGGGGGACCACGCATGCGCGGCTTGTTAGAATTTGTTTTCAAATATTCTAGATTTTAGGAAGGAGGGATGAGTTTCCTATATAAATTCAAGGTAAACTGATCCCCCACTTGTTGACCATGCTGCATGTTGTTTATTCACCCATTTTTTTTTTATTTCATCTTTTTTTACGGACACTTTTTTTTCTTTTTTCTGTGTATAATTATATATCATGTTGCTAGAGAATTCCTGGGGAAAATGTGTGATGATCAAAAAGTGGGTGATCAGTTTACATTAAATTTATAAAGGAAACTGATCCCCTCTCCTAATATCTAAACTATTTGAAAACATTCTAAAAGAACACGGAATTCTCTGGCCGACAAACTGACAAATAAAAGATACGAGCTCGACTCAGTCAGCGTTGTCCGGGATGCAATAATTTTAGCTTTTAACTTTTTTGTTTTTGTTTTTACACTCGCTAAACAATTTCAATCATATTCTTCAAGTTAAAACTCTCGTTGATTTAAAAAAAATGTCTCATATTACCAGTCGTCCGGGCTGGATTAAATAATTTTTTTGTCTATAAATTGTAACGAAGTACATTATATTGCCAATAACAAATGATAATTTGTTAGTCAAGAGCAACATTTTAGTTGTCAGCTTAAATGCTATATGAGTCGGACTTGGAAAATCTGACAAGATAACTTTATATGCTAAGTTAAAAAAAAAGTTGAAAAAAAAAAAACACAAAGCTTCGCCCCCCCCCCCCCCAAACATTACTTTACGTTCGATTCGTAAGTTTTCTCTGAAAAATAGTTTTTGGTGCGACCGTAGATCTCTATTTAAATACATTTAAATAACATGTTTCTTCCTCCTCTTAAATAAAGCATTTCGTGGACGAAAATATCAAAAAAAATCCTGATCTTTCTCTCTCATCAAATCAAGGGAGGCGCGAGAGCGCTCTATCCCTTAATAGACTTCAAAAACGACCTATGCTAGAAATCTCATTTCTTTGATCAGTTATAACTCAAAAACCAATAAACCAAATTAGTTAAAACTTTTCACAAAATTTTCATTTGATAGGTTCTATAAGTGTGTAGAATTTCAGCATCATTAGTCAAGGCAACCCAGAGATCCAGAAAGGTCAGGAGTGATTTTGTGTTATCCGTGTGTACGTACGTACGTGTGTGCCACCCTGTATCTCATCAACTATTTGATGGATTCAGCTGATTTTTGCCAGAGATAGAGGTTCTAGGGTCTAGTTGATGGCATTTTAATTTCAGTTTACCATGTACCTTAGTTTTCCAGAAAATTCGTTGAATCCATATAGTCCATCCAGTTCATACATATTGAGAAGCATAATCAGGAAAGACAATTACTCCAAGTTACAAACAGCAGTCCAAATACGTAATGTTTTTGGGTTGATATGTTGATATGTTGATGTTATGTATTTTTGTGTATTTGTGTATATAATTTTATATATTTTCAAAGCGTAATTTTATTACCTGTAGTAGTATAACTGCGGTAATGGTCCTCTGAAGAGAAGAATTATCTTTGAAAACTCATGAGCTAAGGACTTAAGAATACTTTGCTTGAACTTTGAATTCTAATAAAATTTGATTGACACCTTATTTTATTACCTCATTTTATATATATATATATATATATATATATATATATTTGTGTTATAATGGGATAATTCCAGGAGGAAATCCGGGTATGAGAGCTCAATCTAGTAAACAGAGCAAGAATAACATAAAATATAATAACACGAAATCACATAATTGTCGATGCAATAATTTATTTCAACCGTGCGGTTTTTTCAAGCATCACTCAGACAATTACATTTTTGAGACTGATAGAAAATTGAATTTCCCTACGACAATTTAAACACAACTAGAGAGAGTGGTGGTAGCAAGCAATTTGATACATCTTTTATAGAGAGGGGGAAATTTAAAACTTATATTTAACTATGGCGGCGAAGGGGAGGGATCTTTAAGTTAATCAACTAAAAACTGCCGTGTCAAAATTATGACATACGACTTGACGATATCATACATATAGACAACTTTACTCACGCGCATACACAAAACTAAATACGCACACGTCCTATGCGCACGCACATACATAATTTCACTCGCACATTACCATAACTAAGCATAATCACATACACAACTTTTATTCATACATCTCTGGCCGAGACGAAATGCGTCCGGCGAAACTCGTGTTCTCAAACTCGGTAGGAGAAAAGAAAGAAAGAAGCAAGAGAAGAAATAGACAAACCGCGTGTCATAGATTCCCAGTCCGTCTGGATTCCAAGAAAGAGAATCTAATTGAAATAAAATTATACGCACATACATATATGTATACATACAAATCCATACGTACACACACATACATATATATACACACACACACCTACATATAAGCATATATATACATATACATATATATATATATATATATATATATATATATACATACACACATACATATATATATCCCTGAATCTATTTGAAATATTGACCAAATGACAACGCATGTAGTTACTCACACATGTAAACATATACATACCTATACATACACACACATACATATACATATACGCATATATACACATATATATACATACACACACGCACATATATATCCACACACCTACACACAATATTTACATAACACTCTATATTCTTACTGATACAATATGAATTCTAAAAATTAGTCTTACCTTATTTATATTTTAGATTAATTTGATAATCTATAGTTAAACCCTAATTCAAGTCTAATAATGTCTAGTGGTAATATTTGACATTTATACTTATATTAATTCAATAGCTAGTGTATTACCTGCAGAAACATTTTCTTACCACTATTTTATTTTAAGTAAATAATCTGAATAAATAAATATTTCAAAATACCATTATATACGCATACACACAAATACTATATATCACCAAGTCGGTAATTCTGTGTCTATAACAGATATTATTATAAATATTTAGGGGGGGGGTTACCGTAAATAATGTTATTCAATTTGGTATCTTCACCGTTATAAGTCTAGAGATCCATCTGATTACTAGTCATTGGTTATTTTAAATTTATATTTATGTCTGCTAGAGATGTATGAATAAAAGTTGTGTATGTGAATATGCTTAGTTATGGTAATGTGTGAGTGAGGTTACGGGTGTGCGTGCTCATAGGACGTGTGCGTATTTAGTTTTGTGTATGCGCGTGAGTAAAGTTGTCTATATGTATGATATCATCAAGTCGTATGTCATAATTTTGACACGGCA
>OY744549.1:9592423-9612423 GCA_963556195.1 Sepiola atlantica
TTTTTGATTCTTCGTCGAATCATCCTCAGGGGTCAAAACAAATGAACAAAAAAGCTGGAGAAAGAAGGGAATTTTAAAAAGACGGCGGAGAAACGCGCAGAGAACGTTTTTTTTCTTATTGTTCCAGGAAAGTCGTTGGCGATTTTAAATTCAGCAACGCTGGATGGCATCACAGAACAAAGTCGCATTACGCTAAGCATTTAAAAATGTTACCATTGGTGTCATATGTGATGTTGTTAATTTTAGGTTGTTGTGTTTTTATGTAGATAGCTTCGAGTATTTAAAATCTTGTAGTAACAAACAATTCCTCCCCAACTTTAAAACCACTAGAAAAAAAACAATATTATTTATAAGCTTAAATGCTTTTGGGGAGAATGTAACTCCAATAATAATAATAAAGTTAATACCTACATTGGTTTTACAAGCACTACCCCATCCCGCCGGCTCACCATGCATCTTGTAAACTGCATGCTACCATACTTGAACTTTTCAAATCTGACTACTGTTTTGCCCCCCCCCCCCAATCTTCACAGTCGTCAAACAGCATTCTCTTTCTTGTGTTTGATTTGACCTAATGTCTAACCCTCTTTTCATCATCGCTATTCAATGATATGCGGGGACACTTTGGTGATCGTCTCATCAGTAAGAGGCGTGATCCTGAATGGGATTCACATTCATCGGACCTTAAGCCCTCCCCTCCCGATATTTATCTGTGGGCTGAGCTTATCTCAAAGATAATGTCAGTGGAGGTCTCGATGGTGCTCTAACCCGGCATTTGTGAAAATGGAAGAGAATTGTTTTTTACTACAAGATGTTGGGTCTTAAATTTCTTAAATAATGTAAACTCTACCTCAATTTACCAACATCTACAAAAATATAACTGCCCTACCTCCAATGTAAGACACATTCTAGTTAATAACACTAAAAGTATACATTCCGAAACCAATTTTAAAAAATTGAAAATACTCGAAGCAATCTACATAAAAACACAAAAACCTAAAATTAACATCATCACATATGAAACCAGTGGTAACATTTTAAAATGTTTAACGTAATGCGATTTTGTTCTATGATGCCATCCAGCGTTGGTGAATTTAAAATCGCCAACGACTTTCCTGGGACAATGCGAAAAACGTTCTATGCGCGTTTCTCCGCCGTTTTTTTTTAACTTCTTCTTTCTCCAGATTTTTTGTTAATTTTCTTTTGACACCTGGTGATAATTCGACAGGAAAAAACGAAAACGTTCGTGAAACCTATGGGACATTTATTATTATTATTTTTTTAAATTTTAATACAAAAAAAGACCATCAGAAAATTGAAGAAATAAAACAGGTATAATTAAACAGACAAATTCTGTTATTTTAACAATGTTTGCATATATATATATATATATATATATATATATATATATATATATATATATATATATATAGTCTAAAGAAGCTTTGAGTCATTTAAAAAAAAAATGTAAAATGCAGTTTAAATTCCCAGACAAACTAACTAAATCCAAGATATTGCAGACTTAACATTCGTTGGAAAATTAATAACTGAAAAAATATAAGTAAAAAAAAAAAATGAAAAAAAAATGGGGGTTAAGTATTTAAGAGTGAAACAAAAACAGGAGACCTTAACTTAAGCGTCTAATATTAACACGGAGATCATCAGCTGTTTACCATGTAACTGTTTCGGAGATTTAAAAACAGGACAGTTATAATATTCATGGCTCTCCAATGGTACTGATTATACGACCATTTCCCCAATAATCAAGTGTCGAAATAATTCAGCTTAAAATACCACTAATATATACATAAAAAAATAATAATAATGATAAAATATTAATAATAATATATTACCCTTAAGACTACCGTATGATATAGTAATTTGCATATCAAATAACATTAATTATAACAATAATAAAAAATAAAAAATAAATAATAATAATACTATCTAAACACTATATCCAAGAACCATTCTGCAATATGGTAGCTAGCCATAAAATTATATAGGAATCAAAGTTGCATTAAAATATATGTATATATATATATATATATATATATATATATATATATATATATATATATATATATATATAAATAAAGCCAACGTTAGAGCGACAGATAAACATGAACGGACTTAGATGAATAGAAAGCTATATAGATAGATAAATATGACTAAAATGTGATAGATAGATGGCAGCAGTAGCAGATGGAGGATTTCCTTGGATTTGTAGTTTCGAAGGTGAACACGAGTGTTGGCATCTCTTTCGGCCCCTTTCTTTGTGTCTCCTCCTCTATCTCTCCAAATCCAGCACAGCGCGGATTAGCATGTCATCTAGAATGAGCGTAATCCTTCTACGGAGGCTTTGTTCTTGTTCTGCAGCTGTGCGGGGCTTCCATGCGCACAGCCGTCCTTTGGGGTAATCCGATCGGAAGCTGTCTATCCGGTAGCCCGCATGGCCAAGGGATGTCACCACATCTCAAAGTATGGCGTCTGGGAAATTGTCCACGTCATTGTTTACCGTGCCGTGAGACGAGTAGCGCCATCTTTTTCAGTTTACGACAAACTACACCTGTACATCAAACTTTCTTTTGAATAAAAACTTCCTTCTCAAAGATTCTAATCCTGATATAGAAATTAATTAGGGATAACAAATATTACGATAAGACGATTGCGTAGTTTGCTTGAAGCATTGTGTGTGATATATAATTATAGAAGGCTATAACTATGCGAAAATGTACTGGGTTTGGAAGAAGTACAACTGAATACTATTTAGGATTATGGAATTATATATATATATATATATATATATATATATATATATATTAATCAAGTTCAAATATGTTGACAAAATGAATATAAAACTAATATGTTTTCAAAAGTGTTCAATAGCAAGTTGAGTATTATAAGAAAATATAAGATTATGGAGTTATATATATATATATATATATATATATATATATATATATATTAATCAAGTTCAAATATGTTGACAAAATGAATATGAAACTAATATGTTTTCAAAAGTGTTCAATAGCAAGTTGAGTATTATAAGAAAATATAAAAATATAGTTCCTGTAATAAAATGGATCATTTAAAAAAAAGTCGTCGACACCTACACTGCACAATCACACTTATTTTATATCTCTTAGTGAAAAAACTGCTATTGTTATGGTCGTTAATAAAAATCCTTTACTTAATCAGCGAGATGAGATCGGTTTTATGTGTAGGCACTTCAAACGGTTAACCCTCGGTAAGTTCGTGAACAATCTAGTAAATTTAACATAAATAAATATGAATATGAAATTAAAATTTAAGCATCTCTTGATGAGTATGAATCTGGTCCCATAAACTATTGCAAAGTGTTAGATTTTTAGTAAAACAAACAAATTGGGATGCTTAATCTTAATTAAAATATAAATAAAAAATAAATAATACAGCTAGAGTAATCTGTAAGACGTCCACTATCTTAATGCAGAGTACTTTTTTTTAAAACGTGAATGAGTTATGGAATTTGATGTTTCTATTTAGGTTTTTAATAATAATAATAATAATAATAATAATAATAATAATAATAATAATAATAATAATAATAATAATAATAATAATAAATGTTTACGTTATTTAACATTCTCACACATAGTTATAAGTCGGAAGAATTTCTAATGATTAAAAATGTAATATTATTAAATATAGTTAAATCATATGATCAGAATTTGGTGAATGTGTTATTTAAATATTATAGCATTCTATATAGGGTTTATTTTAAATATATTATATTATATTTTACATTATATTGTATTATATTATATTTAATATATTACATTATATTATATTATTTATGTTATATGATATTATATATGTTATATAATATTTAAAATATTATATTTTATTATTTTACATTATATTGTATTATATTATATTTAATATATTATATTATGTTATATGTTATATTATATTTAATATATTATATTATATTCAATATATATTATATATGTAATATTATATTTAATCTATTATATTATATTGTATATGTTATATTACATATGTTATGTTATATTTAATATATTATATTATATATGTTATATCATATTCAATATATTATAGTATATTATATTAATTTACATTATATTAAATATATTATATTGTTTTACATTATATATATATATTATATTATGTTATATATGTTATATTATATTTAATATATTATATTATTTTACATTATATTATATTATATTAAATATATTATGTTATATAACATATGTAATATTATATTTCATATATTATACTAGACCACCCGTGACCCGTTGGGTCAGTTTGTTATATTAGCTATGGAATTCATGTATGAGCGTGACACTTGTGGCATAAAGAAAATAGTTTTTTTTTACATAACAGAAGCATTTCTATGAAAGTATATTAAAATGAAAAAAGAATATAGGTAGATTTCTATGAGTCGTTCTGTTTATTATAATTGTTTTTTTTTTTTGATGTAATATGTGTAAAACATATGATTCAAGTATTTGCTGTTTAAAAAACAACAAAAGGAAACACTATTTAATGTAACAGAAATGTGTGCATTTACCGATTCAGCTTTCTCGCGTACGTAACGAAAACAGAGGGAGTAGGAGTGGTGAAATCTATGAGAGGGAAAGTGGGAGGTGGTTTCGTTCACCGATCGCTAGTATGGTTGGTATTAATAATGAGTGTTGTTTTTTTGTTTTTTAAAAGGGAGGAGTTTTTTTGAAACTGCGACAGACTTTACGAAGTCCTACCGTTGAATGTTTTTAGCCGTGAAGAAAACAAATAAACTATTTGATGAAATTAAATGAAATTGTTTATATTAAAAGCGATATGAAAATTTGCAGAATGAAAAATTTCATGCGTTCGTTAATCATAATAGAGAATAACGGAATTGGAATAACAGATTGAAGACGATGCTATTAACGCATGCGCAACCGGATGTTGAAAACCGGAAAGCTGAAAGCTGATTGCAAACATACAAGAACAATAAAGTTTTAGTATTATATAGATTGTATATGTTATAATATATTTAATATATTATATTATATATGTTATATTATATTTAATATATTATATTGTATTATATTATATATTTTATTTAATATTTAATATATTATATTTATTATATTATATATTTGATTTTATATTTAATATATTATATTTTTCATGTCATATATCTTATTTTATATTTAATATATTATAGTTAATATATTATATTATATATTTATATATATATATTATTTTACATTATATAATATTGTATTATATTACATATTTTATTTTATATTTAATATAGTATATTATATTGTATATGTTATGTTACATTTAATATATTATATCATATATGTTATATTATATTTAATATGTTATATTGTATTATATTATATATTGTTTTTTTTATATTCAATATATCATATTTATTATATTATATATCTTATTTAATATTTAATATATTATATTTATCATATTATATATTTTATTTTATATTTAATATATTATAGTTAATATATTATATTATATATATATATATATATATATATATATATATGTATGTATATATATATATATATATATATATATATATATATATATATATATATATATATATATATATTAGTTTACATCATATAATATTGTATTATATTATATTATTAGTCTAAATTTAGTTTTGGATCTTTTTCACTGTTGTTCATATTTTTATTTTTCCCCTTCTATGAATAATAACAATAATAGAAAATAAAGTGATGGAGGGGGTTCGTTTAGAAGGCGAGGGAGATGAGTAATATTATGTAAATGGATGGGGGGGCAGACAATAATAGATAAACGTCATTGACACATGACCTTGGATTTACTATGATTTTATTTCTTCTTTTATTTTCACTTTCCTCACTTTCTCATTTATTCTGCTGACAATTTCAATTGCTGCGTTTTCACTTTTTGGCTACATGCAGTCTTGAAAAGATGTAAAATCATTGAAACGCGGATTGATTGGCGTTGACTGCACCAGTGTTTATAGCCGGAAATCCGAATCCGATAAGATCAGGATATACAGACACATTGAAAAGGCCAAGTAATTGGCGAAATATTTGTATTACTATAAACTAAAAAAAAACGAAAGTTTATATAAAAAAAATCAGTTTCGATTTCTTTTTCTTTTACAATCAATATCGCATCTTTAAATGCTTCAAAGGCATTTATTTTACCTTATTCCTTATTAAATTTCAATTGGATGCTTAAAAAAAATAAAAAATAAAAAATAAAAAATATTAACTTTAAAAATGTTATATATATATATATATATATATATATATATATGTACATATTATAATATCAAATGAAATAATAAAATAAGGTGTCAATCAAATTTTATTATAATTCAAAGTTCTAAGCAAAGTATCTTAACGTCTTTAGCTAATGAGTTTTCAAAGATAATTCTTCTCCTCAGAGGACCATTACCGTAGTGGTATTACTACCGGTAATAAGATTACAGTTTGAAAATATATAAAAATATATACAAAAATACATAAAGATATATAACATCAAATATATCAAACCAAAAACATACTTTTTTGTTGACTCTATACAATCCAGCCAAATCATACAATTTAAAAAACATAATCAGGAAAGATATCCAGAAGGTTGACTGAAGATTGATCCAAGTAATGAGTGATAGTCCAAATACGAGGAATTGAAAGAATTGAAAAAGTTGTCCAATCGTGAGATGCGTCAGCAATCGATGAAGTGAAAAGTATCCAATGTTTAAGTTGATTATTACAGCGATAAATAAATCAAATCAAATAGTAAAAAAAGTTCAATAAACTCACTCCAAATTCCAAAAACTTGATCTGCGCAGTACAAATCAAAACAAAGTTCACTAGTAGATGGAGAATCCGTTAAATCCGAATTGAACAAAATTAAAATTGAATTGAGTCAACAACCACCGTCATCACTTCCTCCGAGCTGAATAAAAATAATCAAATTTTGAAAGTATTTGCTCTCCCGCGAGCCAAATCAAACAGGACCCTTATTCGCCGAATGGAAGGCGAAACTAAAAATGCTAAATGTCTACCTCTCCGAACGACGTTATCAAAGCGGAAGTTACATGTCCATTTTAACTAAGAAAGACACAACATCCTGTATCTGCCAGCTTGTCAAGTTTAACAAAGAAAGAAAGAAACAACATCCTGTGTCGGCACGCTTGTCAACTCAACCCAACTCAACTACAACCGGATGTTACTTGTCTAGGTGAAAGAATAAGGGAAGAGGTAGGGATATTTAGGTCAGATCGTCCAATCAGGTATACATGCTCAAATAGCTACTTAAATATCTAGCTTACAATAAAAACAGATTTCACAAATCTCGCCCTATCAAATAATATAGAAAATTTATGAAATTAAAATTTACAAAGTTATAAAATAATTACAATTTAATAAAAAAAATAATTAGAGTTTAATTTAAGATTTAATTTTATCAGATTAGAAATTACGAAGTTATTAAAGTGATTAGAATTTAATAATTTAGTAGTTTAATTTAAGATTTAATTTTATCAGATTAGAAATTACGAAGTTATTAAAGTGATTAGAATTTAATAATTTAGTAGTTTAATTTAAGATTTGAATTTAATTATATCAGATTAGGAAGTTTAATTTAAGGTTTAATTTTTCCTAATTGAGAAGTTTAATTTAATTTAAGATTTAATTTTTCCTAATTAAGATCTAATTTTTCATAATTACGAAGTTATTAAAGTAATTGGAATTTAATAATTTAAGATTTTAATTTAAGATTTAATTTTATCAGATTAGGAGGTTTCATTTAAGGTTCAATTTTGCAAAATTAAAGTGTTTAATTTAATTAAAGTTATAATTTTTCCTAATTTAAAAGTTGTAAAGATATTTAGAGTTTGAAAGTTTAGATATTTAAACTTTTACCAGACACCCCGGACTCTGTACTCACTCAATCAGCTACGGTGGGATTGGCGGTGGTTCCCATATTGCATACTTGAATTTTCTTCCATGTCGACATTTGGAAACTAATTCATTTCTAGAATTGATTAGATTTAAATGTTTAGGTGCAGTAGCTATCATTACGGCTTCAGAATTGCATAGACCACAAGATCTGGATCCTGGGCTATAAGAGTTTGATTTTTTAGGATGGCCCATTTTATATTGTGTGAAATATTATTGGATCTTAAGTTTTTAACTAAAGTGGTCAGTGATGTTTTGTTGTTACCGACATCGTTATTGAAGGAGTAATTATGCATAGAAATGCGGGATTTAATTAAATTTGGTTTGGCACCAATATATGTGTGTATCTTAGGATTTACTCTTGTTCCTGAACCATTTATATTCCTATTCACGGGTCTATTTCTATAGATGATAGTAGAGTTATTATGTCTAGAGTTGTGGTGCAAATTAGTTGTATTGCTCAGTTGTGGAATTTGATTAGGGACGGCATTTATGTGGTCTCTAGGATTCATTGTAGAATTATTTAATTCAGTTACGGTACAAGCATACACAATATCAGAACATGTGCATCTATTGTCCAATGGGCAATCACTGGTACGCCTGCAGTTGCATGTATTAATGGGGTTGGAGCAACTAGCATTAGATTGGATAAATTTTATTTTTTTGCTATTTGCTGAGATTATTGTTTGGGCTATATTTGGCATAGTAGAGTATAAAATTTTGATTGAATTTTTATTAAGTATGGAGCTATATTTATGTGGGTATTTAAAGGATTTTTCCAATATTTTAAAGAATTCCTTAGGGATATTGGTTTTAGCGTTGTTATTAAAAGGTGGGTTAAACCAAATATTATTTTTCCTTCTAAGGCGTTTACGTGCAGTAAGTGTAGGGCTATCTATATGTTGGTTATTTTCATCAGGTATGATAGAGTGCCTTAGGGGTCTTTGTTTATTTACATTTCTTTTAGTTCGGCTCCTATTGCTAGTTGTCATATTGTGTGTAATAATATTTACAGTTATATCATCCTGTTTGTTTTGGTTATAAGTTATTTTTTTAGAGTATCCTGAGTTAAGCAAGGCATTGTGGGTGTATTCCTCTTAAATTAAATCAAACATATGTTTTAAAATATAAAAGGTGGCCTATACAGGGACGATGCCCTATTTGTCTCTGATGCGAGACCTAGAAGATATAGCAAAACAATTGAAGAATTACATGACTTTTTCAGAAATTTCGGCCTTTCCATAACTGTTGATCCGGAGAGAAAAACTTCTAACTTCCTTGATATCACCCTTAACCTCAATGACAGATCATATAGCCCCTTCCATAAATCAAATCTAACTCTTTTTTATGTACACAAACTATCTAACCACCCGAAAGCTATAATTAATGCAATAGTCCCGTCGGTTTCCAATAGAATAAGCTTTCTGCCAATAAAAACATTTTTAACCAAAACGCACGATTTTATAACAATGCCTTGCTTAACTCAGGATACTCTAAAAAAAAAATAACTTATAACCAAAACAAACAGGATGATATAACTGTAAATATTATTACACACAATATGACTACGAGCAATGAGAGCCGGACCAAAAGAAATGTAAATAACCATAGACCTCCTAGGCATTCTATCAAGGTTCTGTCTACTGTTTACTTAGGCATAAATAGAACTTTATTTTTCCTGTATCACGTGATAATTTCTGATGGCCGTGGGGATAAAGCGAAAGCGTGCAGAGTCTTCGTTGACTATGTGAACCGGGTTCACGCATCGTTAGTGTCTGAAATTTTCACTTCCTACACTGATAAAAGCATAAGCTTGAAGCGCCAACGTATGTAAATATAAATAATTTGATATATTCTTGATAACAGCCTTATTAGCTAAGACGTCGGAATTTCAATTATAAACACGTCTCGTGTTCCGAGGTGCGAATAATTCTTCTCTACACTGACGATTCCCGAAAGGATGAAACCTATACGTATGTACATACAAACAAATATTTATATTTATTTGTTGCCTCCCCCCCAAATTCAGGATGGGCTCTGTAGTGAGTAGTATTAACACAGCCGTTATCGTGGCTTCAATGCATGTTCCTTTCAGTAGTAGAACACTTTGACGGCGGCTGCCTTTAAATAGGATTAATCTCTCGTTGATTTACCGAGTTGTTTACAACGGCCGTGTGGGCTAAGACGTCAGAATTTTAGTTTGAAACAGCATTCGTGTAATTATCTACTGGGAAGTTTGAATTACCGACTAGACACCATCTTCGAGTATCTTCGGTCTTTCTGTACAAGGGTCTGTCAGGACAACCTGACATGAGGATACTTCACCCTGCAAGTAAACCCTGACCAAATATTCAAAATAACATAATATTCACAGCGCAAATAGGATCCCCTCAGTGCGGCCATATACTTGCTCATACGATGAATAATGCACCTTTTCTTAGTGATGTTACCCTAAGTAACAGCACTTAGCTGGATACTCCACCAGACTAGATGAATTCTTGTCCTAGAATCATGTAAGACAAAGAGACCACAAAGAAAGACATACTATAATATATTTAACTGGTCGAGAGAAAAATGAATATTCTTAACTTCTTTACTAACTAAACGTTTGAAAGATAAAAGAGAAAATTAATCAAATATTCAAATAGTTATGTATCTCATATAGAGATCAAGTGTTTGCCCCAGGAAGGGGCCTCTTGATTTCTGAGAACTTCGACTGAAGTAAAATGAAACAAAAGAGAAAATATATAAAACCGACTTTATTTACTTTTGTAAGGGTTGATAGATTGATTGGAAACCATGCGAGGAATGGTGCACCTTTTCCAAGTAATGTTACCTCAAGTAACATCACTTAGCTGGATACTCCACCAGACTAGATGAATTATTGTCCTGGAATCCGGTAAGCCATGAAAAGGCACAAGAAATATAACTATAAATAGTTAACTAGTCAATTGGGGATAGGAAAATAAATGGTTTTAACTTTTTTACTAACTCAACGTTTGACATGTAAAGATAACTTTAATTGAATATTCGAATATCTATGTGTCTCATATAGAGATTAAATGTTAGCGCCAGGAAAGGGCCCCTTGATTTCTGAGTACTTCAACTGAAGTAAAATGAAACAAAAGAGAGAATATATATATATATATATATATCGTCTGAAATTATTACTTTCCTGCACTGATGAGAGCAATAAGCTTGAAACGCTAGCGTCTGTAGGTATTAATAATTTAATATTTATTTAAAAATATCATACTAAGCTCCTTTAAGAAATTAAAGTTGAGCACTCTCGGAGATGTTGAAAATAGACTGTCAAAAAGCTCTAATGCAAAGTTCCGAATACGTTCGTCGAACACTCTCAACTAGTCTTCTATCTGTGCCCGCTTCTAGGTACATATACAGGGTGATTCATAAGTCACTTAGCTATTTAAAATGATTACCATATGAAGCACAAACATACTATGAACTTTTGATGATTGTTATCTTACTCTCTAATTACTGCTATTTGTTATTTTAAATTTGTTCGTTTATATATTTGTTTCTATATACGTTTTTTTTTTTTATTTAAATTTGTGTAAATCATCATATGTGCTTTTTTTCAGGCAGTATGTCATTTACAATTGAAGAGCGAATTTTTATTGTTATTCATATGGCCAAATTTGATGAATCTCCCATACTTGTTGAAAGGCAATGACGACCTCAAATCAAAAATCACTGCCGAATTTGTTAAAATTAATCAATCAAATATGCTACAAAGAGTCGTAAATTCCTTGCAAAAAAGAATGGGGCTATGCATGTGTATTTATTTCGATTATTTTCATTATTCGAACTACTGTATGTTATTCTCCCAACGTTTCGGCCGATGTAACCTTCGATATTCTTCAGGTGTATATTGTTGAATTCGAGAATCTTTTTGTCGAACTCAGGGGTCTGTACAATGGAAATACAGGGTGATTCATAAGTCACTTAGCTATTTAAAATGATTACCATATGAAGCACAAACATACTATGAACTTTTGATAATTGTTATCTTACTCTCTAATTACTGCTATTTGTTATTTTAAATTTGTTCGTTTATATATTTGTTTCTATATATATTTATTTCATAATCAATCAAATATGCTACAAAGAGTCGTAAATTCCTTGCAAAAAAGAATGGAGCTATGCATGCAGAACGAAGGTGGAAATTTTGAAAAGTTGCTGTAATTTTAAACTCCCATAAATGAATTTGTTGAATAAACTTTCTGTTTTGTATTACCGTATTTTTTAACTTTAGAATTTCTAAAATAAATAGCTAAGTGACTTATGAATCACCCTGTAGATCTTAATTTTCCTTAATTACGTGACAGTTTCTGTTGGCCGAGTGGATATGGCGACTGCTTGCAGATTCTAGGCTGACTCTGTGAATCGGGTTCGCACCTCCCGACCGTCTGAAATTGTTACTTTCCTGCACTGATGAGAGCAATAAGCTTGAAACGCAATATATATTTACTAGAAGAATACTCATTGCAGGACGAGTAAAATTATTTGCCCCCCCAAAAAAACAGTTTCGCAAAACCCCTTAAAATGAAAATATAATGTTGCTAAACCTTATGTCTAGAATCCTTATTCCAATTTTAATCAAAATCTATTACATGATTTTCATTCTAACCAATTTCTACAATATAAGACTCTGTGTGTGTGTGTGCATGTGTGTGCGTTGGTGTGTGTATGTATGTGTTTGTATGTGTGTGTATGTGTGTGTGTTGGTGTGTATGTATGTGTTTGTATGTGTGTGTATGTGTATGTGTTTGTATGTGTGTGTATGTGTATGTGTATGTGGGTGTGTTGGTGTGTGTTTGTGTGTGTATGTGTGTGTGTATGTGTGTGTTGGTGTGTGTATGCATGTGTTTGTATGTGTGTGTGTGTTGGTGTGTGTATGTATGTGTTTGTATGTGTGTGTGTGTTGGTGTGTGTATGTATGTGTTTGTATGTGTGTGTGTGTTGGTGTGTGTATGTGTGGGTATGTATGTGTGTGTTTGTGTATGTATGTGTTTGTATGTGTGTGTGTATGTGTGTGTATGTAGGTGTGTGGGTTGGTGTGTATGTGTTTGTATGTGTGTGTGTTGGTGTGTATGTGTGTGTATGTATGTGTGTGTTGGTGTGTGTATGTATGTGTTTGTATGTGTGTGTATGTGTATGTGTTGGTGTGTGTTTGTGAGTGTATGTGTGTGTGTATGTGTGTGTGTATGTGTATATATGTGCGTGTGTGTGTGTGTATATGTGCGTGTGTGCATGTGTGGGTGTATGTGTGTATATGTGCGTGTGTGCATGTGGGTGTGTATGTATGTGTGTGTGTGTGTGTGTGTGCGCGTGTGTGTGTGTGCGTGTGTGTGTGTGTGTGTTCACAAGTTTGTTCAACATAGTATACATCCGTCAGGACAAAGACGGGGAAATCGGATAGCGAAAATGAGAATTGAAATCGTCTTTCGGCATTAACCAAACGAAATGTGTGCCACATTATTTCCCTTGTGGCCTTCCATACAGCTACGCCATCGATCCGAATGCTGGCACAAAAATAACTGACGACTGATATCTGGAAAATGCACGGCTGACTCATGGAACGTGGGTCAGTCGGCTTACTTATATATAGATGACCCAACTCTTAGTTTCCATGACGAATGCTTGAAGGTCATGCGAGCTATGACCTTTCGCCCGTTGACTCAAAACGCCATCATATTTGATTTGTGCCCCATAAAAGAGTTCGAGGGTTTCCCGCCGCTGAGTAGAATTTGTTTTGGATATTTTAGCATTGCAAAGAAAGTTGAATCTATTTCCGAACTAAAGAAAATCCAATCCTTCAGTCATTTCGTATGGATCAGATAATTCTATTGTTGGCATCGGTTTCCACGATATATTTATCGCTAGAATGTTTTGGTGCTTATATAGATCTTGACCCTGTGTTCGTGATGTTCGACTCGGAAGCGTTCGACTGTCCTACGCAAACGCCCGAGTGTTGACGAGCCGATTGTCGTCGTCCGCTGTTCTCAGCGCAGCAGAAAACATGGAACACTAAGCAAGTAAAAATAAATAATAAAATTTAAAAAATATGTCCTGATAACAGTCATTTCGGTACTTTTTTTTGTTTCTTCATGAAAGTATGTTTAATTTTCATTGTTGGGTATTTTTAAAAAATCCTTGTAAATATAACGTATCAAAATAAAAATACAGTATTCATTTTATAACAGGAACCTCGCTATGTTTTGCTTGTTTCATTTGTCCCCGATTTATAAAATCGGGGGACTTATGTTTTGAGGCATGTACGTCCGTCCGTCCGGATTATTCTCCACAACCATCCATTGAATTTCTCTGAAATTTTGCATGAAGTTGTAACTTTGGTCAGGTTAGAAATTGACATTCTCCGATTTAAAAAAAAAAATCTGGTTAGCCTCCCAGGGGGTCAAAAGGTCCCGAAATGGCAAAAAAAAAATTTTTGCCCCATAACTTTTCATCCATCCATTCAATTTCTCTGAAACTTGGCCAAAATGTGAAGGCAATTGTTCCTAATATAAAATAAGTATCGCTAACCTTGGACAAAATCTGGTTCGCGCCCCCAGGGGGTCAAAAGCCCCAAAAATGGCAAAAAATGACCCTTTTCTTCCATAACGTTTGATCCATCCATTCAATTTTTCTGAAACTTGGCCAAAAATGTAGAGGCAATTGTTCTGGATATAAAATGAGCATTCTTGACCTCAGAAAACTTCTAGTTAGCGCCCCAAGGGGGTCAAAGGGGGGTCAAAAATGCCCCAAATTGCCCAAATTTATTGCATTTTACACTCGCCACATCGAGTCACATACAGAGGGGGACCACGCATGCGCGGCTTGTTTTCTTTGTTGTTTCTTTACTTTCTCGAAAACATAACTTCAGATGTCGTGATAACAGTAATTTAACTTCATATGTCGTGATAACATTAATTTAACTTCATATGTCGTGATAACAGTAATTTAACTTCATATGTCGTGATAACAGTAATTTAACTTCATATGTCGTGATAACAGTAATTTAACTTCATATGTCGTGATAACAGTAATTTAACTTCATATGTCGTGATAACAGTAATTTAACTTCATATGTCGTGATAACAGTAATTTAACTTCATATGTCGTGATAACAGTAATTTAACTTCATATGTCGTGATAACAGTAATTTAACTTCATATGTCGTGATAACAGTAATTTTACTTCATATGTCGTGATAACAGTAATTTAACTTCATATGTCGTGATAACAATAATTTAACTTCATATGTCGTGATAACAGTAATTTAACTTCATATGTCGTGATAACAGTAATTTAACTTCATATGTCGTGATAACAGTAATTTTACTTCATATGTCGTGATAACAGTAATTTAACTTCATATGTCGTGATAACAATAATTTAACTTCATATGTCGTGATAACAGTAATTTAACTTCATATGTCGTGATAACAGTAATTTAACTTCATATGTCGTGATAACAGTAATTTTACTTCATATGTCGTGATAACAGTAATTTAACTTCATATGTCGTGATAACAATAATTTAACTTCATATGTCGTGATAACAGTAATTTAACTTCATATGTCGTGATAACAATAATTTAACTTGATATGTCGTGATAACAGTAATTTAACTTCATATGTCGTGATAACAGTAATTTAACTTTATATGTCGTGATAACAGTAATTTAACTTTATATGTCGTGATAACAGTAATTTAACTTCAGATGTCGTGATAACAATAATTTTACTTCATATGTCGTGATAACAGTAATTTTACTTCATATGTCGTGATAACAGTAATTTAACTTCATATGTCGTGATAACAATAATTTAACTTCATATGTCGTGATAACAGTAATTTAACTTCATATGTCGTGATAACAGTAATTTAACTTCATATGTCGTGATAACAGTAATTTTACTTCATATGTCGTGATAACAGTAATTTAACTTCATATGTCGTGATAACAATAATTTAACTTCATATGTCGTGATAACAGTAATTTAACTTCATATGTCGTGATAACAATAATTTAACTTGATATGTCGTGATAACAGTAATTTAACTTCATATGTCGTGATAACAGTAATTTAACTTTATATGTCGTGATAACAGTAATTTAACTTTATATGTCGTGATAACAGTAATTTAACTTCATAGGTCGTGATAACAATAATTTAACTTCATATGTCGTGATAACAGTAATTTAACTTCATATGTCGTGATAACAGTAATTTAACTTCATATGTCGTGATAACAGTAATTTTACTTCATATGTCGTGATAACAGTAATTTCGCAACATTTTGCTTGGGTTTTTTTCCTCTGTTGTTTCTTCCCAAAAAATTCATGAAAATATCTTTAATTTTCTTTGTTGTTTCACTAAAAAATTCCTTACGCTAACCCTTAAAGAAAAAAAAACAAAACAAGCAAAACATTATTATCATAAGACGCAGGACCGTATCAAAATTGTCGTCTGGTACGAATCGGCTCGGCAACTCTCGGGCGTTTGCGTAGGACAGCCGAACGCTTCCGAGTCGAACGTCACAAACACAGGGTCAGGTCTATATCCACACCCATTTTTTCTAAAAAGGACTTAGCGTACTTATGGGAAGAACGGCCATCCTAAGTGAGAGTATTTCTGTGGAACGAACTGGATTCGAACTTGGCACACCCAGGTTGTCAGTCTGTGCTGTTAACCACTGAACCGCCATCACCTCCCATGATGCTGATGATGATGATTTATAATAATATTATTATTATTGGTACTCACTAGGAGTTCTAACACAGGCTATTATCAGTGATTGCTCACTGATAATCACCGGTGGTGTTCCCCGGAATCTGAGTGATAACATGTCTCCCCAGATTTGTTTGTCCATGTCGTTAACCACTTAGCATCAGTCACCTCCCAATGAAACTCCCAACAAGACTCGAACCTGAACGGAAAAATTAAGAAAACATTAAAACGTTAGAGAGTTTTAAAAGAAAAGTTGGGTTAGGGTTAGGGTTAGGGTTAGTACTTTGCAAGTATTTTCAGTTTGTTAATTCAATCGTCTTTAGGGTTAGAGTTAGTGAAACGGCCTTTTTACCCACCCGTGACGTCACCAGTTGGCCGCTCCTGGGCTGGTTAGTCACGTGATCCTTTTGGTAAGAAAGTTGCTGCTCCGAAGAAGGCAGCGGTTGTCGAAGAGACCTCTCATAAGGTCACACCCACCCCCACGTTGTGTTTGTTTAGATAAGTGGGTGACCGTTGAGGGGGAATCAGCGACTCGTGATCCCTGTGGAATGAAAGGTCATTCATGCAGAACTGTTGAAGGGAAGAAATGAAGTCCGTTGTGGTTTTCTCAGAAAATAATTATTCTTAATAATGAATAGTGAAATAAAATATACACTAGTTGAGTCACTAGGCCAGTTGGCCAGATAATGTTGAGTTCACTCTAGAATGTAATTGGACCGATGGACAATTTATCCATCAGTGGCATGCTGTTCTAAGCTTGGGCGAGGACACACGTATCCTGATAGGTGTGATATCTTTCACGGATAGAGAAGGGTTCTGATGTCCGTTTCTCTCATTGATTAATTCACGGTCTGCTTGGTATAACTCTGGCTAGTCCTCGCCCAATGCTTATCACCGACTGGCTTGGTCCTCTCCCAATGCTTATCGCCGACTGGCCCGTCCTCGCCCAATGCTTATCACCGACTGGCTAACTCTCTCAACTTCAACTCACTTATATGGAAATCGCTTGTGAATCTAACAACAAAGTTCAACTTCGATAATGTTATTGAGACATAAGATGTTTATAGGTCACTGACAATATAAACCAAACTTGAAAATTGTTTATCCTTATCCAAATTATAAGTATATTACATTTCCACTGTTTTCCAATTCGAAACAACAAGGTTCAATTCCGATAATGCCATCTGAGATTGAAGATGTTTTGAGGTCACTGATCATATAAATTGATATATGAACTTGTTTATCTTCAGGTGAGAAAGGTTATTTATCAAGCTAATTCTCATTTTGTTTATTTGGGGTCCAATGTTGGTTAATGTTTATGGATACCTAAGAGGTCTATAGGTCACCCTGACAATATAATTGATATATGAACTTGTTTATCTTCAGTGGAGAAATGATATTTATCAAGCTAATTCTCATTTTGTTTATTTGAGGTCCAATGTTGGTTAATGTTTATGGATACATAAGAGGTCTATAGGTCACTCTGACAATATAATTGATATATGAACTTGTTTATCTTCAGTGGAGAAATGTTATTTATCAAGCTAATTCTCATTTTGTTTATTTGGGGTCCAATGTTAGTTAATGTTTATGGATACATAAGAAGTCTATAGGTCACTCTGACAATATAAATGGATACTCTTATTTCAAACCAGAAATTATATTATATTCTACTGGGCCAATTTATACTAGCCGCGTATGCTGGGCGCCGACCTTCGTAGGACCAGTTAATATTGTCACATCAGGGTTAGGGTTAGTACTTTGCAAGTACTTTCAATTGGTTATATATATATATATAACTATAGATATATAATATACATTCATGTATAAATATATATATATGTATAAATATATGTATATATACTCACATATATATACATATATATAATATAATATAATATATAATATAATATAATATAAAAATCCAAAATGATATTAGATCCTATCAAGATACAGTGAAGCTCAATATATATATATATATATATATATATATATATATATATATATATATATATATATATTAGTATTTCATGTATGCAGTAAGCTATGAAAATATATTTACAGCAATTAAGCTACACAGAGGCTCCCGCGTTTCATCCCCGGGGAGGGGGGAATCGTCAGGCTAAAATTCATGGAGTATTTTTGCCGGGTGTTTTTATATACACGGCTAGCAAGTTAACCAATCAGATTCTTTGTTGTTCTCTCAGCCAATCGTTCGGCTTCCCGCGAACAAAGGTCTTGTTAGTGTCACTTCCTATATCCTGTTCTATTGTTCTGTTTCTATAGCTTGGCCTACATCCTGTTTTCTTTTGTTGTGTCAATATAATGGGTGAATTTATTTTAACACGTGGTTCCTTGTATTTCTATTGTAGGTTTTAATTTTTAATTTTAAATCGTTAAGTTATTTTAATTTTTTTGTAATTATTTATTTATTTATTTATTTATTAATCGTTAGCCTAAGGTGAATTTATTTCTGTGTAGGCAGGCAGTTTGCTATCTCACTTCTACAGCTTAATAGATTTCGAGGGTCTGTAAAGTTTAGGATTTCAAATTTTTCATTTAGGCATAATCTACACGGGTCATCTAAATTTCTACATGTACTGACCTGTCGTATTATTTTCGATTCCATTATTGGTGAGCGTCCATTTTCTTTGAGGTCCCAATAGTGGTTTGCTAGTGCTGTTTTGATTCGACGTTCTCTGTTTATAACTGTGCTTTTGTGGTCATAATATCTTGTTTTAATATATATATATATATATATATATATATATATATATATATATATATATATATATATATATATATATATATATGAAGTAATCCAACAAAAAATATAAACGTCAACTAATATCTTATAATTAGTGAAAACATCCGGATAAAAACTGAAGCTCAATATACTGGATAGAGCATTAATATTATAATATAAAATGAAATAATAAAATAAGGTGTCAATCAAATTTTATTAAAATTCAAAGTTCAAGCAAAGTATCTTAACGTCCTTAGCTCATGAGTTTTCAAAGATAATTCTTCTCCTCAGAGGACCATTACCATAGTGACATCACTACAAGTAATACAATTAAACTTTGAAAATATATAAAAATATATACAAACATACATAAAAATATATAACATCAAACAAACTTTTTGTTGAATCTATATAATCCATCCAGGTCATTGAGTTTAAAAGATATAATCAGGAAATCAGGAGAAGATACTTTGCTTGAACTTTGAATTCTAATAAAATTTGATTGACACCTT
>OY744549.1:9617423-9634923 GCA_963556195.1 Sepiola atlantica
ATTTAGCCTGAAGATTTTTCGAAATGCTACTATCACAACCACGTAATTAAAGATTTGATTACTTTCTAATTGTAGAAATATTAATTTCTCGGTGACAAGCTCCTATATCTTCCAAAAGATAGTTTTTCATTTCGAAATGTTGTTCAGTCCAAGCATGGTTAGGTTACCTAATGTCTCCTGCTATACTCTTCACCAATCAGTAAAAACGTTTCTCCTATATAAAATGTACTGTTATCGATCTACAGCTATCAAGAGCTGAAGTCTCATCAGGCAGAGGGTTTTTTTTGTGATCCACATCGGTCGGTGAAGTCCAAGAAGAATGGAGTTGAGCAAAAAGAAGAAAAAGAAATAATAGTCATGTGACCAATTAAAAAAAAAAATTACCAATAGAGGGAAACTTAAAGAAAAAAATAATTAAATTTACCGAAACTTTTAAACAAAACACACAGGAAACATCGATCAATTGTAGGCATAACAGATCACATCTCCTCAGTAATTTGTACAATACCCACGAACTAATACCATTAAAACCATAAAACCAAAAAACCCTCAATACCCATCAACCCCCTAAAATTAACACTTGTAAACATCTACAAACCAGATAACTTTAACCCTCAATTAAAAGCATAATATAATTACCCCCCCCCTTTTTGGAAAAAAATATTATAACACTCTCAAGATATGTATGTGTAGGTATATTTTTGTGGATATATGTATATGCATGTGTGTGAGCCTCTGTGTAGCTTAATTGCCATATATATTTTCATTGCTTACTATATATATATATATATATATATATATATATATATATATATATATATATATGATTATTATATGATTATTTTTATTTACACAGACATGCACAAAATCTGCAACACTGGCATGTCGATATTATCGATCAACAGCTATTATAAACTGATATCTTAGAGGCAGAGTTATATACTTATACATGAATATATATATTTATATATATATATAAATAAATCAATAAATAAATATATATATATATATATATATATATATATATATATATATATATATATATAGAGAGAGAGAGAGAGAGAGAGAGAGAGAGATTTAAAAAGTTCATTTTTTTTAAGCATCCAAATGAAATTTAACAATAAGGAGTAAGGTAAAATAAAATACCATTAAAGCATGTTAAAGATGCGATATTAATTTTATTTTAAATTAAAAAAAAATCGAAACAGATTTTTTTAAAATTTTTTTTATAAACTTTCATTTTCTTAGTTTATAGTTATACAAATATTTCGCCAAAAACTGGCCTCTTCAATGTGTTTGTAGATCCGATCTTATTGGATTGCCGGCCTCCACTGGTGCAAATGTTGTTTTTTTTTCACTTTCGATATAGGAAAATATGAAAGTAAAATAAAATAAAAATTGAAAATTAAAAAAAATCGGTTTCTATATTTCTTTTCTTTTAAAATAAAATGAATATCGCATCTTTAACATGCTTTGATGGTATTTTACCACACTCCTAATTTTATATATATATATATATATATATATATATATATATATATATATATATATATATATATATATATATATATATATATTTAATCAGGGATTAAGTGATTAGAGGAGACCTAAACAAACTTATCTCAAATTCCTCCCCCTCCATATATACCTTTTGTAGTAAATCATAAAATTTCCCCCAATCTATATATATGTATTGCTCTCATTCCCCCTCACTGTATTGCCTTCCGTTATAAATCGTACAATCTCCCCCTCTCTATATATATGTATTGCTCTTTCCCCCTCACTGTATTGCCTTCCGTTATAAATCGTACAATCTCCCCCCCCCCTCTCTATATATATGTATTGCTCTCTTTCCCCCTCACTGTATTGCCTTCCGTTATCAATCGTACAATCTCCCCCTCTATATATATATGTATTGCTCTCTTTCCCCCTCACTGTATTGCCTTCCGTTATAAATCGTACCATATCCCCCTCTCTATATATATGTATTGCTCTCATTCCCCCTCACTGTATTGCCTTTCGTTATCAATCGTACAATCTCCCTCTCTCTATATATATGTATTGCTCTTTTTCCCCTCACTGTATTGCCTTCCGTTATAAATCGTACAATCTCCCCCTCACTATATATATATGTGTTGCTCTCTTCCCCCTCTCTGTATTGCCTTCCGTTATAAATCGTACAATCTCCCCCTCTCTATATATATGTATTGCTCTTTTTCCCCTTACTGTATTGCCTTCCGTTATAAATCGTACAATCTCCCCCTCACTATATATATATGTGTTGCTCTCTTCCCCCTCTCTGTATTGCCTTCCGTTATAAATCGTACAATCTCTCTCTCTATATATATATATTTATTAAATATATTGACACTCTCTTTCCCCTTTAATATACGTCTTAAATAGTTCATTTCCCCTCTCTCCATATATATATATTAAATATGTAGTCGCTCTCTCTATATATGTGTATTGAAATGGTGAGTGCTAGTTTCTCTTTTTGTATTTTCAAAAATGTAATCGCCTCGCTTGGATGCTTCAATAAGGCGGGAGAGTAAAAATAAATTATTGCAACGGTGATTATGTTATTTCGTGTTACTTTACTTTATATATATATATATATATATATATATATATATATATATATATATATACTTGTGTATCTATTAATTTGTGCACATGTGTGTATTTTATATAAAGATCAGATATTCATGCTTAAATAGGTTTGTAAATAGATTAAAACTTTGAAGTGTTAAGTAAAAAAGAAAGGAACCCATGCTAAGTAGGTAATAAAACAATAGAAAAAGGAAAGAATTAGAAGGCAGGTAATAAAAATGATAAAAAAAGATAAAAACTAATTGAAAAAGTTAACAAGTAAAGAATGTAACCCGATACTAAATTATAAAAAATAGATGATCCCTAAAAAATATTTATTTAAAGGGAAAGTTTTTGAAATCCATCTCACTTCTCTGTCTTCTTTGGTCTGAAGAGGTTGACTCTCTGTGAAGAGTAAAACCGAAACATGTATGCACATATGTAACCAATAATGTTTGTATGAATAAAAATGTATACTAAATAACAGCTCTACTTGTTATTGAGCACTTTTTATAAACACTGGAGTTTCAACGGATTTACATCCACAGAAACTAATACAATATGTGTACTAATATATATATATATATATATATATATATATATATATATATATATATATATATATATATATATATATTATACACGCGTTGTTAATAACAACAGAGTTTTCTCTCTTCGCTAGGGCACCTATCGTGGGCAATTCCTCGAGCCCTTTCCCTCTCTCGACTGTCTTCACGAGGCTAGGTGCCATACTCCAGCAATTAACACCAGAAAACCGACGAATAGCTCGCCGCGTCGAGAAATTAACAAGTAAGATAGCGAAGAGAGAAAACTCTGTGGTCTTTAACGACGCGTGTATAATAAATGACTTGCTGCCAATATATATATATATATATATATATATATATATATATATATATATATAGTGAAACACGTGTAGGAAAAAAATCTTTAATTTGAATAAATAATATTTGTAAGAAAAAATCTTTAATGCTCTGTACCCTGTAATCGAGTTCATTGAGCTTGTTTTTATCATTTATTATTGGTTGAATAATCTATTTTCTAAGTGAAAAATCTATTTTCTTAGTGAAAAATCTAAATATATATATATATATATATATATATATATATATATATATATATATATATACAGGGTGTCCCAAAATAATGTATACATCCTTTGAATCGTTATAATTCGTTCAATTTACTGGGTTTGACTTGCAAAAAAATTGATAGAAGAGTAGAAAAGTAAGAATACACATTTAAAAATACTGAAAGTAAAATTAACAAATTGCAAACAAATGTAATTGTGGTAGAATGTGCTCAAATACCGGAGTAAATGTTGCAGGACGTTTGTAGGTACAATTCTTCACGTCTTCACTATATGAAAAGTGTATGGAGCAGAACGGGTTGGGGTTAGGGTGAGGGTTCATTTTATGAACATTCTGAAATTACCCTAAATATCATTTATTTTTGTTAATTTTACATGTATATTCTTACTCTTCTGCTTGTGTATCAATCTTGCAATTAAAAATCAGTAAATTGAACGAGTTATAACAATTCAAAGGGTGTATACATTATTTTGGGACACCCTGTATATATATATATAAAGAGAGATAGAGAGGGGGAAGGGGAGAAGGGCAGGAGAGAGAGAGGAGGGGAGGTGGGAAGAGTTATGAACGAATTGCTTTCCGCAGTGAATACATATTAGGTTAAAGTCGCCGGTGAGCTGATCCATCGATGTAAAGGTCAGTGACGAAAGTCGATCCATTCTAACAATGCTTAATTGGAATCGATTTTTTCACTCAGTCGATCAACACAGCCATCAATCTGTGTTTAACGTGGGAGAAACTGATTTAAGAATAGACCGCGTTGACGGAGGCCATAGACCTGACATAAAAATATATTTTTTTCTCTTTTGTTGTTTCTATTTTACTTCACTCGAAGTTCTCAGAAATCAAGGGGCTCATTTTTCTGGGGCTAACACTTGATCTCGATATGTGATACATAGATATTGTCCGCTGGACGCTAAGCGCACCTACTATCTTCGCCTGAAGATATTTGCTGACAGACCTCCGGCCACTCTACAGACCTCCGTCAGTCCTAAGAACTATCGGATTGACATCCTAATATGTCATCATACCGGCGTGGGAGGCAGAACACAAAGCAGTGACAAATTCACTTAAACAGCAAAGAACTCAACCTAGCCATAAAAAACCGGCTCCCACAAGCTGTCTAGCAAAAAGGCGCTAAAAATGCCAAAAATATTGATCACGTGATTGTCTACTACTACGTCCGCCAAACCAGAGTTAAATTTAATAAAAGCAGTAGCCATGACAAGATCAGCCTCTTTTTCCCCTTCTTCCCTGCGACCAGCGATTAAGACGGTCTTGTCAACAGACTCCTAAAGCACTGGGGCAAGAAGCTGCCTGCTGCTGTCTTACTGTCACTCCATACCGTCTCCCTCTTCCTCCTCATCGGACGCCGGATAAATAGTAAGCTTAAACCCTTTCTTTTCTTTTCTCTTTTTAAGTACCATCGAACAAACACACACACACACACACAAGTTTCTATCATTCTTACACGAACAAAAAAGGGATTGAGAGACGGCTCATTTTCTTTATTTACGCACACACCAAAACACGTGTGTTTTCCAGGAACAAACCTTTAAAAGAGACATTTTATACAAACAGTAAAAGGGACATTTCTGTACACAAACTCAGACTTTCATTGAGGAATTTATACAAATTAAATGAACCATGTTAAATAAATTGTTATGTTTATATGAATGTTTGAGTGCTGGCTTTCTTTACCTTTTATCTTTTTGTGTTGGTTAGTGGCGTATTTTGCTCGTTCTTTCATGTTTAACAAGAATAGAATTCGTTAGTACCCCCACAGAACTTCCTACTTTCCTCTTCCTCTCTCGGACACTGTCCAACTTCTTCCCCCTATACCAAACGGTAACCTTTTTGAATAAACCCTTTTCGTCGTCGTTGTAAGCAAAGGATTTTGTTATTTGATTTCGTGACTTAAGCATATATAAAGGACAGCGTCGCTTCCTTTACAAAGTCAAAAAAAACATATTTTTAACATAGTTCACCCCAAACAAGGCAGACCGCCACTGTAGACGTAAGGGGCTACTGAGAAAAAAAAAGGGTGACGGTTTGGGGAGAGGGTCAACCTAATTTAGGAGCTGTGCAGCGAGATGTCTGTTTACCTTAGTTTTAAATTTCTGCATGTCAGATTGGAGGTCATTTTCTAAGGATTCAGCCATTGCCTCAGATATGTGCGCGTCGGTTTTGCTCACATGACGAGAGTAGAGCATGGTGTCGTCAGCAAATATTCCTATCCCAGTCGCAATGGCATCAGGGAGGTAATTTATGAAAATCAGGAACAATAGTGGTCCAAGAATAGATCCCTGGGGTACACCAGCATTTATGCCATGTTGCTTAGAAGAACGGCCAGCGAGTACAATCCTCATGTCAGGTTGTCCTGACAAACCCTTGTACGGAGAGACGGAAGACACTAGAGGATGGTGCCCAGTATGTCCTTTTTGTTTATTTAATTATTTCGTGGGTCTATTAAACTGTAGAAGTGAGATAGCAAGAAGCTGCTTACACAGAAATATATTTACCTTAGGCTAACCATCAATAAATAAATAATTAAATAAACACAAATAAACTAAATAAAAACATAACAATTTAAAAATAAAAAAATAAATAAAATAGAAATGCAAGGAAGCATGTGTTAAAATAAATTCACCCATTATATTCACACCTATATTTTGAGCACTTTCTCCACACTGCTCCCACGCAAAGAGTTTTCTTCACATTCTACAATTCATCTGACTTCTTTTCAACAGAAATTTACCACCCGGACAATCTGCATATATTTTTCACGGAATTTTTCTTTTCATTCACTGCGTTTTTTTAACAAAAATTCCTTTGATAATAATTTTAATATTTTTCAAATATTTGAACTTTGGTTTTTTCGAAAGCCAACTTATCAATCTGTATTTCTCCTCTGATGATAAGATTTCGATCTTTGAAAAGCCTTGGCTTAAGGAAAGAATAATAAACACTAGTTTATTACTGAATACACCTTGCATTAAACAATTGAAATTTGAAATAAATTTGGACAATCGTCGCATATTTATCACTATATATATATATATATATATATATATATATATATATATATATATATATATATATCAATGGTAATCTAATCTATTATTTAATATTAAATGTAATCTAATCTATTATCTAATATTAATGGTAATCTAATCTATTATTAAATATTAATGGTAATCTAATCTATTATTTAATATTAATGGTAATCTAATCTATTATTTAATATTAATGGTAATCTAATCTATTATTTAATATTAGTGGTAATCTAATCTATTATTTAGTATTAATGGTAATCTAATCTATTATTTAACATTAATGGTAATCTAATCTATTATTTAATATTAATGGTAATCTAATCCATTATTTAATATTAATGGTAATCTAATCTATTATTTAATATTAGTGGTAATCTAATCTATTATTTAATATTAATGGTAATCTAATCTATTATCTAATATTAATGGTAATCTAATCTATTATCTAATATTAATGCTAATCTAATCCATTATTTAATATTAATGGTAATCTAATCTATTATTTAATATTAATGGTAATCTAATCTATTATCTAATATTAATGGTAATCTAATCTATTATTTAATATTAATGGTAATCTAATCTATTATTTAATATTAATGGTAATCTAATCTATTATTTAATATTAATGGTAATCTAATCTATTATTTAATATTAGTGGTAATCTAATCTATTATTTAATATTAATGGTAATCTAATCTATTATTTAATATTAGTGGTAATCTAATCTATTATTTAATATTAATGGTAATCTAATCTATTATTTAATATTAATGGTAATCTAATCTATTATTTAATATTAATGGTAATCTAATCTATTATTTAATATTTATGGTAATCTAATCTATTATTTAATATTAGTGGTAATCTAATCTATTATTTAATATTAATGGTAATCTAATCTATTATTTAATATTAATGGTAATCTAATCTATTATTTAATATTAATGGTAATCTAATCTATTATTTAATATTAATGGTAATCTAATCTATTATTTAATATTAATGGTAATCTAATCTATAATTTAATATTAATGGTAATCTAATCTATTATTTAATATTAAATGTAATCTAATCTATTATTTAATATTAATGGTAATCTAATCTATTATTTAATATTAAATGTAATCTAATCTATTATTTAATATTAATGGTAATCTAATCTATTATTTAATATTAATGGTAATCTAATCTATTATTTAATATTAATGGTAATCTAATCTATTATTTAATATTAATGTAATCTAATCTATCATTTAATATTAATGGTAATCTAATCTATTATTTAATATTAATGGTAATCTAATCTATTATTTAATATTAATGGTAATCTAATCTATTATTTAATATTAAATGTAATCTAATCTATCATTTAATATTAATGGTAATCTAATCTATTATTTAATATTAATGGTAATCTAATCTATTATTTAATATTAAATGTAATCTAATCTATCATTTAATATTAATGGTAATCTAATCTATTATTTAATATTAATGGTAATCTAATCTATTATTTAATATTAATGGTAATCTAATCTATTATTTAATATTAAATGTAATCTAATCTATCATTTAATATTAATGGTAATCTAATCTATTATTTAATATTAATGGTAATCTAATCTATTATTTAGTATTAATGGTAATCTAATCTATTATTTAATATTAGTGGTAATCTAATCTATTATTTAATATTAATGGTAATCTAATCTATTATTTAATATTAATGGTAATCTAATCTATTATTTAATATTAATGTTAATCTAATCTATTATTTAATATTAATGGTAATCTAATCTATTATTTAATATTAAATGTAATCTAATCTATTATTTAATATTAATGGTAATCTAATCTATTATTTAATATTAATGGTAATCTAATCTATTATTTAATATTAATGGTAATCTAATCTATTATTTAATATTAAATGTAATCTAATCTATTATTTAATATTAATGGTAATCTAATCTATTATTTAATATTAATGGTAATCTAATCTATTATTTAGTATTAGTGGTAATCTAATCTATTATTTAATATTAATGGTATCTAATCTATTATTTAATATTAGTGGTAATCTAATCTATTATTTTATATTAGTGGTAATCTAATCTATTATTTAATATTAATGGTAATCTAATCTATTATTTAATATTAATGGTAATCTAATCTATTATTTAATATTAATGGTAATCTAATCTATTATTTAATATTAATGGTAATCTAATCTATTATTTAATATTAAATGTAATCTAATCTATTATTTAATATTAATGGTAATCTAATCTATTATTTAATATTAATGGTAATCTAATCTATTATTTAATATTAATGGTAATCTAATCTATTATTTAATATTAAATGTAATCTAATCTATCATTTAATATTAATGGTAATCTAATCTATTATTTAATATTAATGGTAATCTAATCTATTATTTAGTATTAGTGGTAATCTAATCTATTAGTTAATATTAATGGTATCTAATCTATTATTTAATATTAGTGGTAATCTAATCTATTATTTAATATTAGTGGTAATCTAATCTATTATTTAATATTAATGGTAATCTAATCTATTATTTAATATTAATGGTAATCTAATCTATTATTTGATATTTATGGTAATCTAATCTATTATTTAATATTAGTGGTAATCTAATCTATTATTTAATATTAGTGGTAATCTAATCTATTATTTAATATTAATGTAATCTAATCTATTATTTAATATTAAATGTAATCTAATATATTATTTAATATTTAACGTAATCTAATCTATTATTTAATATTAATGGTAATCTAATCTATTATTTAATATTAGTGGTAATCTAATCTATTATTTAATATTAATGGTAATCTAATCTATTATTTAATATTAGTGGTAATCTAATCTATTATTTAATATTAATGGTAATCTAATCTATTATTTAATATTAGTGGTAATCTAATATATTATTTAATATTAATGTAATCTAATATATTATTTAATATTAATGGTAATCTAATCTATTATTTAATATTAGTGGTAATCTAATCTATTATTTAATATTAATGGTAATCTAATGTATTATTTAATATTAATGGTAATCTAATCTATTATTTAATATTAATGGTAATCTAATCTATTATTTAATATTAATGGTAATCTAATCTATTATTTAGTATTAATGGTAATCTAATCTATTATTTAATATTAATGGTAATCTAATCTATTATTTAATATTAATGGTAATATAATCTATTATTTAATATTAATGGTAATCTAATCTATTATTTAATATTAATGGTAATCTAATCTATTATTTAATATTAATGGTAATCTAATCTATTATTTAATATTAATGGTAATCTAATCTATTATTTAATATTAGTGGTAATCTAATATATTATTTAATATTAATGTAATCTAATATATTATTTAATATTAATGGTAATCTAATCTATTATTTAATATTAGTGGTAATCTAATCTATTATTTAATATTAATGGTAATCTAATGTATTATTTAATATTAATGGTAATCTAATATATTATTTAATATTAAATGTAATCTAATCTATTATTTAATATTAATGGTAATCTAATCTATTATTTAATATTAATGGTAATCTAATCTATTATTTAATATGAATGGTAATCTAATCTATTATTTAATATTAGTGGTAATCTAATCTATTATTTAATATTAATGGTAATCTAATCTATTATTTAATATTAATGGTAATCTAATCTATTATTTAATATTAGTGGTAATCTAATCTATTATTTAATATTAAATGTAATCTAATCTATTATTTAATATTAATGGTAATCTAATCTATTATTTAATATTAATGGTAATCTAATCTATTATTTAATATGAATGGTAATCTAATCTATTATTTAATGTTAATTATAATCTAATCTATTATTTAATATCAATGGTAATCTAATCTATTATTTAATATTAAATGTAATCTAATCTATTATTTAATGTTAAATGTAATCTAATCTATTATTTAATATTAATGGTAATCTAATCTATTATTTAATATTAATGGTAATCTAATCTATTATTTAATATTAATGATAATCTAATCTATTATTTAATATTAGTGGTAATCTAATCTATTATTTAATATTAATGTAATCTAATCTATTATTTAATATTAATGTAATCTAATCTATTATTTAATATTAATGGTAATCTAATCTATTATTTAATATTAATGGTAATCAAATCTATTATTTAATATTAGTTGTAATCTAATCTATTATTTAATATTAATGGTAATCTAATCTATTATCTAATATTAATGTAATCTAATCTATTATTTAATATTAGTGGTAATCTAATCTATTATTTAATATTAATGGTAATCTAATCTATTATTTAATATTAATGGTAATCTAATATATTATTTAATATTAGTGGTAATCTAATCTATTATTTAATATTAATGGTAATCTAATGTATTATTTAATATTAATGGTAATCTAATATATTATTTAATATTAAATGTAATCTAATCTATTATTTAATATTAATGGTAATCTAATCTATTATTTAATATTAATGGTAATCTAATCTATTATTTAATATGAATGGTAATCTAATCTATTATTTAATATTAGTGGTAATCTAATCTATTATTTAATATTAATGGTAATCTAATCTATTATTTAATATTAATGGTAATCTAATCTATTATTTAATATTAGTGGTAATCTAATCTATTATTTAATATTAAATGTAATCTAATCTATTATTTAATATTAATGGTAATCTAATCTATTATTTAATATTAATGGTAATCTAATCTATTATTTAATATGAATGGTAATCTAATCTATTATTTAATGTTAATTATAATCTAATCTATTATTTAATATCAATGGTAATCTAATCTATTATTTAATATTAATGGTAATCTAATCTATTATTTAATGTTAAATGTAATCCAATCTATTATTTAATATTAATGGTAATCTAATCTATTATTTAATATTAATGGTAATCTAATCTATTATTTAATATTAATGATAATCTAATCTATTATTTAATATTAGTGGTAATCTAATCTATTATTTAATATTAATGTAATCTAATCTACTATTTAATATTAATGTAATCTAATCTATTATTTAATATTAATGGTAATCTAATCTATTATTTAATATTAATGGTAATCTAATCTATTATTTAATATTAGTGGTAATCTAATCTATTATTTAATATTAATGGTAATCTAATCTATTATCTAATATTAATGTAATCTAATCTATTATTTAATATTAGTGGTAATCTAATCTATTATTTAATATTAATGGTAATCTAATCTATTATTTAATATTAATGGTAATCTAATATATTATTTAATATTAGTGGTAATCTAATCTATTATTTAATATTAATGGTAATCTAATCTATTATTTAATATTAATGGTAATCTAATCTATTATTTAATATTAATGGTAATCTAATCTATTATTTAATATTAAATGTAATCTAATATATTATTTAATATTAGTGGTAATCTAATCTATTATTTAATATTAATGGTAATCTAATCTATTATTTAATATTAATGGTAATCTAATATATTATTTAATATTAGTGGTAATCTAATCTATTATTTAATATTAATGGTAATCTAATCTATTATTTAATATTAATGGTAATCTAATATATTATTTAATATTAGTGGTAATCTAATCTATTATTTAGATTAATGGTAATCTAATCTATTATTTAATATTAATGTAATCTAATCTATTATTTAATATTTAATGGTAATCTAATATATTATTTAATATTAATGGTAATCTAATCTATTATTTAATATTAATGGTAATCTAATATATTATTTAATATTAATGTAATCTAATCTATTATTTAATATTAATGGTAATCTAATCTATTATTTAATATTAGTGGTAATCTAATCTATTATTTAATATTAATGGTAATCTAATCTATTATTTAATATTAATGGTAATCTAATCTATTATTTAATATTAGTGGTAATCTAATATATTATTTAATATTAATGGTAATCTAATCTATTATTTAATATTAGTGGTAATCTAATCTATTATTTAATATTAATGGTAATCTAATCTATTATTTAATATTAGTGGTAATCTAATCTATTATTTAATATTAATGGTAATCTAATCTATTATTTAATATTAATGGTAATCTAATATATTATTTAATATTAATGGTAATCTAATCTATTATTTTATATTAATGGTAATCTAATCTATTATTTAATATTAATGGTAATCTAATCTATTATTTAATATTAGTGGTAATCTAATCTATTATTTAATATTAATGGTAATCTAATCTATTATTTAATATTAGTGGTAATCTAATCTATTATTTAATATTAATGGTAATCTAATCTATTATTTAATATTAATGTAATCTAATCTATTATTTAATATTTAATGGTAATCTAATATATTATTTAATATTAATGGTAATCTAATCTATTATTTAATATTAATGGTAATCTAATCTATTATTTAATATTAATGGTAATCTAATCTATTATTTAATATTAAATGTAATCTAATATATTATTTAATATTAGTGGTAATCTAATCTATTGTTTAATATTAAATGTAATCTAATCTATTATTTAATATTAATGGTAATCTAATCTATTATTTAATATTAATGGTAATCTAATCTATTATTTAATATTAATGTAATCTAATCTATTATTTAATATTTAATGGTAATCTAATATATTATTTAATATTAATGGTAATCTAATCTATTATTTAATATTAATGGTAATCTAATCTATTATTTAATATTAATGGTAATCTAATCTATTATTTAATATTAAATGTAATCTAATATATTATTTAATATTAGTGGTAATCTAATCTATTGTTTAATATTAAATGTAATCTAATCTATTATTTAATATTAATGGTAATCTAATCTATTATTTAATATTAATGGTAATCTAATCTATTATTTAATATTAATGGTAATCTAATCTATTATTTAATATTAATGGTAATCTAATATATTATTTAATATTAGTGGTAATCTTATCTATTATTTAATATTAATGGTAATCTAATCTATTATTTAATATTAATGGTAATCTAATATATTATTTAATATTAATGGTAATCTAATCTATTATTTAATATTAATGGTAATCTAATCTATTATTTAATATTAATGGTAATCTAATATATTATTTAATATTAGTGGTAATCTAATCTATTATTTAATATTAATGGTAATCTAATCTATTATTTAATATTAATGGTAATCTAATATATTATTTAATATTAGTGGTAATCTTATCTATTATTTAATATTAATGGTAATCTAATCTATTATTTCATATTAATGTAATCTAATCTATTATTTAATATTTAATGGTAATCTAATATATTATTTAATATTAATGGTAATCTAATCTATTATTTAATATTAATGGTAATCTAATCTATTATTTAATATTAATGGTAATCTAATCTATTATTTAATATTAATGGTAATCTAATATATTATTTAATATTAGTGGTAATCTAATCTATTATTTAATATTAATGGTAATCTAATCTATTATTTAATATTAATGGTAATCTAATATATTATTTAATATTAGTGGTAATCTAATCTATTATTTAATATTAATGGTAATCTAATCTATTATTTAATATTAAATGTAATCTAATCTATTATTTAATATTAAATGTAATCTAATCTATTATTTAATATTAATGGTAATCTAATCTATTATTTAATATTAAATGTAATCTAATATATTATTTAATATTAGTGGTAATCTAATCTATTGTTTAATATTAAATGTAATCTAATCTATTATTTAATATTAATGGTAATCTAATCTATTATTTAATATTAATGGTAATCTAATCTATTATTTAATATTAATGGTAATCTAATCTATTATTTAATATTAATGGTAATCTAATATATTATTTAATATTAGTGGTAATCTAATCTATTATTTAATATTAATGGTAATCTAATCTATTATTTAATATTAATGGTAATCTAATATATTATTTAATATTAATGGTAATCTAATCTATTATTTAATATTAATGGTAATCTAATCTATTATTTAATATTAATGGTAATCTAATATATTATTTAATATTAGTGGTAATCTAATCTATTATTTAATATTAATGGTAATCTAATCTATTATTTAATATTAATGGTAATCTAATATATTATTTAATATTAGTGGTAATCTTATCTATTATTTAATATTAATGGTAATCTAATCTATTATTTCATATTAATGTAATCTAATCTATTATTTAATATTTAATGGTAATCTAATATATTATTTAATATTAATGGTAATCTAATCTATTATTTAATATTAATGGTAATCTAATCTATTATTTAATATTAATGGTAATCTAATCTATTATTTAATATTAATGGTAATCTAATATATTATTTAATATTAGTGGTAATCTAATCTATTATTTAATATTAATGGTAATCTAATCTATTATTTAATATTAATGGTAATCTAATATATTATTTAATATTAGTGGTAATCTAATCTATTATTTAATATTAATGGTAATCTAATCTATTATTTAATATTAAATGTAATCTAATCTATTATTTAATATTAAATGTAATCTAATCTATTATTTAATATTAATGGTAATCTAATCTATTATTTAATATTAATGGTAATCTAATCTATTATTTAATATTAATGGTAATCTAATCTATTATTTAATATTAATGGTAATCTAATGTATTATTTAATATTAATGGTAATCTAATCTATTATTTAATATTAATGGTAATCTAATCTATTATTTAATATTAATGGTAATCTAATCTATTATATAATATTAATGGTAATCTAATCTATTATTTAATATTAATGGTAATCTAATCTATTATTTGATATTAATGGTAATCTAATCCATTGTTTAATATTAAATGTAATCTAATCTATTATTTAATATTAGTGGTAATCTAATCTATTATTTAATATTATTGGTAATCTAATCTATTATTTAATATTAATGGTAATCTAATCTATTATTTGATATTAATGGTAATCTAATCCATTGTTTAATATTAAATGTAATCTAATCTATTATTTAATAATAATGGTAATCTAATCTATTATTTAATATTAATGGTAATCTAATCTATTATTTCAAACGTATCGTGTCAAACTCCGGAGTCGGTATGAAATTTCGAACGGAAACCTTTATTTAATCGATGGGGTAACATGCTTGCTTGCCCGTGCCGTAACGTATAAAATGCTAAGTAATAATTAGTTTTAGTTTTAAGTGACAGTCATCTGAGGTTTGAAGGTTCAATCCTTAATGCGGGCGATACAAAAAATACAATTACAAATTACTTAAGATTTCTACCCGGTTTTTGGCTTACGGAACGAGAAAAAAGCTACCCCCATGGATTAAATAAAGGGTTCCGTTTGAAATTCCGTACAAATTCCCGAGTTCGACACAAACATCCCTGCGTTCGACAAGATATACCTGAAGAAGGTCGGAGGTTACATCGATAATACAAATGATACAAATTATCGATCCTTGTCTCAAAAACTCCGAAACGTAATAAGTCATATTTGGATCTCTGTCCTTGAAGAAATTGCGTTAAACTGACCAGAGCGGTCAACTGCTGTTTAAAAAATGGCGCTAAAAACCATAACGGTTACAAACACGCACCTTTCCACTCTAACCCTAACCCTAACCCTAATCCTAACCCTGACGCTCCTCTCTACTCTTGTCTTCTTTTGTCCATTTTTCATTGGTTGAAGAGGGGGGTAAACCTCGCGAACTAAATATGGCTTTGAGCCTTGAGCGGTTCTATTTCCGGTCCGATTGCATTTTGATGTATTAAGCCCCGGTCCTTCTTTTTCTTTTTTTTTCGGGGATCCGTTAATTCCTAGTGTTAGCGGACGAAACCAAAAATCGAATAATCGATTGAAATCGCAGTTTGGAAGGCGCGTGGGAATAGGGATTGAAGGTAGGTTGAGATTTGGTGCCAAAAGGTAAGAACGTTCATTTTTGTCTTTTTTTTTTTTGCTTTCAAATTTGATCATTTTCAAATAGTATTGCGAAGAAATGGAAATTTATTTCAAGAAAAATATTTTGTTGACACAGAAATTCTTGAATGTTTTTTAATAATAATAATAATAATAATAATAATAATAATAATAATGATAATAATGATGATGATGATGATGATGATGATGATGATGATGATGATGATGCTGCTGCTGCTGCTGCTGCTGATGATGATGATGATGATGATGATGATGATGATGATGATGATGATGATGATGATGATGATGATGATGGTGGTGGTGGTGGTGGTGATGATAATAATAATGATGATGATGATGATGATGATGATGATGATGATGATGATGATGATGATGATGATGATGATGATGATGATGATGATGATGATGATGATGATGATAACTAGCGGGACCCTGTGGAAATTCCACAGTGTTTTCTACATCAATCTGTATAATTTACTGTTAATAATATTGTCCGGTGGCTAGAAATATGCACATATTTTACTCACCAAAATTTTGCGTGACGGAATGGAAGTATATATATTTATTTATATTACTCGGTTGCCGGGGAAAAAGCTGTCTCTTCAGCAGTCACCATCGATCGCGACTCCCCTCTAACTCGCCCCCTCCCTCCCCTAACCCCCCCCCCCCCCCGTTGTCAG
>OY744549.1:9639923-9644923 GCA_963556195.1 Sepiola atlantica
GATAAGAGTTAGTATTAGGGTTAAGGTTAGTATAAGGGTTATGGGTAGGGTTTAGAGTTAGGGTTAAGGTTAGGATAAGAGTTAGTATTAGGGTTAAGGTTCGTATAAGGGTTAGGGGTAGGGTTTAGAGTTAGGGTTAAGGTTAGGATAAGAGTTAGTATTAGGGTTAAGGTTAGTACAAGGGTTAGAGGTAGGGTTTAGAGTTAGGGTTAAGGTTAGGATAAGAGTTAGTATTAGGGTTATGGTTAGTATAAGGGTTAGTATTAGGTTAAGGTTAGTATAAAGGGTTAGGGGTAGGGTTTAGAGTTATGGTTAAGGTTAGGATAAGAGTTAGTATTAGGGTTAAGGTTAGTATAAGGGTTAGGGGTAGGGTTTAGAGTTAGGGTTAAGGTTAGGATAAGAGTTAGTATTAGGGTTAAGGTTAGTATAAGGGTTAGGGGTAGGGTTTAGAGTAAGGGTTAAGGTTAGGATAAGAGTTAGTATTAGGGTTATGGTTAGTATAAGGGTTAGTATTAGGATCAGGTTAGTATAAGGGTTAGGGGTAGGGTTTAGAGTTAGGGTTAAGGTTAGGATAAGAGTTAGTATTAGGGTTAAGGTTAGTATAAGGGTTAGTATTAGGATCAGGTTAGTATAAGGGTTAGGGGTAGTGTTTAGAGTTAGGGTTAAGGTTAGGATAAGAGTTAGTATTAGGGTTAAGGTTAGTACAAGGGTTAGAGGTAGGGTTTAGAGTTAGGGTTAAGGTTAGGATAAGAGTTAGTATTAGGGTTATGGTTAGTATAAGGGTTAGTATTAGGGTTAAGGTTAGTATAAAGGGTTAGGGGTAGGGTTTAGAGTTATGGTTAAGGTTAGGATAAGAGTTAGTATTAGGGTTAAGGTTAGTATAAGGGTTAGGGGTAGGGTTTAGAGTTAAGGTTAAGGTTAGGATAAGAGTTAGTATTAGGGTTATGGTTAGTATAAGGGTTAGTATTAGGGTTAAGGTTAGTATAAAGGGTTAGGGGTAGGGTTTAGAGTTATGGTTAAGGTTAGGATAAGAGTTAGTATTAGGGTTAGGGTTATGGTTAGTATAAGGGTTAGTATTAGGGTTAAGGTTAGTATAAGGGTTAGGGGTAGGGTTTAGAGTTAAGGTTAAGGTTAGGATAAGAGTTAGTATTAGGGTTAAGGTTAGTATAAGGGTTAGGGGTAGGGTTTAGAGTTAAGGTTAAGGTTAGGATAAGAGTTAGTATTAGGGTTAAGGTTTGTATAAGGGTTAGGGGTAGGGTTTAGAGTTAGGGTTAAGGTTAGGATAAGAGTTAGTATTAGGGTTAAGGTTAGTATAAGGGTAAGGGGTAGGGTTTAGAGTTAGGGTTAAGGTTAGGATAAGAGTTAGTATTAGGGTTAAGGTTAGTATAAGGGTTAGGGGTAGGGTTTAGAGTTAGGGTTAAGGTTAGGATAAGAGTTAGTATTAGGGTTAAGGTTAGTATAAGGGTTAGGGGTAGGGTTTAGAGTAAGGGTTAAGGTTAGGATAAGAGTTAGTATTAGGGTTAAGGTTAGTATAAGGGTTAGGGGTAGGGTTTAGAGTTAGGGTTAAGGTTAGGATAAGAGTTAGTATTAGGGTTATGGTTAGTATAAGGGTTAGGGGTAGGGTTTAGAGTTAGGGTTAAGGTTAGGATAAGAGTTAGTATTAGGGTTAAGGTTAGTATAAGGGTTAGGTGTAGGGTTTAGAGTTAGGGTTAAGGTTAGGATAAGAGTTAGTATTAGGGTTAGGGTTAGGGTTAGTATAAGGGTTAGGGGTAGGGTTTAGAGTTAGGGTTAAGGCTAGGGGAAGGGTTAGGGTAAGTGCTAGGGTAAAGGTTAGGGTTAGGTTTTTGGTTAGGTTTAGGCTTAGAGTAAATATTATGGTTAGTATTAGGGTTATGGTTAGTGTAAGTATTAGGGTTAGGGTTAGTATTAGGGTTAGGATTAGGGGTAGCGTTAGGGTTAGGGTAAGTATTAAGGTTAGTATAAGGGTTAGGGGTAGGCTAAGAGTTTAGGGTTATGTTTAGGGTTAGTGTTAGGGTTAGTATTCGGGTTAGGGTTAGGGTTAGGCTCAGGGTTAGTATTAGGGTTAGGGTTAGGGTTAGGGTTAGGGTTCGGGTTAGGGTTAGGGTTAGAGTAAATATTAGGGTTAGGGTTAGTATTAGGGTTATGGTTAGTGTAAGTATTAGGGTTAGGGTTAGTATTAGGGTTAGGATTAGGGGTAGCGTTAGGGTTAGGGTAAGTATTAAGGTTAGTATTAGGGTTAGGGGTAGGCTAAGAGTTTAGGGTTAGGTTTAGGGTTAGTGTTAGGGTTAGTATTCGGGTTAGGGTTAGGGTTAGGGTTAGGCTCAGGGTTAGTATTGGGTTCCAGATCAGCCACATCGCTATTTCCAACCCTGTAGGGGAGCTGAGACAATTGTTACATGGATAAACTGGTTGACGACGAAGGGCTTGACCCATTCAGTGTAGACGTCTCGTGACGATGGATTGTCGGAGAGAGTCAATTTGGCAGCAAAAAAATTCTGTGTTGTTTGAGATGAAGTGCTGACGAGAATACAACGCAGGTGAAAGTGATGAACAGTTTCCAATCGCCTAACGTCTTTTGCACTCATCAGAAATCGTCATCAATGGTGATGTTCTGGCAGAGGTTGACAGTTTCAAATATCTTAGCGCCGCCATCATCACGGGTCAAGGTGGAGCCGACATCAAAGCGAGAATTGACCTTGCACGTCATGCCTTCTGCTGACTCAATTACCGTCCATGATAAAGATCTTATATAAGTCGCAGCATCAAAGCACTGGTACAAACGAGCCCCCTTTCTGGTCAATAGTTTTGTTTCCAAATCCTAGTAGGAATTTATGAACAAACCGACAGACTACCTTCCTCACGCTACACGTTGTTCTCGCCTTCTCCCCCTCACTGTCTTATTATGCGACCCTGATTTTGAACCCTTCCGCTATCTTCCCTCAATGCAACCTTAAAAAAAGGTTCAATAAACATGTCTCCTCCTCCTCCTTCATTTTTTAAATCAACTCCGACTGCTACCAATATCTGTCCCCACCTCTTCCAGAGTTACGGTAAGGTCTCCCACCATCTCAATGAGCCCATCACTGACCTTATCATAAGCGACCTATCTCGGCTTACATAACACTAGCTCAATCCCTCTCCCTAATAATTTTCTAACTCGAACCGCCACGATTTACCCCCCACAATTTCTACTGATAACTCAATTTCCCACTGCCACCATCTATTTGTATCTTATAATTTATTGTTTTCATAAGCGGCTATTTAAGGTCAACTCCTACTATCAACTTTGTTTCAAACATTTTGTACTTGTGTGTTATTTCTTCAGACAATCATCCTGAATAAGTCTTGAGATAAAGACGAAACGTTGATGAATACATAATAATAATTTTATGTTTTCCTTTTTTCAATTTATATTCTTTTTGTTTTCCGTCTGTCATCTTTTCACACACACACACACACACACATACACACACACACACACACACACATATATATATATATAAATACTGTCTTGTTTTTAAATTCCCGAAACAGTTTTTCATGGTAAACAACTGATGATCCCTTAAAATAGTGTTAGAAACTAACTAATATAATAACTGTAAAAAATAAATTGACTTACATGAGTGATTTTCCACTGGAAGACTTGAGACTATAAGATTTTTTTTATATAATGTCTTTTTTTTTATATAGTTTTAATGGTTGAGAAACTTCCGAGACTATATATATATATATATATATATATATATATATATATATATATATATATATATATATATATATATATATATAAATATAAGTAGTAAGCTATGAAAATATATATGACAGAGGCTCCCGCGTGTCATCCCCGGGGGGAATCTTCAGGCTAAATTGCATGGAGTTATTTTTCGGGTGTTTTTATATATGCACGGCTTGTTAGTTAACCAATCAGATTCTTTGTTGTTCCCTCAGCCAATCGTTTGGCTTCCCTATATAAATATAAATATAAATATATATGTATAAATATATATATTAATGTATATATATATATATATATATATATATATATGCATATATATATACATATATATATATAAATATATATGTATACATATATATGATAGTTTTATTTACACAGACATGTACAAAATCTGCGACACTAGCATGTCGATGTTATCGATCAACATTTACTATAAACTGAGATCTCATCAGGCAGAGTTAGAATCCGATCTTAACCTCAGATCATATTTGGAGAGAATGAAGTGGAGGGGTAGAGACAGAGAAGAAGAAGGAAAGAAATTTAACATTTCAAAAATTAAAGCCGTTAAAAAATTAAAATTAAAATTAAAAATAAAAAATTAAAAATTAAAAATTAAAAATTAAAAAATCTAAAAATCTAAGGTCTAGAATCTGAAACAGACAGGGCAAATAAATAAATAAATAAATAAAAAAATAAGAATATATGGTGGAAAGAGGAACAAATAATGATGAGGGGAGAGACACATAGAGGAAAAAAGAAAAAGAAGAAGAAGAAGGAGAGAGAGAGAGGGCGTCTGTTGATTTAGGTCGGGAGGGAAGGAGGGGGGTAGTAGACATGCACGAATTAGGTGTCAAAAAACCGTCGAGTTTATAAATGTCTTTTTCCAAGTGAACTGTAGTATGCGTGCGTGCAAATTGGGCTGATTGTTATATTGGTTAGGGCGATGATAAAATGTGTCGCGGTTCCGGGTCTTTATATTGTCTTTATAATTTGTCTGGAGTTAATTTGAATAAATAAGTATATTCGTTAAATGTAACAGGAATAGTAGTAGTAGTAGTAATAATAATAATAATAATAATAATAATAATAATAATAATAATAATAATAATAAAAGAAGACTGTGTGGAAGACACCAAAAAAGAGCTGGAGAAATATGTAACCCAGAACACGGAAAGACTGATCGCCACAGCAAGAGACACCAGCCCAACAAACAACCCCGGAAGCACTGAACCCAGAAACAAAA
>OY744549.1:9649923-9669923 GCA_963556195.1 Sepiola atlantica
TAATGCTCTATCCAGTATATTGAGCTTCAGTTTTTTTATCCGGATGTTTCACTAATTATAAGATATTAGTTGACGCTTATATCTTTTGTTGGATTGCTTCATATATATATATATATATATATATATATATATATATATATATATATATATATATATTTTAGTTTTCAAATTGATACTATCACTCGGATCTATATATATATATATATATATATATATATATATATATATATAGATATATATGATTTACCTCTTTACAGGAGGTTAGACACAAGGTCAGGTGTGTGTTTTGATTAAAGTGTTTCTGTGGAACGAACTGGATTCGAACCCGGCACAACCACGCCTTCAGTCCACTTCGTAAACGACTTAGCCACGATACATATCTTCATCTGTAATGTTTCGTGAATTAATTTTATTATTAACTAGACCACCCGTGACCCGTTGGGTCAGTTTGTTATATTAGCTATGGAATTCATGTATGTGCGTGACACTTGTGGAGAAAACAAAAAAACTATTTGATGAAATTAAATGTAATTGTTTAAAAAAGAATATAGATAGATTTCTATGCGTCGTTCTGTTTATTATAATTGTTTTTTTTTTAATTATAGTTACTGAATTATAAGTGGTTGGCCATACTTATAGGTAAATATGCACTGAACAGGTGAGAAAGGAAGGGGGTACAACCGGCTGTCTCGCGTACGTAACGAAAACAGAGGGAGTAGGAGTGGTGAAATCTGTGAGAGGAAAAGTGGGAGGTGGTTTCGTTCACCGCCGCTATTGATATTAATAATGATTGTTGTTGTTTTGTTTGTTTCTTTTTGTTTTTTAAAAGGGTGGAGCTTTTTTGAAACTGCGACAGACTTTACAAAGTCCTGCCGTTGAATGTTTTTAGCCGTGGAGAAAACAAAAAAACTATTTGATGAAATTAAATGTAATTGTTTTATATTTAAAGCGATATAAACATTTCCAGAATGAAAAATTTCATGCGTTCGTTAATAATAAGAGTTCAACGGAATTGGAATGACAGATTAGAAGACGATGCTATTTACGCATGCGCAACCGGATGTTGAAAACCGGAAAGCTGAAAGCTGATTGCAAACATACAAGACCCATAGACTTTTAGTAGTATATAGATATAAAAGTAACTGTAGGCTGTAAAAGTTAGTTTCAAACTTGCATGTGGCATTTGTTTGTATTTTTAGACCGTTACAACCGCTATTTATTAGAAATCAATAGTTTTGTCACCGAAACTTGGGGAAAACATGGCCACTTTTGGGGGGCATTTGCTAAGGAAGCACGTGAATCGCCATCTTGAATTTTGTGCGAGCCTTTGGGAAAAAAACAATACATTTTTTTTTTACATCTAATTTTTTATTAGATGTAAAAAAAAATGTATTTATAATACGTAAAAATAAAAACAAATTACATAGGTAAATAGAAAAATATCTATTCTCGTCGCAGGTCAACTTCACTTGTTGCAAATTTATGTTTTTAAACCCTTTCTCGTTCTTTTTTTGGACCCCGTTCGCGACTCTGCTGAGCGTCGTAAAAGATCCCGACTGACCTCTTTATAGTTTTTAGACTCCCCTTCTTTTTTGATGATTGTAACGTAAGTGTGTTGCTTGTCCCCCTTTTTTATCACCCCCCCCCCTCTCTTTGGCTATAATATTTTAATTTTTTTTGGCTGGTTAATATTTCTTTTTCTGTCATTTCCAATAACTGCCCCGTTAGCACTCTGAGAAGATTGGAAAGTCGAAATAAATTATAAATGCTGACAGTCTCAATGTGTTAGTGGATTTTTCTTTATATATATATATATATATATATATATATATATATATATATATATATATATATATATATATATATATATATATATATATATATATATATGTGATTAGAAGACGATGCTATTTACGCATGCGCAACCGGATGTTGAAAACCGGAAAGCTGAAAGCTGATTGCAAACATACAAGACAATAGAGTTTTAGTATTATATAGATAAGTAGATTATCTTTCCGGGGACGAGTTTTTATCTAATATTATCTTAAACGTCTGCCAGAGATATAAAAAAATAGTTTGTACCTTAAATAAGTAATCGTATATTTTCAAACCACTTTTCCTTTCATTAATTATACATTGGAATGAGATCCAAACCCGTACCTATAAATAACCTCACTTTCGCATTCACGCATTTCACGATTCATCCTTTAAATTCCACTCGACCCTCGATACGACCCGTCGTCAAAACATTATATAACCGCACTTCTTTCTAACTACGATCTCAATCAATAACTCAGTTTAAATGCGATTCGATTTTCTGTCACGTCGGACAAGACTGGGTATTAATGGGCCTTTGGAAGAAAAACAGTGGGATTCAATACGTCAAAAGGCAATCCGACCGGAAGTTGATAGCTCGACAAGAAGACGCCATCTTCTTTTGTTCAAATATATTTTAAGAAACATACTTTTATGATGACATTGCAAATCTTCGTAGGTCTTTTGGCTAGGAGCGAAGTATCTGTTTTGATACTACTGTTTTTTTTTGTCATTTTTTTCAGGGTCACATTATCGGATTCAATACGTCAAAAGGCAATCCGACCGGAAGTTGATAGCTCGACAAGAAGACGCCATCTTTTTTTGTTCAAATATATTTTAAGAAACATACTTTTATGATGACATGGCAAATCTTCGTTGGTCTTTTGGCTAAGAGCGAAGTATCTGTTTTGATACTACTGTTTTTTTTTTTGTCATTTTTTTCAGGGTCACATTATCGAATTCAATACGTCAAAAGGCAATCCGACCGGAAGTTGATAGCTCGACAAGAAGACGCCATCTTCTTTTGTTCAAATATATTTTAAGAAACATACTTTTATGATGACATTGCAAATCTTCGTAGGTCTTTTGGCTAGGAGCGAAGTATCTGTTTTGATATTACTATTCTTTTTTTTCAGGGTCACATTATCGGATTCAATACGTCAAAAGGCAATCCGACCAGAAGTTGATAGCTCGACAATAAGACGCCATCTTTTTTTGTTCAAATATATTTTAAGAAACATACTTTTATGATGACATGGCAAATCTTCGTTGGTCTTTTGGCTAAGAGCGAAGTATCTGTTTTGATATTACTATTCTTTTTTTCTTCAGGGTCACATTATCGAATTCAATACGTCAAAAGGCAATCCGACCGGAAGTTGATAGCTCGACAAGAAGACGCCATCTTTTTTTGTTCAAATATATTTTAAGAAACATACTTTTATGATGACATTGCAAATCTTCGTAGGTCTTTTGGCTAAGAGCGAAGTATCTGTTTTGATATTACTATTCTTTTTTTCTTCAGGGTCACATTATCGAATTCAATACGTCAAAAGGCAATCCGACCGGAAGTTGATAGCTCGACAAGAAGACGCCATCTTTTTTTGTTCAAATATATTTTAAGAAACATACTTTTATGATGACATTGCAAATCTTCGTAGGTCTTTTGGCTAAGAGCGAAGTATCTGTTTTGATATTACTATTCTTTTTTTCTTCAGGGTCACATTATCGAATTCAATACGTCAAAAGGCAATCCGACCGGAAGTTGATAGCTCGACAAGAAGACGCCATCTTTTTTTGTTCAAATATATTTTAAGAAACATACTTTTATGATGACATTGCAAATCTTCGTAGGTCTTTTGGCTAAGAGCGAAGTATCTGTTTTGATATTACTATTCTTTTTTTCTTCAGGGTCACATTATCGAATTCAATACGTCAAAAGGCAATCCGACCAGAAGTTGATAGCTCGACAATAAGACGCCATCTTTTTTTGTTCAAATATATTTTAAGAAACATACTTTTATGATGACATTGCAAATCTTCGTAGGTCTTTTGGCTAAGAGCGAAGTATCTGTTTTGATATTACTATTCTTTTTTTCTTCAGGGTCACATTATCGGATTCAATACGTCAAAAGGCAATCCGACCGGAAGTTGATAGCTCGACAAGAAGACGCCATCTTTTTTTGTTCAAATATATTTTAAGAAACATACTTTTATGATGACATTGCAAATCTTCGTAGGTCTTTTGGCTAGGAGCGAAGTATCTGTTTTGATATTACTGTTCTTTATTTTCAGGGTCACATTATCGGATTCAATACGTCAAAAGGCAATCCGACCGGAAGTTGATAGCTCGACAAGAAGACGCCATCTTTTTTTGTTCAAATATATTTTAAGAAACATACTTTTATGATGACATTGCAAATCTTCGTAGGTCTTTTGGCTAGGAGCGAAGTATCTGTTTTGATATTACTGTTCTTTATTTTCAGGGTCACATTATCGGATTCAATACGTCAAAAGGCAATTCGACCAGAAGTTGATAGCTCGACAATAAGACGCCATCTTTTTTTTGTTCAAATATATTTTAAGAAACATACTTTTATGATGACATTGCAAATCTTCGTAGGTCTTTTGGCTAGGAGCGAAGTATCTGTTTTGATATTACTATCCTTTTTTTTCAGGGTCACATTATCGCATTCAATACGTCAAAAGGCAATACGACCGGAAGTTGATAGCTCGACAAGAAGACGCAATCTTTTTTTTGTTCAAATATATTTTAAGAAACATACTTTTATGATGACATTGCAAATCTTCGTAGGTCTTTTGGCTAGGAGCGAAGTATCTGTTTTGATATTACTATCCTTTTTTTTCAGGGTCACATTATCGCATTCAATACGTCAAAAGGCAATACGACCGGAAGTTGATAGCTCGACAAGAAGACGCCATTTTTTTTTGTTCAAATATATTTCAAGAAACATACTTTTATGATGACATTGCAAATCTTCGTAGGTCTTTTGGCTAGGAGCGAAGTATCTGTTTTGAGATAACTGTTTTTTTTTTCAGGGTCACATTATCGGATTCAATACGTCAAAAGGCAATCCGACCGGAAGTTGATTGCTCGACAAGAAGACGCCATCTTTTTTTGTTCAAATATATTTTAAGAAACATACTTTTATGATGACATTGCAAATCTTCGTAGGTCTTTTGGCTAGGAGCGAAGTATCTGTTTTGAGATAACTGTTTTTTTTTCAGGGTCACATTATCGGATTCAATACGTAAAAAGGCAAATTGACCGGAAGTTGATAGCTCGACAAGAAGACGCCATCTTTTTTTATTCAAATATATTTTAATAAACATACTTTTATGATGACATGGCAAATCTTCGTAGGTCTTTTGGCTAGGAGCGAAGTATCTGTTTTGATATTACTATTCTTTTTTTTTCAGGGTCACATTATCGGATTCAATACGTCAAAAGGCAATCTTACCGGATATTTATAGCTCGACAAGAAGACGCCATCTTTTTTTGTTAAAATATATTTTAAGAAACATACTTTTATGATGACATTGCAAATCTTCGTAGGTCTTTTGGCTAGGAGCGAAGTATCTGTTTTGATATTACTATCCTTTTTTTTCAGGGTCACATTATCGGATTCAATACGTCAAAAGGCAATCCGACCGGAAGTTGATAGCTCGACAAGAAGACGCCATCTTTTTTTGTTCAAATATATTTTAAGAAACATACTTTTATGATGACATTGCAAATCTTCGTAGGTCTTTTGGCTAGGACCGAAATATCTGTTTTGAGATTACTGTTTTTTTTTTTTTCAGGGTCACATTATCGGATTCAATACGTCAAAAGGCAATCCTACCGGAAGTTGATAGCTCGACAAGAAGACGCCATCTTTTTTTGTTCAAATATATTTTAAGAAACATACTTTTATGATGACATTGCAAATCTTCGTAGGTCTTTTGGCTAGGAGCGAAGTATCTGTTTTGATATTTCTGTTCGTTTTTTTTCAGGGTCACATTATCGGATTCAATACGTCAAAAGGCAATCCGACCGGAAGTTGATAGCTCGACAAGAAGACGCCATCTTTTTTTGTTCAAATATATTTTAAGAAACATACTTTTATGATGACATTGCAAATCTTCGTAGGTCTTTTGGCTAGGAGCGAAGTATCTGTTTTGAGATAACTGTTTTTTTTTTCAGGGTCACATTATCGGATTCAATACGTCAAAAGGCAATCCGACCGGAAGTTGATAGCTCGACAAGAAGACGCCATCTTTTTTTGTTCAAATATATTTTAAGAAACATACTTTTATGATGACATTGCAAATCTTCGTAGGTCTTTTGGCTAGGAGCGAAGTATCTGTTTTTTATATTACTATTCTTTTTTTTTCAGGGTCACATTATCGGATTCAATACGTCAAAAGGCAATCCGACCGGAAGTTGATAGCTCGACAAGAAGACGCCATCATTTTTTGTTAAAATATATTTTAATAAACATACTTTTATGATGACATTGCAAATCTTCGTAGGTCTTTTGGCTAGGAGCGAAGTATCTGTTTTGATATTTCTGTTCTTTTTGTTTCAGTGTCACATTATCGGATTCAATACGTCAAAAGGCAATCCGACCGGAAGTTAATAGCTCGACAAGAAGACGCCATCTTTTTTCATTCAAATATATTTTAAGAAACATACTTTTATGATGACATTGCAAATCTTCGTAGGTTTTGGCTAGGAGCGAAGTATCTGTTTTAATATTACTATTCTTTTTCTTCAGGGTCACATTATCGGATTCAATACGTCAAAAGGCAATCTTACCGGATATTTATAGCTCGACAAGAAGACGCCATCTTTTTTTGTTAAAATATATTTTAAGAAACATATTTTTATGATGACATTGCAAATCTTCGTAGGTCTTTTGGCTAGGAGCGAAGTATCTGTTTTGATATTTCTGTTCTTTTTGTTTCAGGGTCACATTATCGGATTCAATACGTCAAAAGGGAATCCGACCGGAAGTTAGTAGCTCGACAAGAAGACGCCATCTTTTTTTGTTCAAATATATTTTAAGAAACATATTTTTATGATGACATTGCAAATCTTCGTAGGTCTTTTGGCTAGGAGCGAAGTATCTGTTTTGATATTACTGTTCTTTATTTTCAGGGTCACATTATCGGATTCAATACGTCAAAAGGCAATCCGACCGGAAGTTAATAGCTCGACAAGAAGACGCCATCTTTTTTTGTTCAAATATATTTTAAGAAACATACTTTTATGATGACATTGCAAATCTTCGTAGGTCTTTTGCAGGACCGGCGGGACAGTTATGAAAGTGGGGGGCTTCTCTTAAAAAGTGGAGAGGCCCGGTTAAACACATGCATATCAACATAATTATTTATCACCGTAAAGTGGGGGGTGCCAAGTCAAAAAGTGAGGGGGGCTTCAGCCCCCCACCTGTCCCCCTGCATGTTTTGGCTAGGAGTGAAGTATCTGTTTTGATACTGCTTTTTTTCACCTTTTTTTCAGGGTCACATTATCGGATTTGATTCTCTTAGCTATTTTGTTCCTAACCCTTACCTTTATGGAACAAATACATCGAAGACATTGCCAAGACTGCTGCAAAGAAGGTTGGCTCCCTCTACCGTGTTAGTGGACTCCTCACACCTGACATTATCCTGTATCTCTACAAAGCCACCATCCGCCCACGCATGGAGTATTGTTGCCACATCTGGGCTGGTGCATCATCTACTACTCTCTCCCTTCTTGACAAGGTCCAAAAAAGAGTCGCCAACCTAATAGGTCCCTCATTGTCAACCAAGCTCCAGTCCCTGTCCCATCGCCGCAATGTAGCATCCTTGTGCTTGTTTTACAAATACTTCAATGGATTGTACTCCGATGAATTAGCTACTCTCGTGCCCCCTCGGCGTAAATTAACTAGACTAATTCGACAATCAACCAAATCCCATCCATTCACTGTGGAAGTCCCCAGATGCTGGAGGGCTTTCTACTCAAATAGCTTATTTCCTCGTGCTGTTGGCCTCTGGAACTCCCTCCCTGCCCCCTGTTTTCCCGACGGTACTGACATGCAGAAATTTAAAACTAATGTGAACATTGCACAGATCACAATTTAGGTTGACCCCCCCTCCCCAACCTTCTCCCTTTTCTTTCTTCTCAGTAGCCCTTTACGTCTACAGTGGCGGCCTGCCTTGTATGGGGTGAACTATGTTAAAAAAAGTGAGGTGCAGTGTTATCCTCTTATATTATATATATGTCTGTCATTCTACCGGCGATCTTTAGAGATGGGGTACTTTTTCTTATTTACAAGCTACAAGTTTTATGTAACTACCAAGGTTACGTGGCGTTACCCGGGATGATAGGAGATGGATAACATGAAACTAAGGTATATATTTTATATCTAAAAAAATCTTCTAAGAAATTTTTTAATCCATAGGTACATTCATTTTAAAAGGGAGCGACCGGTTCCCCCCTCTCCCCGAAAAAAATATTTAATTATAAGTAATTACACTTTATTTTGGAACAATATCCGTCATGGTCGCAAAAACGGGAAGTCTGAAAGTGTCACATGATGTTACGACTAGTTGTGCTCCGGCAATAGATCTGCGCTCATGCTGGGAATTTCAGATTCGCAAAACTGTGATATTGGCGTCGGTAGTCGGAAACAGCTTGGGCTAAGCGTCGTTGACATTACTTCTCTGCTTTGTTTCATGGAAAAAAATATATGTCCAGTAGACAGAAAGTGTTTTAATCTTTTGTCTATATTAAACTATTTGTAAATCCCCCCCCTTTTTTTATTTATTAGTATCGTCATTAATATGAACACATCTTTTTTTAGATGTGACAATGAAAACGTAAAAGGAAAGAAATGTAAATTTAATCTAAGCAAAATTGAGTGTTCAGTCATGAAAACCTTGTAAATTGAACCCACTTCTAAAATTTTAAATATCTAAAAAAAAGAACATTTTCCCTCATTTGAAAAATAAATGCACAGATTTCGTAAAAAAAAAACCCATAAGTAAACATTGGCTGTCAATATTAACTCGATAAAATCTGTTAAATGAGTTACGGCAGACCATACAAAATACCCCCCCCCCGGGTTCCAGAATACGTAAAAGTCTTTCTTACATTCTTTCACACAACACTTAAATATTTTAAGTAAAATAAATGAACCAAATTATCTATTTAATCATCTGTATTATACATTAATTAAATAGCTGAAAATTCTCACTTTAAATTAATTTTTATTTTTGATTGCATATAAAGAAAAATATATTCAAGTAAGTTTATAAAATTACCCCCTCTCCAATCGTTTTTTTTTTCTTTTTAAGGATTAGAAATTGTTTCAAATAAAACGATGTACATATTTATTTGTAAAGGGGACTTTACATTATACTTCCTTTATATGAATACTAGCAGGGGTACCCGGCGTTGCCTGGGGCTCTCCCTCCTCCTCCTCTCCTCTCTGCAAGCAAAATAGAATATTGAGCACTTTTTCCCGGACAACGCCGAAGCCTCTGGGTCTTTAATTGACGAAGCCCCCCCCCCCCCGGTGCTGGGTCCTATACTGTAAAAGCACCCCCAGTGCTGGGTCCTATACTGTAGAAGCGCCCCGGTGGCTATACTGCAGAAGCACCCCCCCCCGTGCCTGTACTGCAGAAGCCTCTGGATCCTATACTGTAGAAGCACCCCCGGTGCCTATACTGCAAAAACACCCATGGTCCCTATTCTGTAGAAGCACCCCCGGTGCTGGGTCCTATGCTGTAGAAGCACCCCTGGTCCCTATACTGTAGAAGTACCCCTGATCCCTATACTGCATAAGAACCCATGGTCCCTATTCTGCAGAAGCACCCGGGTCCTATATTGTATATGCACCCCCACAGGATGAAGATGTTGATAATTCCCCCCACCCCTACCACACGCCCGCCCCCCCAAATTCCCCCCACCCCACCCGCGTCCCAAACATTCTCCCCCCCCTCCCCCCAAAGAACTATTTTTATTTTAAAAGATATAAGTTTAGGTTGCTAGGTGCGGATGTGATTGAGCAACCCTTGTTTCACTGTTATCGATACATCCGGACAGAAGTTATGGGATGACTTGATACAACCGGACAGTGCATTTTTATCAAGTTGTTACATGAATACATTGGCTGATTTCAAAATCACCAGTAAATAACATTGAAAAAGTTTCAAAAAACCAGACCCGCCCCCAAAAACTGGCCCCGTTGACCCCCGGGGACATTTTTTTTTTTTGTAATTTTGAGATATTATGATCCCAGGATATGTGCGGTCCTAAAGATGTAAACTTTTTGCCATGTCGCCGCGTAGTTTTTGAGGAGTATCTGGACATACAAACAGACAAACAAACAGACAAACAAACATACAGACAACTGCCCTTTATATAATAGATAATAATAGAAAACGATGTACATATTTATTTGTAAAGAGGACTTTACATTATACTTCCTTTATATCACTAACATTTATTACTTAAAATTGGGAGAGTTCATATTTTGTTTTAAGCATCTTTTTCAGAATTTAATAATAATGAATGAGGCTAAAATCCTTAAAAAAATATGTTTAGATGCGATATTTATTAATAAAAATGAAATTAGAACAGATTCATTTTTGACTTTGTTCCTTTGACTAATAATTTCGCTAGTATACCTAGCTTCTTCAGAGTATGATGTTGCAACAATTCCGTTGTTGTTGATGGTAGTGATCCGTCAGAATGAAAAAGGGGGAAAAGAGATCTTTCGCCTGTATTTTCTTAGAGAATTAATTCCCCTAATCATGTTGCAGACTACATCGCGAAACACGTCCGATCGGCTCGCCTCCAAAACCCAGACTAGCAAAAACTCTGTTTCCCGCGCAAAAGCCTGTGACGTCACAGAACCCCCATGCGCAGGTGCATTCGTCACAGCCTGACTCCTTTGAACCCCTCGACCTAAAAGGTGACCTGTCACGTCTGTGAGCTCCGACCGTGAGAACAGCCTTATTCTGCACCCGACTGCACGGGTCAACCCGCACTAAATCGCGCAAGCCAAACCAAACGATTTCCAACAGATACGCCCACCTCAAGATGCGTCCGTTCCCACAGGGCCACTATCCAACAACCCGACAATCAGCTAAATCCCATCCCTTCACTGTGGAGGTCCTCAGATAGCAAGGACTTTCTACTCTAGTAGCCTCTTTTCTAGCACTGCTAACCTTTGGAATTCCCTCCCTGCTCTAGTTTTCTCTGATTGTGCATATAATGTGGACAAATACCTCGCTGATCAACTCCTCACTAAGGGCTCCCCCTATGAATCTGGCCCCTATTTCTTAGTAAACCCTTACGTCTCAGTGGCCAATTTTCCTTGTTAGTAAAATAAAAATTAGAGGTTTAATATAACAGAGCCCGTTTCTATTTTCGCACATTATAAATCAAAACCTGTCAAAATAAGCCAGCCTTGAATTCCAGATTCGACCAAATCTTACCTTACACATTTCATTCGCTAACCTATATTTGATGTAACCTAGTAATTATTACGTTAATTATTGTAACATAGCATGCTTTAAAAAGATTTTTTTTTTAAATTGAAACGTTGCAAACCACCGATTGTCATGGGCGATAGCACCTTTCGAATGAGTATGACGCTTAAATAAATACATAGAAGATGCTGCCAAGTCTTCCGCAAAGAAGGTGGTCTCCCTCTACCGGACTAGAAAACTTCTCACACCTGCCAGTATTCTATATCCCTACAAAGCCACCATTTAGCCGTGGGTATTATTGCCACATTTGGGCTGGTAGACCAGCCATTAGTTTCTCCATCTTGGACAGAGTGCAAAAAAGTATCTCTAACCGAATAGGCCCCGCACTGTCTGCTGAGCTGACACCCCCTGTCGCATCGTCGCGGTGTTACATCCTTGTGCTTGTTTTACAAGTATTTCCACGAAATGTGATTCGACTAATGTATTATGTAGCAGACGCTACTACTGGCCAGGGGATATTTCTTGCGACTTCTTTTCTTTCTGTGTTTGCTCAACCCTTTTTCGTCTCTGAGGTAGAGAAGAAGAGGGTATCTCGTGAAAGCATGTTGGCCGAAGATTCCGGCCAATCAGGGACCAACAGGTCAGCTTGACCACGCGTGATTTGACTCCCTGTAAAACAAGCCACACACTCTGTTTTCTCTCTTTTTTTCTCTTTCGCTTTCCGGCCGAATGCACACAGAGGAGATCGTCGACCCCCACACCGGCTCCACTGAGGAGGGTGGAGATGGCAATAGTCAAAAAGTAGATAATCTCTTTTAATTCCTATCACGAATAACGAACTATTCTTTCAAGCACACACACATTACAATTGCCACAAAAATACATCAAACACGCTCGCATATACACCTTCGTACAAACATGAACTTACAATGGAACTTTTGCACTCCTTAAAAAGATGAACTCTACAAAATTTCTTAGTCAAATAAATTGTTTTGTTTTTAATATAAATGTTTTACTCTTAATTATTGATTTTACAAAATACCATTCTTGTGTGTTAGCTTTATTATTCCTTCGCTTTCTGTTTACTATAATTTAGTACTAAGTAAACAAGCCGTGCGTGCGTGGTCCCCCTCTGTATGTGACTCGATGTGGCGAGTGTAAAATGCAATAAATTTGGGCAATTTGGGGCATTTTTGACCCCCCTTTGACCCCCTGGGGACACGAACCAGAATTTTTCTGAGGTCAAGGATGCTCATTTTATATCCAGAACAATTGCCTCTACATTTTGGCCAAGTTTCAGAAGAATTGAATGGATGGATCAAACGTTATGGGAGATAAGGGTCATTTTTTGCCATTTTAGGGGGCTTTTGACCCCCTGGGGCGCGAACCAGATTTTTTCCAAGGTCAGCGATACTTATTTTCTATTAGGAACAATTGCCTCCACATTTTGGTCAAGTTTCAGAGAAGTTGAACGGATGGATGAAAAGTTATGGGGCAAAAAATTTCATTTTTTACCATTTCGGGGCCTTTTGACCCCCTGGGGGGCTAACCAGATTTTTTTTTTAAATCAGAGAATGTCACTTTATAACCTGACCAAGGTTACAACTTCATGCACAATTTCAGAGAAATTCAATGGATGGTTGCGGAGAAAACTCCGGACGGACGGACGGGCGGAAATGCCTCAAAACATAGATCCCCTGATTTTATAAATAAAAAATATATTGACGAAGTGTAGTAAATAAGAAACCGTTTATTTAACCAGGAAATGGCGCAAAATATTGTAGTGTTTCAGTGCGGGTTTTTTCCTTATGTCAAATTACATATAACAAATGTATATCACAGAATAATAATTTATTAGCATCTGTTTATAAAATAAATATGCAAATTAAGAAGATCTAAGTCTGTTTGTAAGAATTTGAAGCCTCCTTTATATACGATATGAAACAATCTCATATGTCGTTTCAATGAATTCAATAAGCATAACCTGTTTTGATGTTAATATAGTTAGGATAGCTGAAAAACTTTCGCATTTATTCATTTATATATATATATATATATATATATATATATATATATTGTAATATAAAATGAAGTAATAAAATAAGGTGTCAATCAAATTTTATTAGAATTCAAAATTCAAGCAAAGTATCTTAAAGTCCTTAGCTCATGAGTTTTCAAAGATAATTCTTCTCTTCAGAGGGCCATTACCGCAGTTATACCACTACAGGTAATAAAATTAAACTTAAATATATAAAAAATATATACACAAATACATAAATGTATATATATATATATATATATATATATATATATATATATATATATTAGTATTTCATGTATCCACATAAAATTTTATAAGGAGATATAATTTTTTATGTATCAATTTTCAGTATTTACTTCAACAGTGCTCGATACGTAAGTAGAGCTAGGTAGTAAGCTATGAAAATATATATGGCAATCAAGCTACACAGAGGCTCCCGCGTTTCATCCTCATTATAAAATATAAAACTAACAGTATACTTTTAGTAGATAGAACCTATAGTGAAATGGTTTAAGCTCAATATACGAGATAGAGCAATTACAAAGATAAATGAAGAAAGAGAGATAAAGATGTATGGATGACAAATCTATTTCAACTTCGATTGATAAATACAAGGTGTACTCGATAAAAAGATGTTTATAATTCTTTCCTTAAGCCGGGCTTTTCAAAGATTAAAATCTTATCATCAGAGAAATTACATAGATGGATAAGTTGGATGGACAACTTATCAACGGACATTAACCAACTGGACAGACCCCATTGTTTTTACACGCATACTCTTACTCTCCATTACTTTATAGTTTTTGAAATTTTGAATTTTGGCTTCTCCACTGCCAACTTATACGTTTATGTAATTCCTCTGATGATAAGATTTTAATCTTTGAAAAGCCTTGGCTTAAGGAAAGAATTATAAACATGTTTTTTTTACTGAATACACCTTGCATTGAACAATCGAAGTTGAAATAAATTTGTCATTCGTACATGTTTATCCCTCTATTTTCATCTATATATATATATATATATATATATATATATATATATATATATATATATATATATATATAGGGTGGGCAAAAATAAGGGTCCTATTTTTAAAAATTCATAACTTTTTTATTTATTGATTTTTTTTTTTTTTTTTTAAAGAATAAGTAAAGGCCCCCTTCCGAAGCAAGCATGAGCCGTATTAGCCCTAAGGAACGTACCCTCATTTAGAAAACATTATTTTTGCTTAAAAAACTCAAAACCGTGTAAAAAACAATACCTTAGTTTTTGTAAGTTTTAAGAAGTGTTTTTCGGCTAAAATTTGTTTTGTTTATTTCAAAAAATATATATATATATATGAAAAATATTTGTTATTGTTTATTATCTACGGACGTATACGTTTCGTCTCTTTTCAATCGAGACTCTTCAGCGTAGAAGTATGACTATTCACTACCGGTCACACGATTCGAAACCCTGGATTATAAGTATTTTTTCAACTCAAATCCAACGTCTTAAACCTCGCGGCCAATATTTGAACAGCTGATAAACTATGGTAGTTTAAACACATTTAAAGCGGCGATGACAGCACAGGCATTCTACTTATATTAAGGAATGATGCATTATAAAGCAAATGACGTCACGCTGTATTTGTACTACCACTAAAGTGCTCTACTAATTCAAGGAGCGACAAATATGAAAAATATTTGTTATTGTTTATTATCTACGGCGTATACGTTTCGTCTCTTTTCAATCGAGACTCATCAGCGTAGAAGTATGACTATTCACTACCGCATTTAAAGCGGCGATGACAGCACAGGCATTCTACTTATATTAAGGAATGATGCATTAATGTATATAGTACTTGTAGTCACCTAAAACAAGGTATATTGCTATTGAGACGTAAGGGGTTACTGTGATTAGGGGACATATTTATAGGGAGCGTCTTATGTGGGGAGTTGCGCAGCAAGATGTTTGTTCACATTACACTTAAATTCATGCATGTTGGTACGGTTGGGGAAACAGGGAGCAGGGAGAGAATTCCAAGGTAAGCGGTTCGAGAAAAGAGATTATTAGAGTAGAAAGTTTTCCGGAATCTGGAGACCGCTACAGTGAAGGGGTGGGATTTTGCTGCTAGTCGCTTTATTTACGTTGATGGGGTACAAGTTCAGTAAGTTCGTTGTCGAACATAGTCCGTGGAAGTACGTGTGTAAAACAGGCACGGGGATGCAACACTGCGGCGATGGGACAGGGCCTGGAGCTTTGTAGACTGTGAGGGAACAGGACATGTTAGGTTAGAGATTCTAGAGAGCTTAAGCTGAGACTTGAACCCCGATGCCTTGTTCCACAGTTACCAAGCCTGCCCAAGCATCATCTCCTTCATTGATTTCCCTGGTTGGTTTGTACTTATGATCATGCCACATATATTTAATAATGTCCTCCATCTAATATGATTAGTCTGCTCGAAGGCACAATGTCTGATAATAATTAACCATTGGATGAGAAACACACGCGGCATACTCATCTTTTTTTTTATGAGCGCCGATACACCAGTCGCATCCATCATCCCCGCCTCCAGTATATCCGACTTTCCGCGCGGATTAAACAACTTCGTGCGAGTCCACGTGATCATCGCCACATATCTCTCCGCCATCTCCGTGATGGGACCGGTGGGCGCGTGTTTGTGTGTGTGTGTGAATAGGGTAAGGGTAAGGGGGTAGAGACGGCGCCAAGCCTTATGGTAAGAACCTTCCATTGCAATCAGGATTTCAAAGGATAATTCGAGGCTTTTCATGTGTTTCTTCCCCTTTTAAATCCTTATATATATATATATATATATATATATATATATATATATATATATATATATATATAAATGCTTATATATATATATATATATATATATATATATATATATAAATGCTTATATATATATATATATATATATAGAGAGAGAGAGAGAGAGAGAGAGAGAAAGAGAGATTGAGATTGATATATGGATACGTATAGACTGATATATATATATATATATATATATATATATAGATATATATATATATATAGAGAGAGAGAGAGAGGGAGAGAGAGAGAGAGGGAGAGAGGGAGAGAGAGAGAGATTGAGATTGATATATGGATACGTATAGACTGATATATATATATATATATATCAGTCTACGTATCCATATATCAATCTCGAGAGAGAGAGAGAGAGAGAGAGAGAGAGAGAGAGAGAGAGATTGATATATAGATACGTATAGACTGATATATATATATACATATATATATGCTGTTTCATTAACGCTCGCAATGAACGTCAACTCTTCAAGCGACAATGGAATCAAATGGCAAAGATTTTAAATTCAACCTCAACCGGAAATTGAAGATGCATTAGAGGGAGGGGGACGGAGATGGAGCTCTGCCTATAACGGGGACATGAGAAGGGAGGGGGAGAGGGGGAGACCCCAACAAGTCATGTTTCAAAAAGTTGCGTGGGATGTTCTCTCATGTCTGGGCCATCGTGACCTCAATTCCAGCCAGGGCGGGCGGGGGGGGAGGGGGGGGGGTTAAATTTAATAATGAGAATAGAATTATAATTATAAAGTTGTAACTGTCATTTTTGTTGTAATAGGTAATTATCGTGTAGATAAAAATGTTTGATAATTTTAATTTAGGGTATTAATTGCTACTTTTGCATTCTATTTTAATATAGTTATTTATGGCTTGCTCAGTAATTGTAGTGAATTTTGTTGTGATAATATTTTTTAATTGTGATTATATTATACTAAAATCAATATATATATATATATATACAGGATGGGCAAAAATAAGGGTCCTATTTTTAAAAATTCATAACTTTTTATTTATTGATTTTTAAAAAAAAATTTTTTAGAATAAGTAAAGGACCCCTTCCGAAGCAAGCATGAGCCGTATTAGCCCTAAGGAACGTACCCTCATTTAGAAAACATTATTTTTGCTTAAAAAACTCAAAACAGTGTAAAAAACAATACTTTAGTTTTTGTAAGTTTTAAGAAGTGTTTTTCGGCTAAAATTTGTTTTGTTTATTTCAAAAAATCTCGGAAGGGTCAGTCTACACACACATAAAGTTTGGTGAGTTTAACTTTTATTTTGTGGAAGTTATTCAAATTCAAGTTATTCAAATTTAAAGATAGGACCCTTATTTTGGCCCACCCTGTATATATATATTTATATATATATATATATATATATATATATATATATATATATATATATATATATATATATATTGGCTCGTGATTCTAGACTGAATCTATGAACTGCGTTCGAACCCATGCGACCGCCTGCAACCGCCACTCCTGCACTGATGAGTGTAGAAACCCCGAAACGACGTCGTCTGTAGGTATAAAAGCACTTAAATATGTTTTAACTATTAATAATTAATGCCCTTTTAAGATTTGATAGTTTGGAATTGCAAGATTGTTGTCATCCTTCGATTATGCAAAAGTTCAAGACGCTGGCCCCCGCCTCTCGGGTAAGCGTACGTTAATTTCAATTACTGTCTGTGGCGTTAGGTTCGTGATTCTAGGCTGAATCTACGAACTGCGTTCGATCCCATATGCCCGCTTGTAACCGCCACTCTTGCACTGATGAGGATAGAAAACCCGAAACCACGTCGTCTGTAGGTATAAAAACACTTTAATATATATATAAAATAGGAAACTAAAAGTATACTTTTAGTATATAGAACCTATAGTGAAATGGTTTCAGCTCAATATACGAGATAGAGCAATTATAAAGATGAATGAAAGAAGAGAGATAAAGATGTACGAATGACAAATTTATTTCAACTTCGATTATTCAATGTAACGTGTTCTCGATAAAAAACGTGTTTATTTTTCTTATCTTTAAGCCAAGGCTTTTCAAAAATTAAAATCTTTATATCAGAGGAATTACATAGATGGATAAGTTGGCAGTGGAAAAGCCAAAATTCAAAATTTGAAAAAATATAAAATAATGGAGAGTAAGAGTATGCGTGTAAAAAAATATGAGTCTGTCCAGTTGGTGAATGTCCGTTCATAAGATGTCCGGTGAATGGAGATTTAAAGATGAAAAAAGGGTTTTCGTTAAGGCAGCGTTGAAAATGTTCAAAATGAAGTAAATCCAATAGAAAGATGTTTAGTTCAATCGTAGACTCCATATTTTTTACACGCATATATATAGAGGAGGTAAAGAATATATATATATATATATATATATATATATATATATATATATATATAGAGAGAGAGAGAGAGAGAGAGAGAGAGAGAGAGAGAGAGAGAAATTTATGAAAATATATTTATGGCAATTATGCTACACAGAGGCTTCCGCGTTTCATTTTCGTAGAGAATCGTCAGGCTAAAACGTTTTAGCCTGATTATTCGTTACGAAGATGAAACGCGGACGCCTCTGTGTAGCTTAATTGTCATAAATATATTTTCATAACTCAGTACCTAGCTCTACTCACGTATTGAGCACCGTTGAAGTAAATACTGAAAATCGATACTTAATATATCTCCTTATCATATTTATATGTGGATACATGTGTGTGTGTGTGGTTGTGTAAGTGTGTGTGTGTGCGTGTGCGTGTGCGTGTGTGTGTGCACTCCGATGATGTTCACCCACGGGTACATATTCGAAGAACAAGTAAATAAGCCGCATTACTTTTCCATCATACGTTGTGCATTCGCCAAAGTGGCTTCCATCTTTATTACCCTGTAAGTAATTCCGTTTATGCGCGGACTATTTTTTTTTTGTTTTTTTTCTATCATTTTATCCCTGATTTTTTTTTCAATTTTATCTTTTGGCTCGCTATCGTAATACTCATTAATGTAATTATTGTAGATTTTCTTTTCTTTCTCCATTAATGTTTTAGGGCAGTCCTCCATTTTTGCTATCTCTCTCTCTTTCCCTTTCTCTCTCTCTCTCTCTTTCTCTCTCTTTCTCTCTCTCTCCCCCTTCTTTTCAATAAATTATTCCTCTCGTTTCTCTCTCTCCCTGTCTCTCTCTTTCTCTTTCTCTCTCTCTCTCTCTCTCTCTCTCTCTCTCTCTATATATATATATATATATATATATATATATATACCCCTTTCTCTCTCTTTATATATACATTCTCAAACATATTCTATAAATATTGTCTCTTTCTTTCTCCCTCTCTCTCTCTCTCTATCTATACACACATTTATTTAATATATATATATATAAATATTTACATTTATTTAATATATATATACATTTATTTAATATATATATACATTTATTTAATATATATATATATACATTTATTTAATATATATATACATTTATTTAATATATATATATATACATTTATTTAATATATATATATATACATTTATTTAATATATATATATATATACATTTATTTAATATATATATATATATACATTTATTTAATATATATATATATATACATTTATTTAATATATATATATACATTTATTTGATATATATATATATACATTTATTTAATATATATATATACATTTATTTAATATATATATATAGAGAGAGATACATTTATTATATATATATATATATATATATATATATATATATATATATATATATATATATATATATATATATACATACATTTATTTTATATATATATATATATATTTATTTTGGTACAGAAAAATTA
>OY744549.1:9674923-9709923 GCA_963556195.1 Sepiola atlantica
ATATTATTATTATTATTATTATTATTATTATTATTATTATTATTATTATTATTATTATTATTATTATTATCATTATTATTATCATTATTATTATTATTATTATTATTTCATTATTATTATTATTATTATTATCATTATTATTATCATCATTATTATTATTATTATTATTATCATTATTATTATTATTATTATTTTATTATTATTATTATTATTATTATTTTATTATTATTATTATTATTATTATCATTATTATTATCATTATTATTATTATTATTATTATTATTATTTCATTATTATTATTATTATTATTATCATTATTATTATCATTATTATCATTATTATTATCATTATTATTATCATTATTATTATTATTATTATTATCATTATTATTATCATTATTATTATTATTATTATTGTTATTATTATTATTATTACTATTATTATTATTATTATTATTATTATTATTATTATTATTGTTATTATTATTATTATTACTATTATTATTATTATTATTATTTTTATTATTATTATTATTATTATTTTATTATTATTATCATTATTATTATCATTATTATTATTATTATTATTATTATTATTATTATTGTTATTATTGTTGTCATGATATGTGTATGGGGATGTATGTATGTATGTCTATGTATATTTATTTGTAGGTGTATATGTGTGTATATGTATGTATATGCGGACTTGTATGTATGTCTGTTTTTGTATGTATATATGTGCGTGTATATATATATATACATATATATATATATGTATATATATATATGTGTATGTATGTGGACATATGTGTGTATGTATATGTGTGTGTTGGTTTGTATTGGTTTGTGTATATATGTACGTGTATATGTGTATGTATATATTTATATATTTGTATGTATATGTGTGTGTATATGTGGGTATATATGTATGCGGTGTATGTATATATGCATATATATGTATATATGTGTATATATATATGTGTATGCGTGTATGCCTGTATGTATATGTGTATGTATGTATGTGTGTATGTGTGTCTATATATATATATATATATGTATATATATATATATATGTATTTATCTATGTGTGCGTGTATGTATATGTTGTATGTGTATGTGTGTGTGTGTATGTATGGGTATATATGTATATGTATGTGTGTGTATATATTTGTATATGCGTGTATGTGTATGTATATATATATATATATATTTATGTGTGTATGTGTGTTTTCATTTATATATATGTGTGTGTTTATGTGTGTGTATGTGTGAGTGTATATGTATGTATATGTATGAGTGTATATGTATGTATTTATGTATATGTATGTGTATGTGCATGTGTATATATGTATGTAAATGTATGTATATTTTTTGTAATAATAATAATGGAATTTCTTATGTATATATATGTTTTTTGTGTGCATGTGTGTGTATGTATATATATATATATATATATAATATATATATATATATATATATATATATATATATATATATATATATATACATGCGTGTATATGCACGTATGTATTTTTATGTATATTGGTATGTGTGTGTGTATGTATGTACATGTATATGTATGTGTTCCTTATAATTATATATGTAATGATATAATTATGTAATTTTTTATATATTTGTATTTCTTATTATATATATATATATATATATATATATATATATATATATATATATATATATATATATATATATATACATGTGTGTGTGTATATATACATATATGTGTGTGTGTGTGGATATAGGTACGTGCAAAATCAATGGCCGATTCCCCAAATGAAAAAACATTTTGACTCCTCCTTTTCTTAAAAATACACTAAAATTCAGGAAATCAACTAATTTTACTGAAATTTTCAATATTTATTAATCAACAATCACGGAATATAATGAAACCATTATTTTTTTTTTAAATCTTAGTGAAAATGTATTATTTTTAAAAAGAAAATACACTTTTTACTAAAGTTATATTTTTATATATTAATAAAAAAAATGCATGATTTTTTAAATGTTGATTATGTAAATAAAGCATCGTAGATGTTAACAATTAAAATTTTTTTCAAAATATTTCGTATATATTGCGAAAAAGGCCAGTAAATACCGTGTTAATAAAATCACTATAACTCGAAGAAAAATTAATTTTTTGAATTAGCGATAATATTATTGAATAAAGCATTTTTTAATCAATATTTTCACAAAAAAAAAATATAATTCCAAAAAATATTTCATGTGATTTTAATGATTAGAGTTTTTGGAAAAATAAAAAATGCGACATAATTATATTTCTCTTTCATAGAGGAACGTGGCATCATCAGCGCAAGAAATTTTTTTTATAATCTTGAAAATAAACCAAAAATTGACAAATTTGAGATCCAGGAACTTAACGAAAAAAAGAATTTTAAAAATTGAATAATTTCTACTAACGATGAACTTTCATTAGTATGGTAGCCCGTTCTGTAATAACCAGGTGGGATTAGCCTTCCAACAATCACTCACTTTTACAGCGCAAAATTTTTAATTTTTTTTAGAGATTCAACAATTTCGTTCATTTCACAATTCATCGTCAATTATTTGGAAAGATTTGTATATGTTTTGTCTTTATTTCATTAATAAATATTTAAATTAAAAACAATTATTTATTAATAAATAAAGAGAATTCAAACATGACATTTTCTTTCAAAATTGAATGCTGTTTATCAATAAATAACTGTTTTAACTTTTTTTTCAATGAATAAATTGTCAGTGTAGTCATTGATTTTAATTTACTTTTTCACACTTAAAATAAAAAATAAAAACACTTTATTTTTAAAAGAATCAATGTAATTTATCGTTACGACACGTTAAGAATAAATCGAGTAACTAAAGTTTTAAATCATGTAAAAAAAATGATAAAATTGACGCAGTTCGTAACGTAAAAATATTTTTAACATTTAAAAAATAGTTTTATTTCAAATTCTAAGGAAAAACATTGGTAAACAGACGTCATCAATAATTTCAGAGTATTACGAAATTAAAAACTGAACCTTTTCAGTTAAAATAATTGCGTACACTCACAAATAATTAAATAAGCATTTCCTTTTTTATTATAACAAAATAAGTGTACTTAAATTTGTTTATAACCTTAAAAAGAATAAAGAAATTAATGGATAATAATTGTTCAACTTCTATAAACTATTATTACATTTTTATATATAAAGTTAAAAATGATAAATTATGACATTTTTGTCTTCCATATATTTTGCATAGCGATAGTCAATTTGTAAACAACGTCCTTTTCCGATGAAGTTATAGCGGATTTTACTCATTTATAACATTTGAAGGGATAATTTTGCTAATTTTTAGTCAAATTTGGGATTTTTTTTTAAATTCAGTGTCTTATGACTTTAATTTAATAATTATCTTTGAAATAGTTCCCAAAAACTTATATTTATCTTTTAAGGGATTTTTACAAGTAATTTTTTCAAAGTTCAAAATTCATGATTTTTTGGCCGCCGTAATTACATATTTTATTATAATTTATTTTTCACACGTAAATATGCAGTTTTTTTTTTCGTTTAGAGATTAAGTTTAGGCTTTTATCTTTCAAACACAATCAAAATTTACACGGAAACTAATTAAATAATTAATGATAAGCGCTTTTTAATAAGCATAGTCCGTACAAGAGACGGCCATTTTTGCACGTACCTAGTTTATATATATGTATTTCTAGTAATTGTATGTGGATTTCTTGTAATTTTGTATTAATATATTTACGGTATTCAAAATTTCATATTTATTTTTTACCCGTATATAGACATTTTTAATTTTCAATTCTTTAACTTTTCAATTTTTATTGTTATTACCACCCGCTCTCCACATAGGCAAACAACCAAATTAGTTAATGTGTCAATCCCGTATACGCGCGCGAAAACTATACCCAGACAGAATTCTGACATGCACAAATATATGCTCCCATATTTCGCCCCCCCCCCCTCACCACCACCACCACCAAGTCAAATATGCTTTCTCTTCCTCTCTCTCCATTTTCCTTTTTATGTTCCGTGTAGCTTTTAATATTTCCTTTTCCTTTTCCTTTTTTCTTTCTCTTTTCTTCTCAATTGTATTTTTGTCTTTGTTTGTATTGTTGTTTTTATTTTTATTTTTATCATTATTTTTTATCATTATTTTTTATCATTATTTTTTATCTTTATTTTTTACCATTATTTTTTATCTTTATTTTTTATCATTATTTGTATCATTATTTTTTATCATTATTTTTTATCATTATTTTTTATCATTATTTTTTATCATTATTTTTTATCATTATTTTTTATCATTATTTTTTATCATTATTTTTTATCATTATTTTTTATCATTATTTTTTATCTTTATTTTTTATCATTATTTTTTATCATTATTTTTTATCTTTATTTTTTATCATTATTTTTTATCTTTATTTTTTATCATTATTTTTTATCATTATTTTTTATCTTTATTTTTTATCATTATTTTTTATCATAATTTTTTATCATTATTTTTTATCTTTATTTTTTATCTTTATTTTTTATCTTTATTTTTCATCATTATTTTTGTCTGAGCTTTTTGTCTTTGTTTTGTTTTGTTTTATTTCTTTTCTATTCATATTCAATTTTTATTTTAACTTCCTGTCATAAAACTTTATGTGATTGTGAACTTATCCTAACAGGCATAATTTTATTTTAAGACCTGAAGACGGGAGCCACACAAACCGCTCTCATGAAACAAAATCAATTTTATAGTCAAAATGAAATAAATTATCATTTATATTTTTATATATATATATATATATATATTTATGTTTATATATATTTATATTTATATATATATTGATATATATATATATATATATATATATATATATTTATGTTTATATATATTTATATTTATATATATATTTATATATATATATATATATATATTTATGTTTATATATATTTATATTTATATATATATTTATATATATATATATATATAGAGAGAGAGAGAGAGAGAGAGAGAGAGAGTGAGAGAGAGATTGATATATTATATTCCAATAACCATGTTTGTATTTTATTATTTTAATTTTTATTTTTTCACATTTCCAAAAAAACATAACATTTCTGTTAGATATATTTTTTTACGGTCCGTTTCATTTGGCTTGTGCCAAACAACATTGACAATCATCGAGCTGAATCTTTTAAATAGACTGCAAAGGGCACTGATAGTATATACTAATACATATATTGTCATTAATAATTACATAAAGCTCCCTCCGAGTAGAGCTTATTTTTGTAAGGGTATCGTCAACGGCCATTAGCTTTAAGGCAACGCTCATTAGGTAAAACTAATTTCGAGCTCCGGTCATTTGCAATGTTTACATTTCGTTTCATTGAGATATCACTGACATTCAGTCAGTGTCGCATGATGGCGTAGGGGTTAGCATCGCCGACTGTCAGCTCGACGGTTGCGTTTCGATCCCGGCTTGAGACACTAACTAGCCGCACTGATGAGCTGCGAAACAGGCTGTATGTGGATGACTATATATATATATATATATATATATATATATACTCTCATTCTCTCTCCAGCTATTTATAACTTGGTAATCATAATGTTCATATTTTGTAATAATCAAACACACATACATACTCTCTCTCTCCCCCTCCTATCTTTCTCCCTCTCTCTCTTCCACTATCTCCCTCTCCCTCTCTTTCTCTCTCCCCCTCTCTCTCTCTCTCTTTCGTTTGTTGTTTCCAATATTTGAAATGAATTATTCATACGAGAAAAAAAAAAACCTTTGGTTTTCTTTTTCCGAAACTCGGCAATTCCGATTATTTCCTTAGCGCCGATGGACATTCTTTCGCCACACAATGAAGCATAAAATGACGCACGGACAGACACACACCCATAAGTAGATGTGCACGCCACTAGACGTATATGAACCGAAACACAAATAGAAATATGCAAACATACTTGAGGACATGTTGTTTGTTTTTTTCCTTCTTTCAGTCTCAAGATACAATGGACATCTCCTGTAAGAGTGCCTGTGGTGGGGCAATGGTAGCACAATATCTTCTGCATCTCTTCTGAACCGGCATTGCTTGAGCTTTTGCCCGACCAAAGCCTTAGATTCTAATCCATTCTAAAATTTAATACGTAGATAGAATATATATATATATATATATATATATATATATATATATATATATATATATATATATGATTATTTTTATTTATACAGACATGTACAAAATCTGCGACACTGGCATGTCAATGTTATCGATCAGCAGCTATTATGAACTGAGATCTCATCAGGCAGAGTTAGAATCCGATCTTAACCTTAGATCATATTTGGAAAGAAACTACCCTGTGGGTGTTTTACCTGGATTATTATTATTATTATTATTATTATTATTATTATTATTATTATTATTATTATTATTATTATTATTATTATTATTATTGTTATTGTTATTGTTATTGTTGTTGTTATTGTTATTGTTGTTGTTGTTGTTGTTGTTGTTGTTGTTGTTGTTGTTGTTGTTGTTGTTGTTGTTGTTGTTGTTGTTGTTGTTGTTGTTGTTGTTGTTGTTATTATATACAGGGTGATTCATAAGTCACTTAGCAATTTATTTCTGAAATTCTAAAGTTTAACAATACGGTAATACAAAACAGAAAGTTTATTCAACAAATTCATTTATGGGAGTTTAAAATTACAGCAGATTTTCAAAATTTCCACCTTCGTTCTGTATGCATAGCTCCATTCTTTTTTGCAAGGAATTTACGACTCTTTGTAGCATATTTGATTGATTATGAAATAAATATATATAGAAACAAATATATAAACGAACAAATTTAAAATAACAAATAGCAGTAATTAGAGAGTAAGATAACAATTATCAAAAGTTCATAGTATGTTTGTGCTTCATATCGTAATCATTTTAAATAGCTAAGTGACTTATGAATCAGCCTGTATATATATATATATATATATATATATATATATATATATATATATATATATATATATGGGTTGGTCGTTCAATTTCAAATATTGCAGGGTTAGTTAATAAAATTGAAATATAAGCCATTAGCAATACAAGATTAATTTATCATTCTTTTTTACATTAATCCTGTTAATTTCGGAATACAATTCCATCATCAGAGGTGACCAGTATTGAGTCATTTTGTTTTTCATCAAAAACAAGAATAAACAAACTTATTTCTTTGTTACTTGATAAACGTCTTTGGTGCGATGTCTCCGCTGTTGTTGTTGTTGGCGGTTTTGATTCAAATTCCGGTGTCGAATGAAAAGAGCGTATATATATATATATATATATATATATATATATATATATATATATATATATATATATATATATATATATACATGTGTGTATATATATATATATAATCGAGATAAATACATTCACAACATTATTTATTACAGTTCCAATAATCCAAGATCAACAACGGTTCGGTGTACGATCGTTTCCGAGACGTTTAGGAATTGTTTTTATTTACTTATTTATTTACATGAATGTCTTCACTAGGGCTTTATACAAAAGGTCACACATCCACATATTCTACAAACATATTTTTTACAGAAAAACTGAATAACACGTGTACATAAAAATTATATTTGTTTCAACAATACTCAGGAATAATAATAATAATAATAATAATAATAATAATAATAATAATAATAATAATAATAATAATAATAATAAAAATAATAATAATAATAAAAATAATAATAATAATAATAATAATAACAACAACAAATACAACAACAACCACACTAACACCACCACCACCACAACTACTACCACCACCACCGCCACCACCAACAACAACAGCAACAACAACAACAACAATAATAATAATAATAATAATAATAATAATAATAATAATAATAATAATAATAATAATAATAATAGAAGTACACCACACACGACACCGAAAAGACGATACGGACGGACTCTCCATGAAAAGAAACGAAAGGGGGAAGGGAATGGTAAGTATAGAAGACTGCGTGGAAGACCCCAAAAAAAGAGCTGGAGAAATACGTAACCCAGAGCACGGAAGGGCTAAAAAAAACTCTTAGAAACAAAATTATATAGTAGAAACATAATCAAAGGAATAAACACCTGGACAGTATCACTAATAAGGTTCTCTTGACCATTTATAGAACTCAGGCACCTTGACGAGAAGACTATAATATTAATGACTATGCACAACACACTACACTCAGAAGAGAAGATCGGAAAACAATACATGAGAAGAACAAGAAAGCTCTTAGAAACAAAGTTATATAGTAGAAACCTAATCAAAGGAATACATACCTGGGCAGTATCACTAATAAGATATTCTGGACCATTCATAAGCTGGACTAAAGAAGAACTCCGGCACCTTGACCAGAGGACTAGAAAATTAATGACTATGCACAATGCACTACATCCAAAAGACGATACAGATAGACTCTACGTGAAGAGAAACAAAGGGGGAAGAGGACTGGTAAGTATAGACGACTGCGTTGACGACACAAAACAAGAGTTGGAGAAATATATAAACCAGAACACCGAAAAGGCTAATCACCGCAGCAAGAGACATCGTCCCAATGAACAACCCAGGAAGCGCCGAAACCAAAAACAAAAAGACAAGAAAAGAAAAGTGTGAAGACAAACAGCTACATGTACGTTTCATAAGAGTGACAAGAGAAGAGACGCACATAAATAGCTAGGCATGGCTAAGAAAAGGACACTTGAACAGAGAAACGGAATCTTTACTGACGCACAGAACAATGCGATTATGACAAACTATATTAAAGCTAAAATAGATAAAACCCAGGAAAACAGTAAATACAGACTGTGTGGAAAAAGAGACGAAACAGTGAATCATATAATACATGAATGCAGCAAGCTAGCCACCCCCCCCCAAAAAAAATACAAGAACATACATGACTGCGTGGGGAAAGTAGTACACTGAGAACTGTGCAAACGTTTGAATTTCGAACTCGCAGACAAATGGTGCAAACATAAACCAGAAACAGTACTGGAAAACGAAAAACACAAAATCCCCTGGGCTATGTATGTACAAACAGATAAACTCATACAAGCAAGGAGACACGATGTTATTATAATAGACGAATCGTAGACTTCAAGGAGACAGAAAAACGAATCAAATGCACGGAACTAGCCAGAGAACTGAAAGGAATATGAAGCATGAAGAAAGTCAATATAATACCAATAATCGTAGGAGCACTAGGAACAATCCTAAAAAGCCTGGAGAAAAGACTGAAAGAAATTGGTATCAAAGGGATTACTAAGACCATACAAAGGACGGCAATGATCAAAACAGCTGTAGTCTTAAGGAAAATCCTCGAATGCGGAAACCAACCAGTATAAGCTATAAAATATCATAAAGCTACTCACCCCACAAAATAATCGTAGAGGGTCAAGTAAGATGTGAAGACCGAAGAGGGACAGCACTAATCAGACCTCCACTGGAAAAATGCGGAGAATGCTGGCACCTTGGGGAGGCTTATTGCCACCCAAATCCCAGAGAAGAACAATTGTCCTTACCAGCGAGAAATCAATGGTAAGAGGCTGTTGCGATACCGCATCGTTATCGAAAAGAAGTGAAGAATACTGGAAATGTGGGGAGGCTTGTTGTCACTCAGACTCCAGGAAATACCACTGGTTGTTGTCGGTGAGCAATCACTGACGATGATCTGTATGAGAACTTCTAGTGAGTACAAATAATAATTACAATGGTATATATATATATATATATATATATATATATATATATAATTATTTATAAATATTATTTACTCAGTGTCGTCGAAATTGGAGAGTAAATTAAAGTCTAAATGACAACTTCAGTGGTGATATCAGCAGGCCATCAAAAGGGTTAGGGTTAGGGTTAGGGTTAGGGTAGGAAAAGAACTTAAAAGGTTATGCCTAGACTATTGCATTACGCTATGAATGACAGCTTGAGTGGTCAATTCTTTTTTTATATAACTCTGTGCATTATCGCTAATGGAAGCGGGCCATTTCACTAACCACGGATATATTACGCAAAATTGAAAATCTGCTTATCCGCTAATCATGTCTTTCTAGACTAAATCTTGTTAAATGTCACGTCATGAGGAAACTTTACTCGCTCGCACACCGTGAAGCCTTTGACCAGTTCAAATAGAAGAGAATTGGTCCTGAATTTCCAACTCAGCAACCTAACCCTAACCCTAACCTGGCTAATTACTGAAATGGGTGTAGATGTAGAAAGACTAAAGAATTAAATAACCCCCATGTCGGGCCGACCCCACGCCAGCTTGGGGTAGTTGTCTATATAAGCCGGGATCTTCGCATCGGCATACACAAAGTGTAAAGTGTAGTAATATAAGTAAAAACAATATACTTTCTCCTCGTTTTTTGCAGAGATGACCCAGACGTATAAACCCTGACTACTATACTAACGGTTTGGTTTCAAATCTGAGATACAAACACTTTCTATTTATAGCATATATTTTTTATAGCATCACCGAAGAGCATATATTTTTTTACAAACCACATTGTATACATATCCATCGATGTTCTAATATATATGTATATATATACATTTTACCAGTAATAAATAATTATATACAGGGTGGGCAAAAATAAGGGTCCTATTTTTAAAAATTCATAACATTTTTATTTATTGATTTAAAAAAATTTTTTTTTTTAGAATAAGTAAAGGATCCCTTCCGAAGCAAGCATGAGCCGTATTAGCCCTAAGGAACGTACTCTCATTTAGAAAACATTATTTTTGCTTAAAAAACTCAAAACAGTGTAAAAAACAATACTTTAGTTTTTGTAAGTTTTAAGAAGTGTTTTTCGGCTAAAATTTGTTTTGTTTATTTCAAAAAATCTCGGAAGGGTCAGTCTACACACACATAAAGTTTGGTGAGTTTAACTTTTATTTTGTGGAAGTTATTCAAATTCAAGTTATTCAAATTTAAAGATAGGACCCTTATTTTGGCCCACCCTGTATATTTGTACATCGATGGAATAAGCCATTAAACCCATGGATATAAGCCATTAAACGCATGGTTATAAGCCATTACACGTATGCCCATTATGGCTATATGCCATGAAACGCATGGCCATACGCATGGATATAAGTCAGTAAACGCTTGGGTATAAGCCATTACATGTATGGGTATAAGCCATTAAACGCATGGTTATAAGCCATTAAACGCATGGGTATAAGCCATTAAACGCATTGTCATAAGCTATTAAACGCTTATAGCCATAAAACGCTTGGGTATAAGCCATTAAACACATGGTTGTAAGTCATTAAACGCATGGATATAAGCCATTAAACGCATGGGCATTAAACGCATGGATATAAGCCATTAAACGCTTGGTTATAAGCAATTAAACGCATGGTTATAAGCCATTAACCGCTTGGCTATAAGCCATTAAACGCATAGATATGGCTATAAGCCATTAAACGCATGGATAGAAGCCATTAAACGCTTGACACGTATGGTTATAAGCCATTAAACGCATGGCTATGGCTATAGGCCATTAAACGCTTGGTTACATTACCTTACACGTATGGTTATAAGCCATTAAACGCATTGTTCACTTGGTTATAAGCAATTAAACGCATGGTCTATAGCCATGTCTACAGTATTTATTTTAAACTTCTCACACGTACAATGTGTCTGATAGAGATATATAAACACTATGTTTGAAGGGATGTACACATCTTTAAGAAAACGTTTTCTAAAATGTGTTATAGAATTTGGAAACAAAAACAAGAAACGTTATTTTAAAAATCTGTTTATAATATATTTATTAAATGAATAAAATCGCAAGTAAATCGACATGCATCGTCCGATCTTGCCAACGATTGTGAACCGCGCCGATAGACACATCTAAAATGTTCACTTTCTTCAGAATCGTCGGCGAGATCGGACGAGGCATGTCCACTTGGAACCACGTGTTGTCATTTTAACACCAGCAAAACGAAGAAGAAAAAAGAAAGAAAGTAAATAACTCTTCGTTAAGGCCGTTTCATGGCGAAAGTCTGAGAGACATATTTATGAAATAAACATGATTTTATTCATTTAATAAATATATATATATATATATAATATTTTTAAAAACCACGTCTATATATATATATATATATAGAGAGAGAGAGAGAGAGAGAAGGGAAAAAGGAGTGATAAATATGCGACGATTGTCCAAATTTATTTCAAATTCCAATTGTTCAATGCAAGGTGTATTCAGTAATAAACTAGTGTTTATTATTCTTTCCTTAAGCCAAGGCTTTTCAAAGATCGAAATCTTATCATCCCCTTTAAGTGCGTCTGGACTTACCTATATTTTGAGCGCTTTCTCCACACTGCTCCCACGCAAAGAGTTTTATTCACATTCTACAATTCATTTGACTTCTTTTCAACGGAAATTTACCACCCGGACAATCTGCCTATATTTTTCACGGAATTTTTCTTTTCATTCAATACGTTTTTTTAACAAAAATTATTTTAATAATAATTTTCATATTTTTCAAATATTTGAACTTTGGTTTTTTTCGAAAGCCAACTTATCCATCTGTATTTTCTCCTCTGATGATAAGAATTCGATCTTTGAAAAGCCTTGGCTTAAGGAAAGAATAATAAACACTAGTTTATTACTGAATACACCTTGCATTGAACAATTGAAATTTGAAATAAATTTGGACAATCGTCGCATATTTATCACTCTTTTTTCTTCTATCTCTACAATTGCTCTATCTCGTATATTGAGCTAATCCTCTTCACAATAGGTTCCATCTACTATTAAGTTTTTACTTTGGTTTATATTTGATACTATATATATATATATATATATATATATATATATATATATATATATATATATATATATATATATATATAGAGAGAGAGAGAGAGAGAGAGAGAGAGAGAGAGAGAGAGAGCCTAGCCTGACGATTCCCCCCGGGGATGAAACACGGGAGCCTCTGTGTAGCTTGATTGCCATATATATTTTCATTGCTTACTATATATATATATATATATATATATTATATATATATATATATATATATATATATATATATATATATATTTTATTTTGGTACAGAAAAATTAGTACAACATTCGTACCGTCGGTTTCAAGCACAGAAGGACTTAGCCATCCGACTCTCTTCAGTTTCTGTTGTCATAACAGAAGCTTAAGAGAGACGAATGGCTTAGTCAATCTGTGCTTGAAACCGATGGTACGAATGTTGTACTAATTTTTCTGTACCAAAATCAATAAATATTATGTTCTTAATTTTTAATTTTTAACTTTAATTCTTAATTAATCGAGCACTCTGCTGGGATTTTTCCTGCTATATTACAAAGACGTATATATATATATATATATATATATATATATATATATATATATATATATATATAAGTAATTTTCTATTCAATATAGGATAGGATATAACTTAAAGATAACATTTTTATCTTTATTTTCTCACTTTACACACATACACACACACACACACACACATATATATATATATATATATATATATATATATATATATATATATATATATATATATGTATGTATGTATGTATGTATGTGTATGTGTGCGTGCGTGATCAAACTGCTTACATCTGTTGCAAGTAATATGATATGGGTCTCATAAAACTACAATCAAGACGACCCACATCAACCTTTTCTCTCAATCAATAATTTTTAGGCTTGCGCAAAACTATTCCGCGACACGAAAACTTGTCTCAAAAGAGAAATAAATTGAATTTCAGATTTGAAATTTCAACCGTGCGATTCAGATTCGTTTTATTTGTGTCTATTAATTGGATCAAATTACACCCAAGGGCGTCAGCGATGTTTCCCAACGTTTGGGGGTCTCTTAAACATCATACTCTTTCACCAGGGACCCAGTCACAATAAACAGTCTCTAATTCGTGTTGTTTTTGTGCGTAGTTTCTTTTTTAAAGAATTTACTGACTTCATCACAAATCAATGGCATTCGAGTTGTTCTTACCTGCGTCAAAGAGGTTATGTTTTCTGTCGAGTTATTTGTTTGTAACTCTACCCCTAACCCTAACTCTAACCCTAACTCCTACCCGAACTCTAACCCTAAGCCTTACCCTAACCCTAACCCTAACCTAACCCTAATCCTAAACCTAACTCTAACCTTACCCTAACCCTAACCCTAACCCTAACCCTAACTCTAACTCTAACTCTAACTCTAACCCTAACCCTAACCCTAACTCTTATCCTAACTCTAACCCTAACCCTAACCCTAATCCTTACCCTAACCCTAACCCTATCTCTAACCTTACCCTAACCCTAACCCTAACTCTAACTCTAACTCTAACTCTAACCCTAACCCTAACCCTAACTCTTATCCTAACCCTAACCCTAACTCTTACCCTAACCCTAACCCTAACCCTAACCCTAACCCTTACCCTAACCCTTACCCTAACCCTAACGTTACCCTAACCCTAACCCAAACCCTAACCATACCCTAACTCTAACCCTAACCTAACCCTAACCCTAACCCTAACTCTTACCCTAACTCTTACCCTAACTCTAACCCTAACCCTAACTCTTACCCTAACCCTAACCCTAACCCTAACCATACCCTAACCCTAACCCTAACCCTAACTCTAACCCTAACTCTAACCCTAACCCTAACCCTAACCTTACCCTAATCCTAAACCTAACCCTAACTCGAAGCCTAAACCTAACCTTAACCTCTGACAAAACATTTCTTTGAACTTCGTAGGATACTAATCGGGTCTCCCATGTTATATATCTCATATGTAGACAGAACAATGTACTATTAGACACATTTTCTGTTGAAATAATTTTTTTAAATCCAGGCAGCCATTATTTTTTATAACGACCTAATAATATATATAAATTCATATATATATGGCTTATAACCCAGCGTTTAAAGGCTTATAACCATACTTTTAATGGCTTATAACAATGCGTTTATTGGCTTATAATCAAGCGTTTAATGGCTTATAACCAAGCGTTTAATGGCTTATAATCAAGCGTTTAATGGCTTATAACCAAGCGTTTAATGGCTTATAATCAAGCGTTTAATGGCTTATAATCAAGCGTTTAATGGCTTATAACCAAGCGTTTAATGGTTTATAACCATTCATTTAATGGCTTATAACCAAGCGTTTAATGGTTTATAACCATTCGTTTAATGGACCCATGCGTTTCTGGGCCCATGGTTATGGGTAGTATTTTCATTATTGACATATATAGAACATAATCTCGAATTGATTCCATCGATCTTTCAATATATATATATATATATATATATATATATATATATATATATTGTGTGTATTTAGGCAGCATATTTTCATTTAGGCAAACATTATTAAATAACACGGAGTGGTTTTGTTTGATGCGACTTTTTTTTTATCGAAAAATTAAAAATACTCAAAGCCCTCTACATAAAAACTAAACCTCCCACAATTAATAATGTCAATTATCAAACTAGTCGCAACATTTTAAAGTGTCTAGCATAATAATTAACATTACCAAATTCTTAGCCATTAGGTAGTTATGCGTTTGAATTGTATGCACTTTCTTTAACGTCATCAATTTCTTAACGGTTTAAACAGTCAAACTTTAAATCTCTCGTATGTGTAGAACACATGTACATTTCAACTTTACAGACGCGTTTTCAAGTATAAACTACTTGCCGTTATAATTCAAAAATGAGCACAACAGTAAAGACACTAAAACTAATACCGCCTGAAGATGATTTGACGATTCGAATCGAAAGTACTTGCAAAAAAGAAAAAAGAATGGAACAAGAAAGCCATGGATCATATTTATATCAATTTGACCGAAACATTAGATGGACAATTCAGAAAATTTAAAAAATAAAAAAAAGTCGCATCAAACAAAACTACTCCGTGTTATTTAATAATGTTTGCCTAAATATATATATATATATATATATATATATATATATATATATATATATATGAAGCAATCCAACAACAGATATAAGTGTCAACTAATATCTTAAAATTAGTGAGACATCCGGATAAAAACTGAAGCTCAATATACTGGATAGAGCATTAATATTATAATATATATATATATATATATATATATATATATATATATATATTATCCATCGATGTTTCAATATATATATATATATATATATATATATATATATATATATATATATATATATATATATATATATATGTTTGGTTAAACAGGAGCGCCAGCTTCTGTTTTTTTTTTTTTATTCGTTTTATCGATTTGTCGCACGACCGATTTGATATTGTCGTCCATGTTGTGTAAAAAATCGCAATATTTTCGTGAACGTTTTCGACCGACGTCAGTCATCTTCAGGCGGATGAATGAGTATGCAAAATAAAAAAATTGGTGAATTTATTAAGAAGACGCTTTTAAAAAACATTTCAATACCACTTCAACAACACTCCAACATACCTTCTCCCCCCCCCCCTCATAACGAGCATGGTTGATACTAGGTTTGTTTACTTAAATAAACAGCGGTTCCATTATAGGGAGACGAATACTGCAATATGAGATCCCAAGAATGGCCGTGTTCTTGGTTAAAATATTCCTGAATTCATTTTTGGGATGCTATGTGTTATCAAGTGTTGGTAGATGGAACTTTGAGGGGAGGTGAGATGGCAAGTTAGTCGGCATGATATGCTAGTTCTAGTCATGCCGACATACGCGTATATATATATATATATATATATATATATATATATATATATATATATACATATATTTATTGGTCCCCCGATTTACAAAATTGGAAGACCTATTTTTTTAGGCATTTCCGTCCGTGTGTGTGTCCGTGTGTGTGTGTCTGTCCGGATTTTTCTCTGCAACCATCCATTGAATTTCTCTGAAATTTTGCATGAAGTTGTAACTTTCGTCAGGTTTGAAAGTGACATTCTCCGATTTTTGAAAAAAATCTGGTTAGCCCCCCAGGGGGTCAAAAGGCCCCGAAATGGCAAAAAATGACATTTTCTACCCCATAACTTTTCATCCATCCATTCAATTTCTCTGAAACTTGGCCAAAATGTGGAGGCAATTGTTCCTAATAGAAACTAAATATCGCTGACTTTGGAAAAAATCTGGTTCGCGCCCCCAGGGGGTCATAAGCCCCCATAAATGGCAAAAAATGACCCTTTTCTCCCATAACGTTTGATCCATCCATTCAATTTTTCTGAAACTTGGCCAAAATGTAGAGGCAATTGTTCTGGATATAAAATGAGCATCTTTGACCTCAGAAAAATTCTGGTTCGCGCCCCCAGGGGGGTTAAAGGGGGGTCAAAAATGCCCCAAATTGCCCAAATTTATTGCATTTTACACTCGTCACATACAGAGGGGGGGGGGGCACGCATGCGCGGCTTGTTTATATATATTATTAGGTCGTTACAAAAAATAATGACCGCCTGTAGCACTGCATTTTAAAAAATTATTTAAACACAGAATTTGTAGTTTATTTCTGGTAAATTTGAACATATACAATAATTAATGTGTTCTCAATAATAATTTGTAAGTATTTTTTCAGATAGAAAGTATTTTTGAAGGGTAGAAGACCCTCAATGATGAACATGCCAAAACATGACTTTCATCTTCTTATGTTGCATGAGTTCAAACTTGATTCCATGTTTTTACCATGACTATAGCACAGCCAATACCTATGACAAACATGCCTAGAAGTCTACATGAAAGTAGGCCACATCTCTCTTTGATTTCGGAATAAAACAAAGTGCACTATCAGTTGACTGATTCCATGTTTTTACAATGACTACAGCACAGGAAAAAACTATGACAAATATGGCTAGACATCTACATGAAAGTAGTCCGAAATCTCTTCTTGACTGGGGAATAGAAGAAACTATTTTATCTCTTGTTTTCTTCTGAACTAGTTCCATGTTGTTACCATGACTACAGCATAGCCAATACCTATGACAAACATATCTAGAATTATACATGAAAGTAGACCGAGTTTGAACTCATTTCATATTTTTTAAGCCACAAAACTTTTGCCAATAACAATAGAGCATGGGGAGATCGATCCACAAGCGATCTGACAGTACAGAAGGTGGTTCCAGAAATTCTGTAGTGGAGATGAGAGCCTTGAAGATGAAGAAAGTAGAGGACGGCCGTGTAATCTTGATAATCCACAATTGCAAGCACTTGTTGCGCAAAATCCATGTTAACGTGTCAAAGGAATATCTCAGACACTTGCTGTCAGCACGGCATTAGAAGAAAATGTTTTGAAATCGACGATTATTTTTGTAACGACCTTATTATTATTATTATTATTATTATTATTATTATTATTATTATTATTATTATTATTATTATTATATTTACTATTATTTTTAATTATTATTATTATAATTATTATTATTATAATTATTATTATTTTAAATTATTATTATTATAATTATTATTATTATTTTAAATTATTATTATTATAATTATTATTATTATAATTATTATTATTATAATTATTATTATTATAATTATTATTATTATTTCAAATTATTATTATTATAATTATTATTATTATAATAATTATTATTATTTTTAATTATTATTATTATAATTATTATTATTATTTTAAATTATTATTATTATTATTTTTATTAATATTATTATTAAAAATAATTAATATTATTATTGTTATTATTTTAATTATTTATTATTATTTATCATTAATTATTATTATTTATTTTCATTATTTTTTATTATCATTATTACGTTTATTATTATTATTACTATTATTTATTATTATAATTATTAATTATCATCATTATTAATTATCATTATTATAATTATTATTATTATTATTATTAATATTATTATTATTATTATTTATTATTAATATCATATTATTATTTTAGTATCATTTATTATTATTATTGATTATTATTATCATTATTTATTATTATTATTATTATTATTATTATTATTATTTTTATTATCAGAAATTTTTATTAATTATCATTATTATTGTTATCATTATTATCATCATCATTATTATATAGAAATAAATTATTATTATTATTATTAATTATTATTTTGATTATTATTATTTTTATTATTTATTATTAATGAGTATTATTATTATAGTTATTATTGTTATTGTTATTATTATTATTATTATTATTATTATTATTATTAATATTATTATTATTATTATTAATATTATTATTATTATTATTAATATTATTATTATTATTATTATTATTATTATTAATATTATTATCATTATTTATTATTAATAATTGTTACTGTTATTATTACTAGCGGTGCCCGTGTACATTACACGAAATGCTGTTTTCAGTACTAATTATCTTGTTCCTAACCTATACATGTTTGAATAAAATATGATAAGATTTGGACTTGTATATTTATTTTTAAAAATGAACAATACATGAAACAATTTACAAAACTTCTTTATATACAATATTTCTAGTGAAGGTAATATTTCGACGACTAAACCTTACTTTGTAAATGTTTTCGATTAAATTAAATTTGGCTCCAATTCATGAATATTTATTTACTCCTCTCCAGGAGTTAGGCACAAGGCCAGTTTTATCTTACTCCCACAAGTAAGATGTGACCCAAGGTCGGATCGGGAAAGTGGGGTTAGAAAAGCCAGCACTCGAGAAGGTGAGCACTCTGGCATTAAAAATTGCCTGGGTAGCCCTGTTGGCATTCCCCGGTAGGGGCGCCCCAGGCAGTAAGCAATAAACTTACTCCTCCCCAAAGAGGGGAGGCGAAGCCTGGGAGAGTGGGCCTCCTAGAACAACACAAGACAGACCCATAGACCGGCATAAATCAAGCCTCGAATGCCAAGACAGTCTATGGAGTGCAGTATCCATCGGAACAGATACTACACTTTGATCTTAGCCAAAAGGCCAAGCCAATTCATGAGTAGCATACAAAGATTCGGAAGGTCGTTGCTTTTGATGTAAGCCTGACACACAAAATCACACACGCTATTGTATTAATATGTGTCTTCCCGGTGGTCCCCTCCCTACCTCTCTTCCCCTTCCCCTTGAAATGTAAAAAAAAATCTTAGAGGTTGGTTGGGATCGAACTATAAACCAGTCGGGTCGAAGTCAAAAATATTACGTCGCTAACCGTTGCGCCAAAGGGAAATACTTGAAAATGTTTCGAAAATTAGGCGAGTTGAATGTTTTTCAAAATCTAGGTGCGGCATGCATGCGCAGAGCTTTTGCCGGAAGCGTGACACACGAACACACACGCTATCGTATTAATATATAGATAATTATTCATTATTAATTATTATTATTATTATTATTATTATTATTATTATTATTATTATTATTATTATTATTAATATTAATATTATTATTATTTTAATTATTTATTATTAATTATTATTATTAATATTCATTATTAATTATTATTATTATTATTATTATTATTATTATTATTATTGTTATTATTTTAATTATTTATTATTAATTATCATTATTAATATTCATTATTAATTATTATTATTATTATTATTATTATTATTATTATTATTTTTATAATTATTATTATTATTATTATTAACAAATATTTTGTCTGGTGTCAGCCTATGCCGGCACTATTTTTATTAATTGTTTTTTTTTGGGGGGGTGAGGAGGGGAGATGGGAGAGCTTATAGTGTTTCTTGTAATTTCTGTTCCTTCGTTCATTTTTGTGTGGTTTTAGCTGAGGCTGGTATAATTTATTGGGGGTGGGGAGATTATTAAGTGATGTTTCTTGCAGTTTCTGTTCCTTGATTGTTGTTGTGTTCTTCGTGTTGTTTTGTTTTCTCTCTGTTGTAAATTCCTTGTGACTGGTTACCCTTTGTAGCTTATGCAGGTTAGTTTATTATTATTATTAATATTTTTATTTCGTTGTAGTTAGAAAAAATTATTATTTTGGGGGCTATATTAGGTATCCTTTCCGTACTTTTTATTTATACCTTCACTGTATTTATGCGGAGATTAATAACTTTTCTCGATTAATTTTCAAAATTATTTGGGGATATTTGTTAGAACATTTAGTTTAAATGGTGGCATAAATGATGTGAAATTTCTTTTCCTATTTTTTCTTTTTTCTGATATTTGTTAAGGGACTAAGTGAAAATGGTGGATAAAACCATGTAGAATCGCTCTTCCTATTTTTCTTTTTCATTTCACTGTTTTCTAATTAGTTATTTACCTTATATGTTTTTATAATTTGATTTATTGTAATAATTCTTGCCAGAATTGAGAATTGAAGGCTGGTGCATTAGTAGACTTAATAGTCTCAGCTTTAGATGGACAGATACCAAATCTTTATTAGTAATAGATATGCCACTTAGTGAATAATTTCTGCTATTCATAAGGGTGAGCGATCAAGTTGATTGTTCTCTTTTAAATAAACAAGCGTCTATAGTTGTTAGAGAAAATGGAAAGAATTCAATTGCATTCTGCCCTAAGGACGAGGCTTACCAGGCACTAGGTATATAAGTTTAAATACAGTTTTTTTGCTTCTAAGTTTCAAAATTATTTGGGGATATTTGTTAGAACATCTGGTTAAAATGGTGGCGTAAACAATGTGAACTTTCTTCTATTTTTTAATATTTTTCTGATATTTTTTAGGGGACTAAGTGAAAATGGTGGATAAAACCATGTAGAATCTCTCTTCCTATTTTTCTTTTTTATTTCACTATTTTCTAATTAGAAAGAATTCAATTGAGAACGAGGCTTACCAGGCACTAGGTATATAAGTTTAAATACAGTTCTTTTGCTTCTAAGTTTCAAAATTATTTGTGGATATTTGTTAGAACATCTGGTTAAAATGGTGGCGTAAACAATGTGAAATTTCTTCTATTTTTTAATATTTTTCTGATATTTGTTAGGGGACTAAGTGAAAATGGTGGATAAAACCATGTAGAATCGCTCTTCCTATTTTTCTTTTTCATTTCACTATTTTCTAATTAGAAGGAATTCAATTGAGAACGAGGCTTACCAGGCACTAGGTATATAAGTTTAAATACAGTTCTTTTGCTTCTAAGTTTCAAAATTATTTGTGGATATTTGTTAGAACATCTGGTTAAAATGGTGGCGTAAACAATGTGAAATTTCTTCTATTTTTTAATATTTTTCTGATATTTGTTAGGGGACTAAGTGAAAATGGTGGATAAAACCATGTAGAATCTCTCTTCCTATTTTTCTTTTTTATTTCACTATTTTCTAATTAGAAAGAATTCAATTGAGAACGAGGCTTACCAGGCACTAGGTATATAAGTTTAAATACAGTTCTTTTGCTTCTAAGTTTCAAAATTATTTGTGGATATTTGTTAGAACATCTGGTTAAAATGGTGGCGTAAACAATGTGAAATTTCTTCTATTTTGTAAATTTTTTTCTGATATTTGTTAGGGGACTAAGTGAAAAAGGGTGGATAAAACCATGTAGAATCTCTCTTCCTATTTTTCTTTTTCATTTCCCTATTTTCTAATTAGAAAGAATTCAATTGAGAACGAGGCTTACAAGGTGCCAGGTAAATAAGTTTAAATACAGTTCTTTTGCTTCTAAGTTTCAAAATTATTTGGGGATATTTGTTAGAACATCTGGTTAAAATGGTGGCGTAAACAATAGGAAATTTCTTCTTTTTTTTTAGTATTTTTCTGATATTTGTTAGGGGACTAAGTGAAAAAGGGTGGATAAAACCATGTAGAATCTCTCTTCCTATTTTTCTTTTTCATTTCACTATTTTCTAATTAGAAAGAATTCAATTGAGAACGAGGCTTACAAGGTGCCAGATAAATAAGTTTAAATACAGTTCTTTTGCTTAGAACATCTGGTTAAAATGGTGGCGTAAACAATGTGAAATTTCTTCTATTTTTTTTCTGATATTTATTAGGGGACTAAGTGAAAAAGGGTGAATAAAACCATGTAGAATCTCTCTTCCTATTTTTCTTTACGAGTAAACTAATAATGTCTACAATCTTGTTACCTTCGCCGATCGAGTTTTTTTACCGGGTTCACTGTTTGTTTTTTTGTACAGCGTCCACATCGCTTGACCAAGCGTCACCAAACTTGGTCAAAATATCGGTCATAGTCACACTTAGAACTAGTTTACTTTTTGAATATCTGAATTAAAGGCCAAATGTGAAAGTTTTACTTTTCGAAATAACTTAGGTTCTCCTCAGCGTAGAGACACACTACTTAAATATTTTTTAAAACTTAGTTAACCCCAAACAAAGCTGCCATTTTAGACGAAACAGGCCACTGAGAATGCGGGTGAAAGTTTGGGGGATGGGCATCCTAAATTGGAAAGAGTTGTTCACTTTAGTTTTAAATTTCTGAATATCGGTAGAGTCTGGGAAACAGACAGCATATAGGGACTTCAAAACGCCGGACACACCCTCCCACAAAAAATCTCTACCTCTAATTCCCTAACCTTAATTCCCTTACCCTAATTCACGAACCTTACTCCAGCACTAACCTTAACCCTAATTCCTTAACCTTAATTCCCTAAACATAATTCAAGCACTACCCCTATCCGTAATTCCATAACCCTAATTCCATACCCCTAATTCCTTACCCCTAATTCTAGCACTAACCCTAATTCCCTAACCCTAATTCCTTAACCCTAATTCCAGCACTAACCCCAACCCTAATTCCCTAACCCTAATTCAAGCAGCAATCCTAACTCTACATCCATAACACTAATTCGATAACCCTAATTCCCTAACCTTAATTCCAGCACTCATCCTAATTCAATAACCGTAATTCCATTACCCTAATTCCAGCACTAACCCTAACCCTCATTCCATAACTCTAATTCCATACCCCTAATTCCTTAACCTTAATTCTAGCACTAACTCTAATTCCATAACCCTAATTCCATAACCCTAATTCAATAACCCTAATTCTGTAAACCTAATTTAAACACTAACCCTACACCTAATTCCATCAGTCTGATTCCCTAAATCTAATTCCAGCACTAATCCTAATTCCATTACCCTAATTCCACCTAACCTAATTCTAACCCTAACCCCAACGCTAATTTCCTAACCCTAATTCCAGCACCAGCACTAATCCTAATTCAATAATTCTAATTCCATAACCCTAATTCCAGCACTAACCCTAACCCTTATTCCATAACCCTAATTCCCTAAGCCTAATCCCAGCACTAACCCGAATTCCATAACCCTAATTCAACCCCCACCCCCTAATTCTAGCACGAACCCTAACACTAATTCCCTAACCCTAATTACAGCACTAACCATAACCTTGATTACCTAACACTAATTCCATAACCCTAATTCCAGCACTAACCCTAAACCTTATTTTCTAATCCTAATTACCTAACCCTATATCCAGCACTAACCCTAATTCCATAACCCTAATTCCAGTACTAACCCTAACCTTTATTCCATGACCTTACTTCTTTAACCCTAATTCCAGCACTAATCATAATTCCATAACCCTAATTCCAGCACTAAACCTAACCCATATTCCATAACTCTAATTCAATAACCCTAATTCAAGCACTAATCCTAACCCTAATTCCATAACCCTAATTCAAGCACTAACACGAACCCTAATTCTATAACCCTTATTCCCAAACACTAATTCCAGCATTAACCCTAACCATAATTCCCAAACCATAATTCCTCAACGCTAACCTTAATTCCATAACACTAATTCCATAACCCTCATTCCATAACCCTAATTCCAGCACTAACCCTAACCCTAATTCTATAACCCTAACTCCATAACCCTAATTCCCTAACCCTAACATCTACAGGGGTTTTGGAAATAGACCCCCATAACCAGATATATTCTGAAACTACATTAACCTTGTTTGATGCTTTAAACTTTACAATAACCCCGCCATGAAAAAGTCGCTTTATTATTTTTTTATTTTATAAAATGTCAATAGTTTGATTAAATGAATCGTAACACTCTTAAAATCTCGTTGCAATTTGATAACATAGTGTCGTTTTTTTCTTCTTTTGTTTATCTTATTTCAGTTTATCATGTTGTTACTTAATGATAACATTACGATTGTCGCCATGTTGTTTATGTCTGTATTTAAACTACGGCAGCACAGAACTGTCAAGATATCATTATTGACGTTTAAGCCTCGACAATAAGGTTCACGAAACACCCAAACGTCAAAAGGCCTTTTTTTGTGCTTCCATAGTTTTGATATAGACACACAAACAACATGGCTACCCTCGTAATGTTATCATGTAATAAATCAAATTTACTTGGATGAGTATGTTTCAGTTTGAACAGAGGTGGTACAACAATAATACTGTGAGGGTCTGCGTTCGTGTCGGACGTACATAGACTGCACCGGATAACCAACACAAATATACAACAGATGAACAATACAAGTGTGGAATTTTCACGGGTCCCACTAGTTAAATATAAATATTGATGCCACAAAATGATAGATTATATGTCGATAGCTCAGATTAAAAAGAGGGGAAAAGTTTTAACCTGAAAGCGGTGTAAGGATATTCATTTTGAAATTGGTCACATTTTTTCGTTAAAAATGGTGGCGTTGTTCTGCTTTTTAATGAGAAAAAGTTCAGCGAAAAGATTAGGTAGAGCAAACATGATTAGTTCATTCGATTGTGCACAGATGGCGCAGTCGAGCGAGTGACGGAAAAAGGCATCAAAAAGAATATAATAGTTAACCATCTTCTCTTTACACTAAAACTACTGCACAATGAACTTTTGATCTGTTCATGGCGTAGGATTCACGATAGCGTTTATAGGTTTATTTTCCGTTCTGAAAGGATTCGATGTTTTACGACATATCAACCCTTGACCGGATTAAAAGACCAAATCTGTTCTCATTTGAGATGCCAAGTAATGTAAATCCACATTTAACCCTAACCTCCCCCAAGAAAAAAAATATTGGAAGCGCCTCGGTCATATCAAAGAACCAGTTTTGATACTCATGTTTAAATATGCTATTGGAGGCGCCTCGGTCATATCAAAGAACCAGTTTTGATACTCAAGTTTTAAATATGCTATTGAAGGCGTCTCGGTCATATCAAAGAACCAGTTTTGATACTCAAGTTTTAAATATGCTATTGAAGGCGTCTCGGTCATATCAAAGAACCAGTTTTGATACTCATGTTTTAAATATGCTATTGGAGGCGCCTCGGTCATATCAAAGAACCAGTTTTGATACTCAAGTTTTAAATATGCTATTGAAGGCGTCTCGGTCATATCAAAGAACCAGTTTTGATACTCAAGTTTTAAATATGCTATTGAAGGCGTCTCGGTCATATCAAAGAACCAGTTTTGATACTCAAGTTTTAAATATGCTATTGAAGGCGTCTCGGTCATATCAAAGAATCAGTTTTGATACTCAAGTTTTAAATATGCTATTGAAGGCGTCTCGGTCATATCAAAGAACCAGTTTTGATACTCATGTTTAAATATGCTATTGGAGGCGCCTCGGTCATATCAAAGAACCAGTTTTGATATTCATGTTTAAATATGCTATTGGAGGCGCCTCGGTCATATCAAAGAACCAGTTTTGATACTCAAGTTTTAAATATGCTATTGAAGGCGTCTCGGTCATATCAAAGAACCAGTTTTGCTACTCATGTTTAAATATGCTATTGGAGGCGCCTCGGTCATATCAAAGAACCAGTTTTGATACTCAAGTTTTAAATATGCTATTGAAGGCGTCTCGGTCATATCAAAGAACCAGTTTTGATACTCATGTTTAAATATGCTATTGGAGGCGCCTCGGTCATATCAAAAAAACAGTTTTGATATTAATGTTTAAATATGCTATTGGAGGCGCCTCAGTCATATCAAAGAACCAGTTTTGTTATTCTTCCAAAATGGTCACCCATTTAGTAATGGCCGGGATATGTCTTGCTTAACTTCAATTTACAACAAAACATCTTACATTACAACGTAATGAAAACGTAATGAAAATAAAGAATAATAATGTGAAAAAAGTCTTCTCACAATGACGTCACTTCCGGAAGAATGAGTCGGCATTTTTGAAACATTGATTCACGTGAACCCCCACCCATCTTACAATGACGTCATTTCCGGAAGGATGAGTTAGCAATGTTAACAGAATTTACTTTTCGAAGTATGGTTTAAAAACAGGCCTGGTTTCTGAATAAAATGTCTTTAATTAATTGTATGAAAATTTTTTATTAATATTACTTTTTCGGAAAATAATGTAAATACATATGTAAATTTGATAATAGCAGTTATAAGTGAATTTTGTAAATATGAATTTATTAAAAGTTTCAAAGTAATTAATTATGTAAATTGCAAAACCTGTCTGTTGTCTGAGCGACTTTTGATAACCCTATATAGAAAGGTTGAAAGATTAGAATATTTAGAAAAATTCTTAACATGTTTTGTGTTCGAATCGCAGTCTCGTTTGAAATTTCTTTATATTTTGTTTACTTGTAAGTTATACTTTTTTTATATGTTATACTTTTTTTTATATGTTATACTTTTTTATGTTTTACTTTATTTATATGTTAGTTTATGGCCAGGGTTGTTTTGGGACAAATTGTTAAACCCATGTGAGGTCCCCTGTCCAAAGGTTGTTGAAGAGATGCCTTTATAGCAGCATCTCATTCCTACTGTTCGATGTGGCCAGACCACGTGTGGATGAAATTAGCAGATTAAAACAAACAAAGGGAAGAAAGAAAACATTATTATTATCTGAAATTATATTAGAAAGAAAGCGAAGGAATAATAAAGTTAACACAGAAGAATGGTATTTTGTAAAATCCATAATTAGAATAAAACCTTTATATTAAAACAAAACAATTTATTTGGCTAGGATATTTTGAATGTCTATCAGTTACAGAGTCCATATTTTTAAGTAGTGAAAAAGTTCCGTTTGTAAGTTCATGTTTGTACGAATGTGTATATGCGAGCGTGTTTGATGTATCTTTGTGTGGCAATTGTAATGCGTGTGCCTGAAAGAATAGTTCGTTATTCATGGTAGGAATTAAAAGAGATTACCTATTTGTTTTTAACTTTTGCCTCCCCCACCTCCTTGGTCGTACGGGGATGGGGGTTCGACGATCTCCTCTGTGTGCGGCCAGCCGGAAAGCGGAAGAGAAATAAAGAGAGAAAAAGAAAGTGTGTGACTTGTTTTATAGAGAATCAAATCACGCGTGGTCAAGCTGACCTGTTGGTCTCTGATTGGCCGGAATCTTCGGCCAACGTGCCTTCACGAGATCACCCCCTCTTCTCTACGAAGAAGGGATGAGTAAACAAAGAAAGAAAAGAAGTCGGAACAAATATCCCCTGGCCGGTTGTGGCGTCTGCCACAAGTTAATGCTGTTTAATCTGAATTAAGTAATTAATAGTTTCCAAATTATGTAATTAATAGTTTCTAAGGTATAAAAAGATTATCAACGCTGATTTGAAAAATGAAGTAAATACTAATTACATGAGCGCCCCCCTCTCTCTTGCGTTTACAAAAATTCTCGCTGACGGATAGACAGACAGACTGACAGACAGACAGACAGACAGAGAAGGTGCTTGTTATGTTATAAGAAAAATACAACAGCAGAAGAAAAAGCAGCATTCTCTGTCCGTGTTTCTGCCTAACTGAACAGCCTACCAGATCCCGGTTCAAAGTCACCTTGAACAAACATGAATAGATGCAACATCCTCTAACTATCTTTTTACATGGCTTGTTGCACTTTTTCCCCCCAATAAAATTGATTGACTGGTCGATTGATATAAAAATAGAGGAAAATAATAACATATAAAAATGTGTGAGTATATTTTATTAGGGGTTGGACGTAATGGGTGAAAATTTCAGATTCATGCGAGTAGTATTTTTTTGTGTTCATTTATACATAAATAACACTAAACAATCAAACATTTGGAAAATTTTGCAAAATTCAGAAGGGATGGGACGTAATGGGTGAAAATTTCAGATTCATTCGAGTAGTATTTTTTTGTGTTCATTTATACATAAATAACACTAAACAATCAAACATTTGGAAAATTTTGCAAAATTCAGAAGGGGTGGGACGTAATGGGTGAAAATTTCAGATTCATGCGAGTAGTATTTTTTTGTGTTCATTTATACATAAATAACACTAAACAATCAAACATTTGGAAAATTTTGCAAAATTCAGAAGGGGTGGGACGTAATGGGTGAAAATTTCAGATTCATGCGAGTAGTATTTTTTTGTGTTCATTTATACATAAATAACACTAAACAATCAAACATTTGGAAAATTTTGCAAAATTCAGAAGGGGTGGGACGTAATGGGTGAAAATTTCAGATTCATGCGAGTAGTATTTTTTTGTGTTCATTTATACATAAATAACACTAAACAATCAAACATTTTGAAAATTTTGCAAAATTCAGAAGAGGTGGGACGTAATGGGTGAAAATTTCAGATTCATGCGAGTAGTATTTTTTTGTGTTCATTTATACATAAATAACACTAAACAATCAAACATTTGGAAAATTTTGCAAAATTCAGAAGGGGTGGGACGTAATGGGTGAAAATTTCAGATTCATGCGAGTAGTATTTTTTTGTGTTCATTTATACATAAATAACACTAAACAATCAAACATTTAGAAAATTTTGCAAAATTCAGAAGGGGTGGGACGTAATGGGTGAAAATTTCAGATTCATGCGAGTAGTATTTTTTTGTGTTCATTTATACATAAATAACACTACACAATCAAACATTTTGAAAATTTTGCAAAATTCAGAAGGGGTGGGATGTAATGGGTGAAAATTTCAGATTCATGCGAGTAGTATTTTTTTGTGTTCATTTATACATAAATAACACTAAACAATCAAACATTTTGAAAATTTTGCAAAATTCAGAAGGGGTGGGACGTAATGAGTGAAAATTTCAGATTCATGCGAGTAGTATTTTTTTGTGTTCATTTATACATAAATAACACTAAACAATCAAACATTTTGAAAATTTTGCAAAATTCAGAAGGGGTGGGATGTAATGGGTGAAAATTTCAGATTCATGCGAGTAGTATTTTTTTGTGTTCATTTATACATAAATAACACTAAACAATCAAACATTTTGAAAATTTTGCAAAATTCAGAAGAGGTGGGACGTAATGGGTGAAAATTTCAGATTCATGCGAGTAGTATTTTTTTGTGTTCATTTATACATAAATAACACTAAACAATCAAACATTTTGAAAATTTTGCAAAATTCAGAAGAGGTGGGACGTAATGGGTGAAAATTTCAGATTCATGCGAGTAGTATTTTTTTGTGTTCATTTATACATAAATAACACTAAACAATCAAACATTTGGAAAATTTTGCAAAATTCAGAAGGGGTGGGACGTAATGGGTGAAAATTTCAGATTCATGCGAGTAGTATTTTTTTGTGTTCATTTATACATAAATAACACTAAACAATCAAACATTTAGAAAATTTTGCAAAATTCAGAAGGGGTGGGACGTAATGGGTGAAAATTTCAGATTCATGCGAGTAGTATTTTTTTGTGTTCATTTATACATAAATAACACTAAACAATCAAACATTTGGAAAATTTTGCAAAATTCAGAAGGGATGAGACGTAATGGGTGAAAATTTCAGATTCATGCGAGTAGTATTTTTTTGTGTTCATTTATACATAAATAACACTAAACAATCAAACATTTTGAAAATTTTGCAAAATTCAGAAGAGGTGGGACGTAATGGGTGAAAATTTCAGATTCATGCGAGTAGTATTTTTTTGTGTTCATTTATACATAAATAACACTAAACAATCAAACATTTGGAAAATTTTGCAAAATTCAGAAGGGGTGGGACGTAATGGGTGAAAATTTCAGATTCATGCGAGTAGTATTTTTTTGTGTTCATTTATACATAAATAACACTAAACAATCAAACATTTGGAAAATTTTGCAAAATTCAGAAGGGGTGGGACGTAATGGGTGAAAATTTCAGATTCATGCGAGTAGTATTTTTTTGTGTTCATTTATACATAAATAACACTAAACAATCAAACATTTGGAAAATTTTGCAAAATTCAGAAGGGATGAGACGTAATGGGTGAAAATTTCAGATTCATGCGAGTAGTATTTTTTTGTGTTCATTTATACATAAATAACACTAAACAATCAAACATTTTGAAAATTTTGCAAAATTCAGAAGAGGTGGGACGTAATGGGTGAAAATTTCAGATTCATGCGAGTAGTATTTTTTTGTGTTCATTTATACATAAATAACACTAAACAATCAAACATTTGGAAAATTTTGCAAAATTCAGAAGGGGTGGGACGTAATGGGTGAAAATTTCAGATTCATGCGAGTAGTATTTTTTTGTGTTCATTTATACATAAATAACACTAAACAATCAAACATTTAGAAAATTTTGCAAAATTCAGAAGGGGTGGGACGTAATGGGTGAAAATTTCAGATTCATGCGAGTAGTATTTTTTTGTGTTCATTTATACATAAATAACACTAAACAATCAAACATTTGGAAAATTTTGCAAAATTCAGAAGGGATGAGACGTAATGGGTGAAAATTTCAGATTCATGCGAGTAGTATTTTTTTGTGTTCATTTATACATAAATAACACTAAACAATCAAACATTTTGAAAATTTTGCAAAATTCAGAAGAGGTGGGACGTAATGGGTGAAAATTTCAGATTCATGCGAGTAGTATTTTTTTGTGTTCATTTATACATAAATAACACTAAACAATCAAACATTTGGAAAATTTTGCAAAATTCAGAAGGGGTGGGACGTAATGGGTGAAAATTTCAGATTCATGCGAGTAGTATTTTTTTGTGTTCATTTATACATAAATAACACTAAACAATCAAACATTTAGAAAATTTTGCAAAATTCAGAAGGGGTGGGACGTAATGGGTGAAAATTTCAGATTCATGCGAGTAGTATTTTTTTGTGTTCATTTATACATAAATAACACTAAACAATCAAACATTTGGAAAATTTTGCAAAATTCAGAAGGGATGAGACGTAATGGGTGAAAATTTCAGATTCATGCGAGTAGTATTTTTTTGTGTTCATTTATACATAAATAACACTAAACAATCAAACATTTGGAAAATTTTGCAAAATTCAGAAGGGGTGGGGCGTAATGGATGAAAATTTCAGATTCATGCGAGTAGTATTTTTTTGTGTTCATTTATACATAAATAACACTAAACAATCAAACATTTGGAAAATTTTGCAAAATTCAGAAGGGATGAGACGTAATGGGTGAAAATTTCAGATTCATGCGAGTAGTATTTTTTTGTGTTCATTTATACATAAATAACACTAAACAATAAAACATTTGGAAAATTTTGCAAAATTCAGAAGGGGTGGGGCGTAATGGATGAAAATTTCAGATTCATGCGAGTAGTATTTTTTTGTGTTCATTTATACATAAATAACACTAAACAATCAAACATTTGGAAAATTTTGCAAAATTCAGAAGGGATGAGACGTAATGGGTGAAAATTTCAGATTCATGCGAGTAGTATTTTTTTGTGTTCATTTATACATAAATAACACTAAACAATCAAACATTTGGAAAATTTTGCAAAATTCAGAAGGGGTGGGATGTAATGGGTGAAAATTTCAGATTCATGCGAGTAGTATTTTTTTGTGTTCATTTATACATAAATAACACTAAACAATCAAACATTTGGAAAATTTTGCAAAATTCAGAAGAGGTGGGACGTAATGGGTGAAAATTTCAGATTCATGCGAGTAGTATTTTTTTGTGTTCATTTATACATAAATAACACTAAACAATCAAACATTTGGAAAATTTTGCAAAATTCAGAAGGGGTGGGACGTAATGGGTGAAAATTTCAGATTCATGCGAGTAGTATTTTTTTGTGTTCATTTATACATAAATAACACTAAACAATCAAACATTTGGAAAATTTTGCAAAATTCAGAAGGGGTGGGACGTAATGGGTGAAAATTTCAGATTCATGCGAGTAGTATTTTTTTGTGTTCATTTATACATAAATAACACTAAACAATCAAACATTTGGAAAATTTTGCAAAATTCAGAAGGGGTGGGACGTAATGGGTGAAAATTTCAGATTCATGCGAGTAGTATTTTTTTGTGTTCATTTATACATAAATAACACTAAACAATCAAACATTTTGAAAATTTTGCAAAATTCAGAAGGTGCAGGCCACTAGCTTTTTGGCTATTTTACATTCATGAAAACCCTTTCACAGCCTGAAAATGGTCCTAAATTAAAGTACTATATCAGATTTAACCATCTATATCCATTCATAGCTTTTGAGGATGTTTTAGGACCTGCAATGTCGCATGAAACCACTTTTTCACCGAAAAATGATGGATTTTGAGTCCTGTGGAGCCCTAACGGCTATTTTTTTCTGCACCTTCTGAATTTTGCAAAATTTTCTAAATGTTTGATTGTTTAGTGTTATTTATGTATAAATGAACACAAAAAAATACTACTCGCATGAATCTGAAATGTTCACCCATTACGTCCCACCCCTAATTTTATATGCAAATACGTACCTAGATTGGGTATTTTGAATGAGATTATAAATGTAAATACACAGAAGAATGATAATATCTAAAATATTTCTTTTTTTAAAAATATTTTTTCATCCGTTTTTATCCCCCTTTGATAAAAAGTAGATTAGAGTTACGCCCCCTTTGAACGACTAGTTCTATTTTGGGTAACAAACTGCCGGAATATTTCGTCTCATTGCTGTCTCTCTCCTAGGTTGGTTAAGAAAATATGCACTTTGATGTGTAGAAAAAAGGCAAGATGAAAAAAAATATATTTTTATCTTAATAAAAAATATCTGCATCACATGGTTTTTGAAAACATATTGCCTCTTTCTTTCAGTTCATAGTTCATTGGGTAAAACTAATTCGAGTTCCGGCACTTGACAATGTTTACATTGAGATATCACTTACATTCAGTCAGTTCCGTATGATAGCGCAGGGGTAGGAGCGCCGACTGTCAGCTCGATGGTTGAGTTTCAATCCCGGTTTGAGGCGCTAACTGGTCTACTCGCACTGAAGAGCTGTGATACAACGAAACAGTCTGTATGTGGGTGACTATATAAAGCTCCCTTTTTTGGGTAGAGCTTACTTGTAAGGATATTGCCAACTGCCATTAGCTTTAAGGCATAGCTCATTGGGTAAAAGTAATATATATATATATATATATATATATATATATATATATATATATATAAGGCATAGCTCATTGGGTAAAACTAATTCGAGCTTCCGGCACTTGACAATGTTTACATTGAGATATCACTTACATTCAGTCAGTGTGATATGATAGCGTCATATGATAATGCGTCGACTGTCAGCTTGACGGTTGAGTTTCAATCCCGGCTTGAGGCACTAATTGGTCTAGCCGCATTGAAGAGCTGTGATACAGCGAGACAATCTGTATGTGGATGACTATATATATATATATATATATATATCCCCGTGTTATACCCCCACTTTTTATTTTTTTTATTTACTTATTTTTTTGTTTATTAATTTTCCAACGAATGTTAAGTCTGCAATATCTTGGATTTAGTTAGTTTGTCTGGGAATTTAAACTGCATTATACATTTTTTTTTTTTTTTAAATGACTCAAAGTTTCTTTAGACTATATATATGAAATTTAAAATGGAATAAGCGGAAGACCTAAAAAGCTCAACGTTTCGCCCAAATGTTATATGGGCTTTGTCAAGGGCGAACGAAAAAAATGCAAAAAATGACAAAAGACGAGAAAGTCTATAAATCATGAGAAATATATATGGTGGTAGGGTTCATGTAGAGAGGGAAGATATGTAAATATATATAGAGTCAGCGAGAAATACATAGCAAAAAAAAAAAATTATTAGTAATGGGAAAGAAAAGAAAGAATAAAGAGTAGAAAAAGGGT
>OY744549.1:9714923-9777423 GCA_963556195.1 Sepiola atlantica
TCTTACTCCCACAAGTAAGATGTGACCCAAGATCGGGTCGAGCAAGTGGGGTTAAAAGCCAGCGCTCGAGAGGTGAGCACTCTGGCCATTTAAAAATTGCCTGGACAGCCCCGTCGGCATTCCCCGGTAGGGGCGCCTCAGACAGTAAGCAATAAACTTACTCCTCCCCAAAGAGGGGAGGCGAAGCCTGGGAGGGTGGACCTCCTAGAACTGCACAGAACAGGCGTGCAGTATCCATCGGAACAGATACTACACTTTGATCCCGGCCAAGAACCAAGATGTTATTTATCTACCTCCCACAAGGTAAGATGTGACACAAGGTCGGGAAAGTGGGATTAGATAAGCCAGCGCTCGAGAGGTGAGCACTCTGGCCATTTAAAAATTGCCTGGGCAGCCCCGTCGGCATTCCCCGGTAGGGGCGCATCAGGCAGTAAGCAATAAACTTACTCCTCCCCAAAGAGGGGAGGCGAACTGCACAGGACAGACCCATAGACCGGCGTAAATCAAGGCCCGAAGGCTAAGACAATACCAGTCTATGGGGTGCAGTATCCATCGGAACAGATTCTACACTTTGATCTTAGCCAAAAGGCCAAGAACCAAAATTTTGACTAATAATTGCCTTATTTAATTGTTAGAATCCGAAACTATATTCTTACTTCTATTACTAATTTCGAGTTGATGTCTAATTGAATACGAAATAATACTATTACTCACTTTTGGCCTTTTGCTTGTGCTTGGGTTCTCACTTATGCAGCCAATACCCAACAGGTGCTCGGCTCCCAGAGCTACTCTTTCTGATTAGTTGGCCTTTTGGCTAAGATCAAAGTGTAGTATTTGTTCCGATGAATACTGCACCCCATAGACTGGTATTGTCTTGGCCTTCGGGTCTTCATTTACGCCGATCTATGGGTCTGCCCTGTGCAGTTCTAGGAGGTCCACCCTCCCAGGCTTTGCCTTCCCCTCTTTGGGGAGGAGTATATGTATTGCTTACTGCCTGAGGCGCCCCTACCGAGGAATGCCGACGGGGCTTCCCAGGCAATTTTTAAACCCCACTTTCCCGACCCGACCTTGGGTCACATCTTACCTGTGGGAGTAAGATAAAAACTGGCCTTGTGCCTAACTCCTGGAGAGGAGTAAATCAATACTCACTTTTAATGCTCCATTCAGGGTGTAGTGTAGTTCTGTTTTCACGATACCATCGACCCAAGTTTTAACTACATCTTTTTCAGAAGGGTAGTGTAGTATCTGTTCTTCCCTCTCAGAAATTAATTCTTTTATTTGGGGGTAGTTTAGTATAGGGTCTGTCGGCATGATATCATCATCCAAGGCATTATCTCTTCCTTTGAGGAAGGAAGTCTAATATATGTTCTTTCGTAATATATACTAGCACAAATATGTCGTATATTTGTGCTGGTATATATGACGAAATGATTTCTGACATTATTTATTTGAAAATCTTTTAAATCTTTTATTGAAAACAGCCACATTTCATGATATTAATTGCAATTAAGCTACACAGAGGCTCACGCGTTTCATCTTCATTGGAATAATGCATGGAGTTAGTTTTGCCGGGTGTTTTTATATACACGGCTAGCTAGTTAACCAATCAAATTCTTTGTTGTTCTCTAAGCCAATCGTTTGGCCTCACAGACACAGGTCCGGTTAGTTTTACTTACTAATTCCTGTTCTACTGTTGTGTTTTCTATAGAGTGGCCTATATCCTGTTTCTTTGTTGTGTCAATATAATGGGTGAACTTATTTTAACACGTGGTTCCTTGTATTTCTATTTTAGGTTTTAGTTTTTAAGTTGTTAAGTTTTAGTTTAGTTTTTTTTGTTTTTTTTACTTATTTGTTTTTTTTATTTATTTATTTACTTATTTATGTATTGTTAGCCTATGGCAAATATATATATATATATATATATATATATATATATATATATATATATATATATATATATATATATATGTGTGTGTGTGTGTGTGTGTGTGTGTGTGTGTGTGTGTTTCATCCTTACTGGAATCGTAAGTTTAAAGAAGAATTATTCACACTGGTCGTTGGACTCGAACCCAGGAACCCGAGTTATATTTCAAACCCAAATTCCAACGTCCTAGCTCACACGGCCGTTGTCAACAAGTCGGTAAATTAGCGAGAGATTAATCCTATTTAAAGTCAGCTATCGTAAAGTGTTCTACTATTGAAAGGAACATTGCCTTATATATATATACATAAACCAATATATATATATATATATATATATATATGTGTGTGTGTGTGTGTGTGTGTGTGTGTGTGTATTTAGGCAGCATTTTTTCATTAATGCATGTGTTGTTGAAAACAACAGAACTCTTCTGTTTAGTGATTCCTTTTTTTATTTTTTCCATTCGTCGAATGATCTTTTTGACGTTGAAATGGAATGAATTAATGTACGATCCGTGTGTTTGACTAACGTTTTCGATTCTCTCCGGAATCATCTTCAGGTCTTTAATGGCAAAAATGAATAAAAAAGCGAGTGAAAGAATGGAATTTCTTCCCCATAATTATTAGACTAGACCAAATTAAATCAGCCACTATTTTAAATTAAAATTATAAAAAATAAGAAGAAGAATAATAAATAAAATTAATAAATAAACGAAGAACTGTTTCAATCGTCACATTTCAAAATGTAGACGTCCGTCTTTTACATGAACGCTTTGCCGGCGTATTTTTTTTTAAAGAAATTCCATTCTTTCACTCGCTTTTTATTCATTTTTGCCATTAATGGTTAGCGACGTAGTATTTTTGACTTCGGACCGACTGGTTTATAGTTCGATCCCAACCAACCTCTAAGATGTTTTCTACATTTCGAGGGGAAGGGAAAGAGAGGTAGGGAGGGGACGACCGGGAAGACACATATTAATACAATAATGTGTTTGATTTTGTGTGTCATGCTTACATCAAAAGCAACGACCTTCCAAATCTTTGTATGCTACTCATAAATTGGTTTGGCCTTTTGGCTAAGATCAAAGTGTAGTATTTGTTCTGATGGATACTGCACCCCATAGACCGGCATTGTCTTGGCCTTCGGGGCTTGATTTACGCCGGTCTATGGGTCTGTCCTGTGCAGTTCTAGGAGGCCCACCCTCCCAGGCTTCGTCTCCCCTCTTTGGGGAGGAGTAAGTTTATAGCTTACTGCTTGGGGCGCCCCTACCGGGGAATGCCAACGGGGCTGCCCAGGCAATTTTTAATGGCCAGAGTGCTCACCTTCTCGAGCGCTAGCTTTTCAAACCCCACTTTCCCGACCCGACCGTGGGTCACATCTTACTTGTGGAAGTAAGATAAAACTGGCCTTGTGCCTAACTCCTGAAGAGGAGTAAATCAATACATAAAAACACAACAACCTAAAATTAACAACATCACATATGAAACCAGTAGCAACATTTTAAAATGCTTAACGTAATGCGATTTTGTTCTGTGATGCCATCCAGTGTTGCTGAATTTAAATCGTCAACGACTTCCTGGAACAATACGAAAAACGTTCTCTGCGCGTTTCTCCGCCGTCTTTTAAAAATTCTCTTTCTACAGTTTTTTTGTTCATTTGCTTTTGAACAAAAGTCCCGTTTCATCACAGTTTCAAACATCTTTTGGATCATATCCACGAAAAAGTTGCGGCAAAACATTTGTCACCCATTCGTTGGCAGACACGTGATCTGCTGACGTTGATTCGCCGTGAAATCTTTTGAACGAAACGTTATTGGCCTGCTTCCAGCACATGAGCCAGCCATTGCTCGGTTCAAAATCAACTTCTAGATTTACAGCCAGTTGGTCGCAGCGGGCAGTTTGAGTTTGTTCACTTTGACATCGTCGATGTGCTCCAACTGTTCAGAAATGCTCAGAGTTTTTCGTTGAGACGCCGACGCCGACATCACTAATCGCAATGATCGCAAGCAAACGGTTTTCAGTGTCAAGATTAACTTCTGACTCAACTGAACAGTGGATAAAGTGAAAGGGCTCTTCGGATAAATGCAACGACAAGCAAAGTCGGCAAAAAAGCGGGTGGTGCTACCCTTAGACACACAAAGCAAAATCATAAAGTAGAGGGTGTCTGATTTACGATATATCACTGTAAGTCAAAACGAACTCTCTTATATCGGGGAGGACGGGACCATGAAAATCTATCTTATATATGGGTCTCTTATATCCGGGTCTAATTTATATACATTGACACAGGCCTAAATTTGGGACCAGAGACAATTTCTCTTATATCCGGGTTACACTGTAATATATATATATATATATATATATATATATATATATATATATATATATATATATATATATATATATATATATATATATAAAGTGTGTGGTTATCGTTCAAGTTTCAAAGTATTGCATGGAAAGTTAATAAAATTGAAATATAAGCCAAATTAGCAATACAAGATTAATTTATTATTATTTTTTTTTTTTTTTACATTAATCCTATCGATTACGGAATAAAATTCCTTCTTCAGGGGTGACCAGTATTGAGTCACTTTTGAAAAAAAATTTTTCATCAAAAAACAAGAATAAAGAAACTTATTTCTTTGTTAATTTGATAAACGTCCTTGGTGGTACGACGTCATCGCCGTGCTGTTAGAAATGGCGGTTAGGATTCAAAACCGGTGTCGAACGAGAAATGCGCTGGCACGCTGTCAAGTAAAGTGTGTGGTTATCGTTCAAGTTTCAAAGTATTGCATGGAAAGTTAATATATATATATATATATATATATATATATATATATATATATATATATATATATATATATAGTCTCGGAAGTTTTTTTAACCTTCAAAACTGAAAGAAAAACATTTTTTCGTTGAAAGATTTTTGTCTAGTAAGTCAATCAATCTACTGCAATCACTATATTAGTTAACTTCCAAGAATTTACTCTAATATAAATATATTTTTATATATGTTTTTTTTATATAAAGGATCGTCAGTTGTTTACCATGAAAACTGTTTCGGGATTTTATATATATATATATATATATATATATATATATATATATATATATATATATATATATATATATGCATATTTGTTTTTATCTACATATACGTTTCATCCTTTCGGGAATCGTCAGTGTAGAGATGATTATTCATACCGGTTGCAGGATTTGAAACCGTGAAACACGAGTCATGTTTTTAACTCTAATTCCGACGCTTTAGCCCACACGGCCACTACAAACAACCTAATGAATCAACGAGGGATTAAACTCATTAAAGGCAGCTTTCGTCAAGAGTGTTCAACTACTGACTGGTTACCGTTCGAAGCTTATGCGGGTTGGTTTCCGCATTCGAGGATTTTTCTTAATTCTATTTACTATATATATATATATATATATATATATATATATATATATATATATATATAGAGAGAGAGAGAGAGAGAGAGAGAGAGAGAGAGATAGAAGAAAAAAGAGTGATAAATATGCGACGATTGTCCAAATTTATTTCAAATTTCAATTGTTCAATGCAAGGTGTATTCAGTAATAAACTAGTGTTTATTATTCTTTCCTTAAGCCAAGGCTTTTCAAAGATCGAGATCTTATCATCAGAGGAGAAATACAGATAGATAAGTTGGCTTTCGAAAAAACCAAAGTTCAAATATTTGAAAAATATGAAAATTATTATTAAAAAAGTTATTATTAAAAAAACGCAGTGAATGAAAAGAAAAGAAAAGAAAAGTTCCGTAAAAAAGATATGCGGTTTGTCCGGGTGGTAAATTTCCGTTGAAAGGAAGTCCGATGAATTGTAGAACGTGAAAAAAACTGTTTGCGTAGGAGCAGTGTGGAGAAAGTGCTCAAAATTACAAGTAAATCCAAACGCACTTAAAAGGGATTGAAAAGCAAAAGACTGGCCATTTTTGATATACTTCCTGGACCAAAAAAGGCAGATGACATCTCGTTCAGAGGTCTAAATCCAAATGAAATAAAACGGTTACATTTGGGGTTAAGGGGAGGGTTTAAAGCGCTAGGGGTCATGAGGTTCGGAATTGTTTAAATAGCCGCTGTATGAGTTGGGAAGAAATAAAAAGGAAGAAAAAAGAAAAAAGAGAAAAGGGTTGGATATGGGGATGAAGTTAAAGTGACAGGGTGGTTGAGGGTGTGGGCGGGCGATATAGTCAAGGTTAAGATATAGGTTTTTGAGGGTGGGATTAATCTGAAGCGGGAAGGAAGTATAGAGATTGCCGATTCTAAAAATAGAATTCAAATGAGTGAGCTTCTAACATTTCAAAAGTAACAAGTAAAGTAAATCATATATATATATATATATATATATATATATATATATATATATATATATATATATATATATATGATATATATACACTAAAATCCTAGAACATAATACTAATACTCAAAAACTCCACATACTAGAAGCTCTACTCATTAAAACTAAAAAAACCTGCTATTAACAAGATTAATTTTAACACTAGCACTAATATACTTAAATGCTTATAATACCTAATAAACATAGTTAAATTTTCCCGCCATAATTAATTATAAATCTCACTCCAGGTCTTTACCTGTTTGTCATTATTCCACTGACGATGGACCCAGACGGGTCAGAAAGTACTCTGGACCAATATGTACACTATGGCAGTTTCATCAGCCAATTTCCTTCCGAGATTAAGATTTTAATCCGGAAAATTGAAGGGATCTACACTAAAATAGCCAGACAAAAATTGTCGGTTATTTTTAATAATACGTGTCTTAAAGAAAAAATGCTGCCTCGATACACACACACACATATATATATATATATATATATATATATATATATATATATATATATATATATATAAAGAAAAATCCACTAACACATTGAGACTGTCAGCATTTATAATTTATTTCGACTTTCCAATCTTCTCAGAGTGCTAACGGGGCAGTTATTGGAAATGACAGAAAAAGAAATATTAACCAGCCAAAAAAAAAAAAAATATTATAGCCAAAGAGAGGGGGTTAGGGTTAGGGTTAGGGTTAGAGGGGGGGGGTGATAAAAAAGGGGGACAATCAACATACTTAAGTTACAATCATCAAAAAAGAAGGGGAGTCTAAAAACTATAAAGAGGTCAGTCGGGAATCTTTTACGACGCTCAGCAGAGTCGCGAACGGGGTCCAAAAAAAGAACGAGAAAGGGTTTAAAAACATAAATTTGCAACAAGTGAAGTTGACCTGCGACGAGAATAGATATTTTTCTATTTACCTATGTAATTTGTTTTTATTTTTACGTATTATAAATACATTTTTTTTTACATCTAATAAAAAATTAGATGTAAAAAAAAATGTATTTTTTCCCAAAGGCTCGCACAAAATTCAAGATGGCGATTCACGTGCTTCCTTAGCAAATGCCCCCCAAAATCGGCCATTTTTCCCCCATGTTCCGGTGACAAAACTATTGATTTCTAATAAATAGCGGTTGTAACGGTCTAAAAATACAAACAAATGCCACAGGCAAGTTTGAAACTAACTTTTACAGCTTACAGTTACTTTTATTTGTTGTATATTTGTTTTTTTAGCGTTTTTACTCTGCTGAGCGTCGTAAAAGATACCCGGTCAGTCAATTTAGTTGCGAATTTCATGGTGTCATCGGTAATCGTAGATTCCGTTTCATAAATGTCCTTTCTGTAATTATTGGAAATTTTATCAAAATAGTTTTTTTATTTATATTCTAATGGGCTCATTTTTATATATGTTTGCAGACTTATTGGCCTTGAGCCACCCGAAGTTTGTTTTATTTTTTAATCTCCATATTGTCCTTCACCCATCAGAATTGAAACCCATTCGTATGATTTTTAAATTTAATTTTTTTAACTAGATCAAATAAATCGGTTCCAAAAGGTTTCAATGGATGTTGGGTTCGAAAATTGTATTTTTTCCTTTTGATCGTTCGTAGAATCCACGTTCTTTCGGAAGAAATATGCTTTCCATCTCAATCTATTGGTGAAGTCCGAAATCCTTTCCATTAAAGAGAATGTGAAGCTGTGCAAGCTGGATAAAGTATGTTTTTCGAAGAGAATGGCGGTGTAACTTTCTCCATCTTCATATTGGCTGATTTCTTTATATTTTTTTAACCATAAAAATCAGTTACTCTTGTACCAAAAACATGGATAGAATAATCAGCACCCATAATCGTAAATTACTAAACAATTCTAGTAAAAATAAGGTTACAGTAGATAAATGTAATTGTCAAGTGAAAGATAACTGCCCACTGGACGGTAACTGTAAAGTTGAGTGCGTGGTTTATAAGGCCACTATTCATCCGGAAGATAACTACAGGGACAAGAAGGTTTACATCGGCATCTCCGCGGATAACTGGAAACAACGCTTTTATGACCACAAACACTCTTTTAACAACCCAGAACTCAAGAACAAAACAGAATTAGCTAAACAATGGTGGCTTCTGAAAAATGTGAACCGGTGCCCGGTGGTTTCGTGGTCAATCCTATGTTTTTCGGATGTTCCAAATGGATTTAGGCAAAGATGCAATTTATGCTTAGAGGAAAAAATAAGAATCCTAAAATACGAGCACAATAATCTTTTAAACAAACGCGATGAGCTTATGGCAAAATGCAGACATAAATGTAAATTTAAAATAACCAATATCTCATAATCCGATAGACCTCTAGATTTGTAAACCAATAAGTATTTATAATAATATCTGTTATGGACACGTAATTACTGACTTGGTGATATTCATTATAGGTGTTTTGGGATGTATGCATATATAATTGTATTTTAAGATATTTGTTTATTCTGATTATTTACTTAAAATAAGATAGCTTTAAGAAATTTTTCTGCTGATAATACACTAATCATTGAATTAATTTAAGTATAAGTGTCTAATATTATCACTAGACATTGTTAGATTGGAATTAGGTTATAAGTATAGGTTTCCATAGATTATAAAATTAATGTAAGATGAATTTTTAGAACTCAGATTATTAATATATTACGAATATAGAATGTCTATGTAAATGTTTTGTATTTAGATACATATTGGCATCTGTGTGTGTATGTAACTGATTCAAATATAATCTTAAATAATTTTTATTTTTCAAATATATCCTATCTCGGATCTAGACAGAATTCAAACTTGTAAACCTTTCACAGTTTGTCAGTCGTTTGATGACACGCTAACGCCTGTCTCTCTCTCTCTCTCTCTTCTTTTCTTTCTTCCTTTCTTTTTCCAAGTCTAGCCGAATTTGTATGACACAAAAAATATTGTTGCGTGCGTGCGTGATCGTAGGATGCGTATATATGTGTGTGTGTGTAGAGACGTATATACGTGTTTATATCACCAAGTCGTAAGTGTTCAAAGAATATGTGTTTTTAAATCAGACGTTATTAAAAAAAAACAAAAACAAGATTCATCGGTAACTGTAAAGTTGGGTGCGTGGTTTATTAGTCCACTATTTATCCGGAAGATAACTACAGGGATAAGAAGGTTTACATCGGCATCTCCGCGGGTAACTGGAAACAACGTTTTTATGACCACAAACACTCTTTTAACAACCCAGAACTCAAGAACAAAACGATAGATTCAAATATAATCTTAAATAAATTATATATTGTGTGTATTTAGGCAGCATATTTTCATTTAGGCAAACATTATTAAATAACACGAAGTGGTTTTGTTTGATGCAACTTTCTTTTTTTTTTTTCAATTTTCCGAATTGTCCATCTAATGTTTCGGTCAAATTGATGTAAATATGATTTATGGGTTTCTTGTTCCATTCTTTTTTTCTTTTTTGCAAGTACTTTCGATTTGAATCGTCAAATCATCTTCAGGCGGTATTAGTTTTAGTGTTTTTACAAATTATGACTTTACTGTTGTGCTCATTTTTGAATTATAACGGCAAGTAGTTTATAACTTTAAAAAGCGTCTGTAAAGTTGAAATGTACATGAGAGCGTGATGGCGTTCTACACATATGAGAGATTTAAAAGTGTGACTGTTTAAACCGTTAAGAAATTGATGACGTTAAATTAAGTGCATACAATTCAAACGCATAACTAGCTAATGGCTAAGAATTTGGTAATGGTAATTATTATGCTAGACACTTTAAAATGTTTCATAATTGACATTATTAATTGTGGGATGTTTAGTTTTTATGTAGAGGGCTTCAGGTATTTTTAATTTTTTGATATTGGTATCGTGGTGTATTATTTTGGTATTGTTAACAAGGATGTTTCTATATTGGGAGGGGTTGCAATTATGTTTTTTTAGGCGTTGACATATAGAGCTAGTGTCGGAGAGATGTAGGGTGAGTCTTCGGGATAGTGTTGTGGAAGTGAAACCTATGTAAGAATTAGTTTTTTTTATTGTTGTCGGAGATACATTCTCCCATAGGGCATTGGAACTGATATATTACATTGGTTCTTCCTAATGTATTTTGGGTTTGGGAAGTGTTATTTTTAACAACATAGTTTGATGTTTTCATTTATATATATATATATATATATATATATATATATATATATATATATATATATATATATATATATATATATATATATACCTAGTTTTATCTATAAAGAAAAATGTCTTCCTCGAGATAAGAATCAATGAAGGCTGGGGATAAAAAGGGGGGGCTAAAGCACTAAGGCGCATGCGTTCTTTCATTGTCGCGCCTGGAATTAATTTTACCGAAATTGATTTTTTTACGGAAAACCGATTTTCGCTTGAATATTGGCCAACTTTCAATTCTTCGAGACATTTTCTTTTCGCGGCAGTAAATGTCGAAATCGGCGTGACTATATATCGATCGCACGCCAGGAATTTTTACACATAATATTGATTAATTTTTTGGGGGATGGGGGAGGTACTTTATTTTCTATTTGCCATTCATAATCTTCTCTGCTAACGCACGTCTGAAGTGTGACACATGAAAATTCCACGGTGCTTTCTTTATAAATCTGTATAATTTACTGATAAAAACAAAGTATTGCTTTTGAAAGAATAAATGTCTGCAATGGTCAATGCTATTAAGAAAAACTAGCGGGGATCCATGTAAATTTTCAATACTAATTATCTTGTTCCTAACCTATACATGTTTGAACAGAATATGACAAGATTTGACTTGTATATTTATTTTAAAAAATGAACAATACATGAAACAATTTACAAAACTTCTTTATATACAATAGTTCTAGTGAAGGTAGTTACTCTTCACTGGCAATGAGTAGAATTATTCTGAGGACAAATTTTCACTCTTACACTGTTCATAGATCTTGCTCTTGAGAAGGCTACATAAAGTTGTCCATGAGTAAAGCAACGTTGTTGTAGGTAGATGCCAACCTTATCGAAAGTTTGTCCTTGAGCTTTATTAATGGTCATTCATGAGTAGCATACAAAGATTGGGAAGGTCGTTGCTTTTGATGTAAGCGTGACACACAAAATCACACACACGCTATCGTATTAATATGTGTCTTCCCGGTCGTCCCCTCCCTACCTCTCTGCTCCTTTGATGTAGAAAAAAAGAGATTGGTTGAGGTCGAACTATAAACTTGTCGGGCCGACGTCAAAAACCGACGTCAAAAACCGACGTCGCTAACCGTTGCGCCAAAGGGAAATACTTTAAATATTACGAAAATTATGTGACTTGAATGCTTTACAATATCTTTTGATATAAGCATGACACACGAACAAACGCTATCGTATATAGAAGATAACTCTTTTTTTCTTCCATACAAAAAATTCATTGTCAATTAAATATTTTTGCAAATCAATAAAAAAGATGTCACTTTTTTGAAATGTACTTATTAATAATTGTACTGTCTTTAACGACGGGATTACATACTTTGATTTGGGAGCAATTCATTTTAAAATGGGTAAAGTCGGAATTGGTTACCTTAGCGACATCACATTACTAAACAATATATTTGCCTTTACCCTAAAAATAATTGTCAGCAAAATATTCTTTAAATCAATAAAACAAAATATTCTTCAAATTGATAAAACGTTACTCTTTTAAGTGTATTTATTTTAAATGGTACTGTTTTAAACGACGCTACAACGTTACTTTTTATTTTAATTCATCGAAAGTGATGCTGTGACATATGGGCTGCTGTGAATTAGGGACCATCTCAATAAGGGAATATGATGATACGTTTAGGGAAACAGGGAGCAGGGAGGAAATTCCAAAGACTAGCAGTTCGAAGACAAAAGCTATTAGAGCAGAAATTTTTCCGGCATTTTGGAACTTCCACAGTGAAAGGGTGGGATTTAGCTTATTGTAGGGGTTCGTCGGGTGTATTTACGTCGAGGGTGGGCCCAGAGCAGCAAGTTCATCGGAACACATTCTAGTGAAGTACTTATGAAACAAGAACAGGGAGTCAACATTGTGGCGATGCGACAGAGACTGGAGCTTGGTAGACAGGGTGGTGCTTATTAGATTCGAGACTCTCTTTTTTGGGACCTTCAAAACGTTTGTTTGTTTGTTTGTTTTTATGTATCTACTTATATACGTGTTGCATAGAGTTATGCAATCCTAGAAGCTGATCAAAGTAGGGGGCTTTTTCAAGGAGAAGGACATTCATTCCAATTGGAGCCGAGTGACGATCCGAGCGTTGGTGGTGAAATGAGGAGAGCTTGGTTTAACGTAACTGGCCACCTCTTTCTCCAGGTCGGAGGGGAGAGAGACAGAGATCTTGACTATTAATGCTCTTTGAAGTGTTGCCATAGATGGTTGTGTCATCTGCATAAATGTCAACAAAGGAATTTAGAATATGATTTGGGAGATCATTGATGAAGATCAGGTAGAGGGTTGGGCATAGAATAGATCCATGAGGCACAACGGCATTGATACTATGTGCTTCAGACTTCTGCTCATCAACGACTACTATTATAATGCTATCATATAGAAAGGGTTAGGGCTAGGGTTAAGGTTAGGGTTTGGGTTAGGGGTTAGGGTTAGGGGTATAGGGTAGGGTTAGGGTTTGGGTTAGGGTTAGGGTTTGGGTTAGGGTTAGGGTTATGGTAAGGGTTTAGGTAAGGGTTATGGTAAGGGTTTGGGTTTGGGTTAGGGTTAGGGTTATGGTAAGGGTTAGGGTTAGGGTAAGGGTAAGGGTTATGGTAAGGGTTAGGGTTAGGGTTAGCGTTATGGTAAGGGTTAGGGTTATGGTAAGGGTTTGGGTTAGGGTTAGGGTTAGGTTAGGGTTATGGTAAGGGTTTGGGTTAGGGTTAGGGGTATGGTAAGGGTTATGGTAAGGGTTTGGGTTTGGGTTAGGGTTAGGTTAGGGTTATGGAAGGGTTTGGGCTAGGGTTATTGTAAGGGTTTGGGTTAGGGTTATTGTAAGGGTTTGGGTTAGGGTTAGGGTTAGGGTTATGGTAAGGGTTAGGGTTAGGGTTAGGGTTATGGTAAGGGCTTGGGTTTGGGTTAGGGTTAGGGTTAGGGTTAGGGTTTGGGTTAGGGTTAGGGTTAGGGTTATGGTAAGGGTTTGGGTTAGGGTTATTGTAAGGGTTTGGGTTAGGGTTAGGGTTATGGTAAGGGTTTAGGTAAGGGTTATGGTAAGGGTTGTGGTTAGGGTTAGGGTTATGGTAAGGGTTAGGGTTAGGGTTAGGGTTAGGGTTATGGTAAGGGTTAGGGTTAGGGTTATGGTAAGGGTTTGGGTTAGGATTAGGGTTAGGGTTATGGTAAGGGTTTGGGTTAGGGTTATTGTAAGGGTTTGGGTTAGGGTTAGGGTTATGGTAAGGGTTAGGGTAAGGGTTAGGGTTAGGGTTATGGTAAGGGTTTGGGTTTGGGTTAGGGTTAGGTTAGGGTTATGGTAAGGGTTTGGGTTAGGGTTATTGTAAGGGTTTGGGTTAGGGTTATTGTAAGGGTTTGGGTTAGGGTTAGGGTTAGGGTTAGGGTTATGTTTATGGTTAGGGTTAGGGTTATGGTAAGGGTTTGGGTTTGGGTTAGGGTTAGGGTTAGGGTTAGGGTTAGGGTTTGGGTTAGGGTTAGGGTTAGGGTTATGGTAAGGGTTGGGTTAGGGTTATTGTAAGGGTTTGTGTTAGGGTTAGGGTTATGGTAAGGGTTTAGGTAAGGGTTATGGTAAGGGTTTGGGTTAGGGTTAGGGTTAGGGTTATGGTAAAGGTTAGGGTTAGGGTTAGGGTTATGGTAAGGGTTTGGGTTATGGTTAGGGTTAGGTTAGGGTTATGGTAAGGGTTTGGGTTAGGGTTAGGGTTATGGTAAGGGTTAGGGTTATGGTAAGGGTTAGGGTTATGGTAAGGGTTTGGGTTAGGGTTAGGGTAAGGTTAGGGTTATGGTAAGGGTTTGGGTTAGGGTTATTTTAATGGTTTGGGTTAGGGTTAGGGTTATGGTAAGGGTTAGGGTAAGGGTTATTTTAATGGTTGAGGTTAGGGTTAGGTTTATGGTAAGGGTTAGGGTAAGGGTTAGGGTTATGGTAAGGGTTTGGGTTTGGGTTAGGGTTAGGTTAGGGTTATTGTAAGGGTTTGGGTTAGGGTTATTGTAAGGGTTTGGGTTAGGGTTATTGTAAGGGTTTGGGTTAGGGTTAGGGTTATGGTAAGGGTTAGGGTTAGGGTTAGGTTTATGGTAAGGGTTTGGGTTTGGGTTAGGGTTAGGGTTAGGGTTAGGGTTTGGGTTAGGTTTATGGTAAGGGTTAGGGTTTAGGTTAGGGTTATGGTAAGGGTTAGGGTTAGGGTTATGGTAAGGGTTTGGGTTAGGGTTATGATAAGGGTTTGGGTAGATTGTGAAGCAAACGTTTGTGCCCAACTCTATCTTGCAGGACGAAATCCATATTGTTTGTCACTGAGTAGAATGCTTAGTATTCAAAAATACTTGAGATCGGTCTCCTCTGTCTCAGTACAAACTAATCAGTCTCCTATCCGCCATGAATAAGTTATTTTAATCTGTGATAAATCAAGACGTTGTCAAGCAAAGATTTTATACTAAGTGACAAGCAATACAGATTTCGTCCTGCAAGATCAACTGCTGATCTGTTGACTGTAATATCACACAAGATCAGTGAGTATTTTTGAAAACTGGGAAGACTGACGAAGTTTGCCAAGGTGATGGGAAACATTTATCCTTTAAGCAACGATTGAACAGCTTTGTCAGGATATGAGCTAGTTCCAGTTGCAGCTTCTAAAGCACTATGATTGGAATGTTTTGCTGGCATCAAGGTTCTTGTTAAGTTTGGCAACATCTCAGACAGATGTCGCTCAGAGTGTTTACCGTCCTAGCAGGAATTCAGACGGGTGGAGGGTGGGGGTTCTCGTCGCAAAAGGTGAAATTGAATGCAAAGTCTTTTACAAAAGAAATGTTTGGTTTTATAAGATGGAAACCAAGCCGAACCAGTAACAACATATTGGATTGGGCATAGAAGAAAGAAAGAATAAAAGAAAGAATAAAAAAGAAGAAAGAAAGGAAGAAAGATGAAAGAAAGAAAGATGAAAGAAAGAAAGAAAGAAAGAAAAAAAGAATGAAAGAAAGGATGAAAGAAAGAATAAAAAAGAAGAAAGAAAGGAAGAAAGAAAGATGAAAGAAAGAAAGAAAGAAAAAAAGAAAGAAAGAAAGAATGAAAGAAAGAATAAAAAAGTAGAAAAAAAGGAAGAAAGAAAAATGAAAGAAAGAAAGAAAGAAAAAAAGAAAGAAAGAAAGAAAGAATAAAAGAAAGAAAGAAAGAAAGAATGAAAGAAAGAAAGAAAGAATGAAAGAAAGAAAGAAAGAATAAAAGAAAGAAAGAAAGAAAGAATGAAAGAAAGAAAAAAGAAAAAAAAAAAAAAGAAAGATGACAGAAAGAAAGAAAGAAAAAAAAAGAAAAAAGAAAGAATGAAAGAAAGAATGAAAGAAAGAATAAAAAAGAAGAAAGAAAGGAAGAAAGAAAGAAGAAAGAAAGAATGAAAGAAAAAAGAAAAAAAGAAGAAAGAAAGAATGAAAGAAAGAAAGAATGAAAAAGAAGAAAGAAAGAAAGAAAAAAGAAAGAAAGAAAGAAAGAAAGAAGAAAGAAAGAAAGAAAAAAGAAAGAATCAAAGAATAAAAAATAAGAAAGGAAGAAAGAAAGAAAGAAAGAAAGAAAAAAGAAGAAAGAAAGAAAGAAAAAAAAGGAAAAAAGGAAGAAAGAAAGAAAGAAAGAAAGAAGAAAGAAAGAAAGATGAAAGAAAGAAAGAAAGAAAAAAAAAGAAAAAAAGAAGAAAGAAAGAAAGAAAGAATGAAAGAAAGAATAAAAAATAAGAAAGAAAGGAAGAAGGAAAGAAAGAAAGAAAGATGAAAGAAAAAAGAAAAAAGAAAAAAGAAAAAAGAAAGAAGAAAGAATTGAGCATAGGACACTTTCGAGTCATTTATCACTATTTTGCAATGGTTGTGAGCAGTCTTAAGGACGGCTTTCATTTCAGAGCATCTATTTTTTGGAAAGAAAGTGAAATAGTTATTTCTGGGAGCAATGGCAGCGGCACATTCAAGAGTCTACCAATACTGGCTATTTGGTTTCTGGTGGAATTTCTTGGAGTTTATGAATCTCTCAATATCCAAGATGAACCAGCCGTCATATGTAACGTTGGATGCATTCTTTTTCAAAAATGGAGTGCACAAGAATTTCTGATATGAAAGATCTGAGATTGTCCCAGTCAGCCATTGAGTATCGGTGCACTATGCGATGGAAAGAAATGCCATTTATTTGGATCTTGATTGAAACAAATGAGTGATCGGAAGAACAGTGGATGAGAACTGTTCACGAAAATTGACAAGAAAACATCATGAAGACTTGCAAAATGCCTTTCAGCATCAGATATGCGAGTAGGATTGTCAACAATCCGTGTTAGATGCAAGGGGAAATCGTGACAAAACCTCTCTTCATCATCGGTCTTGTTTCAAACTTGAGTGGAACACAATATCACGGGTCTGCTTCCCAGCTGACTACAACATGTTTTTTTTCAAGTCAAATGTTAACAAATTCTTGTTGAGCCGTCCTCTTAAATAATGAGATTTTTCCGAGTTTCAACAATCCTTACCAAGCCTTACGGTGTTGTGTCACGTCCATCTGATAAACACATTAACCTTTATCCTCGAATGGCCTTTCGGCCTTGATAAAACCCATTCGTACATAAAAAGGCATTTCTCATTGCAGGTCTGTCGTTCGGTATGAAAATTAAGTTGGAATGTAACCGCTCGAAATAAAACATTGTTACTTGTTCTTTTTTTGGTTGTTTTTTTTTATTGAAATCGCTCCAGACAAGACATGAAGCCACTTTAAAAAAAATAAAATAAAAATAACTACTTCCAGGTCAAAAACTAGCCAACGATAAGTGTTAGATGGATCGATTCCGAAAGTGTAAACAGCAATTGTTCCCCCTTTGTCAGAGACATCGCTCATGGAATGTGAAGGCTATCTGACAAAATAAACAAAGCGAGACTTAAACCCAAGTTAGTCACTTTCTACTCTTCTAAAACTTGAACTTGAGTTGTAATAAGTTTTGAATTAACTGGGTTTTAAAGTAATTGTTTTAAAATATTCACCGAAATACATTTCGTTCATATTGTTCATGATAAAAAAGAAAGAAAGAAAAAAGAAAAAAGGAAGAAAGAAAAAAAGGGGTACGAAAGACTTGAGTTTTCAATAAACTTTTAAACGTGAGTTGTGGTTTTGTCTTGAAGGAAAATCCTTTTGTTACAGAATTAACCGAAACCACACGATTGACACTACCCTAGCCCTAAGCCTAACTCTAACACTAACCCTTACCCTAACCCTAACCCTAACCTTAACCCTAGCCCTAACTTTAACCCTAACCAGAACCCGAACCCTAACCCTAACCATAACCATAACCATAACTCCAACTCTAACCCTAACCCTAACCCTAACCATAACCATAACTCTTAGCCTAACCCTAACCTTAACTCTAACCCTAACCCTAACCCTAACCCTTACCCTAACCCTAACCCTAACCATAACCCTTACCCTAACCATAACCCTAACCTTAACCATAACCATAACTCTAACCCTAACCCTAATCCTAATCCTAACCCTAACCATAACCATAACCATAACCCTTACCCTTACCCTAACCCTAACCATAACCATAACCATAGCCCTTACCCTAACCTGTGCAGAAAACGCGTACAGACGCATGTTCACATCAGCAGTTATTTTTATATGATTTCAAACCGGTATTGTCCGGGCCTTTGGGTCTGGATTTATGCCAGTCTATTGGGGGTTGCCGGTCCTGTGCAGTTCTAGGAGGTGCACCCTCCCAGGCTTTGCCTCCCCTCTTTGGGGAGGAGTAAGTTTATTGCTTACTGTCTGAGGCGCCCCTACCGGGGAATGCCGACGGGGCTGCCCAGGCAATTTTTAAAAAGCCAGAGTGCTCACCTCTCAAGCGCTGGCTTATCTAATCCCACTTTCCCGACCTTGTGTCACATCTTACCTTGTGGGAGGTAGATAAATAAATTGACCTAGTTTTTTTTTTCCTTTCATTCACATTCTTTTCTTTTTAGCGCAGGAACAGGAATTTTGTTTCATTTATTTTCTTTCTTCTTTCTTTCTTTCTTTCTTCTTTCTTTCTTTTTTCTTTCTCACTCGTTTTATTCAGCTATTTTGGACTGCCAAAAGCGCCTATTTTGCATAATCGCGACCCTTGCCTCGAAATCAAACTGTTCTGGATTCGCTCCTGCGTGTAACTACTGTTTCCTTGCAGCATGCTAGTCGTCGCCGCTTATCCATTTGTTTCTCCGCATCATCACCACAAATGTAAAAAGCTTTCAAAACTTTCAATCTTCTAACACATATGGTCTCTTCATACAATCACCACACTTTTATTCCCGGGCAACGCGGTGTGTCTCTGCTAGTTGATTATAATTTAAGATTGTCTTAGTCTCATTGTACGGTATTGTATATGGCCGAGTGTATGGCCGAGTGTATGGCCGAGTGTATGGCTTTTCAGGTGTAAGCTTACGCGCCACCATAATTTTAGTTTTGTTTATAAAAAGATCTGGAGCAGATGCTATCAACTCGCTGTAGAGGACAACGTCCTATAATGTTTTCGTTTTCACTTTTTCTTAAATTGTAAACGCTCATAACTGAGTGTTTACAATTTATAATTACAGAAAAGAAATTAAATAGTTAAAGTATTAGCGACGTTGCTAAATTTAAATCATCAACCTCTTTACTGGAACGATGCGAAAAACGTTCCCTGCGCGTTTCTCCGCCGTCTTTTAAAAAAATCTCTTCTTTCCCCAGCTTTTTTGTTCATTTACTTTTGACACCTGAGGATGATTCGACGAAGAATCGGAGACGTTTGTGAAACCTGTGGAACATTTTTATTATTATTTTTTTATTTTAATACAAAAAAGAGAAATTGAAAAAATAAAAATAGTATAATTAAACAGACGAATTCTGTTATTTTTAACAATGTTTGCATATATATCAGGACCGGCGGCACAGTTATAAAAGTGTGTGGGGGGGGGGGGGCCTCTCCTAAAAAGTGGGGGGGGGGCGGTTAAACACATGCATATATAACGTCATTATTGATGACCGTAAAGTGGGGGGGGACCAAGTCAAAAAGTGGGGGGGACTCGTGTTAGGGTTATGGTTAGTGTTAGGGTTAGGGTTATGGTTAGTGTTAGGGCTAGGGTTATGGTTAGTGTTAGCATTAGGGTTAGCGTTACAGTGGAATATCTAAAAAACTAGGGTTAGGGTTAACATAAAGGTTAAGGTTAGGGATCAGGTTATAGTTAGGGTTAAGGTTAGGGTAAAGGTTAGGGATCAGGTTAGGGTTAAGGTTAGGGTTAGGGATCAGGCTAGTATAAGGGTTAGGGTTGAATGTCTAGAAAACTCTGCATTTTCTTGACAAGGTTAGGGTAAGGGTTAGGGTTAGAGTTGGAGTTATAGTTAGGGTTAGGGTTGAATATCTAGAAACCTCTGCATTTTCTTGACTAAGGTTCGAGTAAGGGTTAGGGTTAGTGTAAGGGTTAGGGTTATAGTTGAATATCTAGAAAAGTTTGCATTTTTGACTTAGTTATGGTTAGAGTTAGAGTTAGTGTTAAAGTAAGGGTTAGGGTTAGGGTTAGGGTAAGGGTAAGGTTAAGTTGAATATCTAGAACACTCTGAATTTTCTTGACTAAGATTAGGGTTAGGGTAAAGGTTAGGGTTAAGGTCAGGGGTTAGAGTTTATGGTAAGAGTTAGGGTTAGGATTAGGGTAAGAGTTTAGTGTTAGGGTAAGGTTAGGGTAGGGTTAGGGTTTAATATCTAGAAAACTGTTTATTTTCTTGACTAGGGTTAGAGATAAGAGTTTAGGATTAGGGTTAGGATTAGGGTTAGGATTAAAGTTAGGGTTAGTTTAATGGTAAGGTGTTAGTGTTTAGGGTTAGGGTTAGGAGTTAGTGTTCAGGAAAGAGTAGGGTTAGGGTTCATGTTATGGTTGAATATCTAGAAAACTCTGCATTTTCTTGACTAGGGTTAGGGTAAGGGTTCATGTTAGGGTTCAGGCTATGGTTAGGTTTGGACTTTATGTGGAATGTCTCAAACACTTTTGTTGATTAAGGTTAGAGTTAGGGTAAGAGTTAAGGTTAAGTTTAGGGTTAGGGTAGAATATCTAGGAAACTCTTCATTTCTTGACTGGGTTTAGGGTGATGGTTAGAATTAGGGTTAGGGTTAGGGTTAAGATAAGCGTTGGGTTAGGGTTAGGGTTAAGGTTAGGGTTTATGTAAGTGTTAGGGTTAGAGTTGGAGTCATGGGTAAGGTAAGGTTTAGCGTTAGGGTAAGGGTTAGGGTTAGGATTGAACATCTATAAAACTCTGCATTTTCTTGACTAACGTATGGAGTAAGTAAGGGTTAGGGTTAGGGTAAGGATAAGGGTTTGGGTTAAGGTTAGGGTTGTATTGGAGTTAGGTTGAATATCAAGAAACCTCTGCATTTTCTTCACTGAGTTTAAGGTTAGAGTAAGGGTTCGGGTTAGAGTTAGGCTTAGGGTAAAGGTTAGGGTTAGGGTTAGAGTTAGGGTTAGGGTTAGAGTAAGGGTTAGGGTAAGAGTTAAGGTAAGGTAAGGGTTAGGGTAAGGGTTGAATTTCTAGAAAACTCTGCATTTTCTTAGCTTATGTTAGGTTAGGGTTAATGTTAGGGTTAGGGTCAGGGTAAGGGTTAGGGTTAGAGTTGGAGTTGGAGTTGGAGTTGGAGTCATGGTCAGGGTTAGGGTTAGGGTTAGGGTAAGGGTTAGGATTGAATATTTTGAAAACTCTGCATTTTCTTGACTCCGGTTAGGGTTAGAGTTGGAGTTGGAGTTAAGGTTAGGGTTAAGGTTAGGGTTGAATATCTAGACAACTCTGCATTTTCTTGACTAGGTTTAAGGTTATGGTGGGTGTTATGGTTACAGTAAGTGTTAGGGTTAGGGTTTGGGTAAGTGTTAGGGTTAGGGTTAGAGTTAAGATGAGGGTTAGGGTTGAATATCATGAAAACTCTGCATTTTCTTGACTAGGGTTAGAGTTATTGTTAGGGTTAGAGTTCGGGTTATGGTTGGAGTAAGTGTTAAAGTTATGGTTAGTGTTAAGGGTAGAGTTAGGGTTATGGTGGAATATCTAGAAAATTACATTTTGTTGATCTGGTTAGGGTTAGGGTATGGGTAAAGGTCAGGTTAGGGATAGGGTTAGAATTAGGGTTGAATATCTAGAAATTTCGGCATTTACTTGACTAAGTTTAAGGTTTACAGTTAGAGGTAGGATTAGGGTTAGTCTTAAAGTTAGAGTTTATGTTAGTGTTGAGGTTAGGGTTATGTTTAGAGTTATGGTTAGGGTTGAATTGCTTGAAAACTCTGCATTTTCTTGACTAGGGTTAGGGTAAGGGTCTGGCTAAGAAATTATGTTAGCGTTAAGGTTATGGTTGTAGTAAGGGAAAGTGTTAAGTGTAGGGTTTAGGGTTATGGTTAGGATTAGAGGGTGAATTAGGGTTAGGGTGAAGGTTATTTTTATGGTTATGGTTAGGGTTAGAGTTATGGTTAGTGTTTCATTTCTAGAAAACTCTTCATTTTCTTGACTAGGGTTAGGGTTAGGCTTATGGTTAGGGTTAGGATCATTGTTAGGGTTAGGGTTTAGGTAAGGACTAGTGTAAGGGTTAGAGTTAGGGTTAGAGTAAAAGTAATGGTTAGGGTAAGGGTTAGGGTTTAATATCCAGAAAACTCTTCATTTTCTTTACTAGGGGTAGGGTTATCGTTAAGTTAAGGGTTGAATATCTAGAAAACTCTGCATTTTTTCAACTAGGGTTAGGGTTAGGGTTAGTTTATGGGTTAGGGTTATGGTTAGTGTTTGAGTTTAATATCTAGAAAACTCTGCATTTTGTCGACTCATGTTATGGTTAGGATTAGGGTAAGGGTTAGGGTTAGATTTTAGGGTTAGGGTTAGGGTAAGGGTTAGGGTTAGATTTTAGGGTTAGGGTTAGGGTAAGGGTTTAGGGTTAGGGTTAGGGTAAGGGTTTAGGGTGTAGGGTTTAGGGTAAGTGTTAGGGTTAAGCTTTAAAGTGTAGGTTAGGTTTAGGTTATGGTTGGGGTTAGGGTTATTGTTTAGAGTATGGGTTAGAGGTATAGTTGGAGTTAGTGTTAGTGTTAGGGTTATGGTTAGGGTTGAATATCTCGAAAACTCTGCATATTTTGACTAAAGTTTGTGTTAGGGTAAGGGTGAAGGTTTGGGTTAGGGTTACGGTTAGAGTTGGAGTAAGGGTTAGGGTTGTATATATAGGAAAATCTGTATTTTATTGACTCTGGTTAAGGTTAGGGTTAGGTTTTAGGGTTACGGTTAGGGTTTATGGTTAGGGTTAGGGTAAGTTTTAGGGATAGGGTTAGGGTTTAGGGTTTAGGATTAGGGTTAGGATTAGGCAGGTGAAACATTGGTTCGTTTCTTTTAACGCCATTAAAACAGACACATCCATGTTTGTTAGATCATATGACATTTTATTTTACTTAAGTTCATCCCAAACAAGGCCTTTAGATGTAGGGCGCTACTGTGAATTAAGAGAATCCTCTATGGGGAGTTTTGCAACAAGATGCTTACATTACATTTTAATGTATGTATGTTAGCATAGTCATGGAAACAGAAAGCAGGAAGGGAATTCGAAAGTACGAGAAAAGAAGCTGTTAGAGTTGAAATCATTCCGGCATCTGGCAACTGAAACAGTGAAAGCGTTGAATTTTGCTGACTAGCGAGTTGATCTGGGGTACCAGTGCAGCACATCCGTTTTGGCACATTCCATTAAAATACACATAAGTGTTCAACATTGTGGCTGGAGCATGTTTGATAGTGAGGGGCCTAGAGTGAGAGGATAGCGTTTGGTGCACCAGGACATATGTGGCAACAATACTCCATGCATGGGCGGATAGTGGCTTTGTAGAGATATAGGATAATGTCAGGTGTGAGAAGTTTACTAGCAATTTACGTCGAGGGGGCACCAGAGTAGCCAATTCATCTGAGCATAATCCATTGAAGTATTTGTAAAACAAGCACAAGGATGCTACATTGCGGCGATGGGACAGAGGCTGGAGCTTGGTTGACAGTGAGGGACCTATTAGGTTGGCGACTGTTTTTTGGACCTTGTCTAAGAGGAAGAGACTAGTAGATGATGCACCAGCCCAGATGTGACAACAATACTCCATGCATGGACGGATAGTGGCTTTGTAGAGATATAGGATACTGTCAGGTGTCTAGCACGGTAGAGAGAGCCAACTTTCCTGGCAGCAGCCTAGGCAATGTCTTCTATGCCTTTGTTCCAATTCATGTTACCAGTGAATATTAGGCCGAGTGTTTGAATGTTGGACTCTCAGGTGGGGTGCTATTTGCCATCATAGTCAGTGGTTGAAAAAGAGAGTAGAAAATGGAACCTTAGGTTTATTTCAGAAACCTCGTAACTCTCGTTTCCCTTATTTTGTCCTTTAGTCCTCACATACTATGTGCCATTTTTCTGACAAAGGGGGAAAAATTGCTGTTTTATGGGTCGGAATCCATCCATCTAATACTTATCATTGGCTAGTTTTGATTTTAAGTAGTCATTTTTTTTAGCTCCTTTCATCAAGTGGCTTCATGCCTTGTCTGGAGCGATTTCCATTTTGAAAAAAAATGTTGAAGGACAAGAGCTCCGTCTTAGTAGCATAAAATGTCTCCATTGCACGACAGACTGGGGGTCATTTTCTAAGGATTCAGCTATTGCCTTGGATATGCGTGTGTTCGTTTTTCCTGTGATGTTATTTCAGTCACAGACACATAAGCACAATTATAATTAGATATTTTTGACATCCACGCAGACGACACAGCTGCCTATGACAGAACTTGGGAGAGCATTGCTGATTTCTTATAAACTAAGCTTCTCTCGCTCGGATCCCTAAATCTTTCTGTTGATAAATCTCTGCGGTGGAGGAGGGCGCATCACAAAACCATTAATCATTTCCTTCCTCCAGGAGAACATCTTCTTTAACATATGGTGCGTTAATTTATATTCAAATCTCTCCCCGTTCATAAATGTCTCTCTTGTTAATCGCCTCTTGTTGAAAATGTCACTTAATCAATCACTCTTTTTCTATTTCGTACGATTTGATTACATTTCCCGATATTAATAAGTTATTAGCCCAGCCTCCATCAGCTACTGGTAACATGTAAAGAAATAGCAATAATGCATCTAACAATCTAATTTGTCTATGGCAGCACTTCAAAGAGCATTGTTGGTAAACATTTTGCTGATTCTCTCTCTTCCGATCTGTTAACACCTCTACAACAAAGTTTCCCTCTTTTCACCACCAACGCTCAGATCCCTGTTTTTCTCCAGTCAAAATGAATGGCTCTCTCTCCTTGAAGAAGCTCCTTGTTTTGATAAACTCCTAGGACTGACTTTTATAATGGAAAACATATATTCAATCTACCGCTCCAGATAACTTCCCATCTGTACAACACATTACCACGGGGTTGCTTCCCTGTAGACTACAACATGGCTGTCTTCATACCCAATATCAACAAATACTTGTCATAAACCATCCTAGCTATTGGTTTTTATATGATATGTCGTGAGTAATTAATAAAAGGAAAAAAAATCAAATTTAGTTCATTCAATTCATCATCTTTTAGCCTTGATAAGTGGTGACTCATTAGTATAAAAAAATCCTCTCATAATATTCTTCATCATTCAACTGACAATCCATCCATCTCATTAACCCTTATCCTCGAGTGGCTTTTAGCCTTGATAAGTGGTGACTCATTAGTATAAAAAAATCCTCTCATAATATTCTTCATCATTCGACCGTCAATCAGTCCATCTCATTAACCCTTGTCCTCGAGTGGCTTTTAGCCTTGATAAGTGGTGACTCATTAGTATAAAAAAATCCTCTCATAATATTCTTCATCATTCGACCGTCAATCAGTCCATCTCATTAACCCTTGTCCTCGAGTGGCTTTTAGCCTTGATAAGTGGTGACTCATTAGTATAAAAAAATCCTCTCATAATATTCTTCATCATTCGACCGTCAATCAGTCCATCTCATTAACCCTTGTCCTCGAGTGGCTTTTAGCCTTGATAAGTGGTGACTCATTAGTATAAAAAAATCCTCTCATAATATTCTTCATCATTCGACCGTCAATCAGTCCATCTCATTAACCCTTGTCCTCGAGTGGCTTTTAGCCTTGATAAGTGGTGACTCATTAGTATAAAAAATCCTCTCATAATATTCTTCATCATTCGACCGTCAATCAGTCCATCTCATTAACCCTTGTCCTCGAGTGGCTTTTAGCCTTGATAAGTGGTGACTCATTAGTATTAAAAAAATCCTCTCATAATATTCTTCATCATTCGACCGTCAATCAGTCCATCTCATTAACCCTTGTCCTCGAGTGGCTTTTAGCCTTGATAAGTGGTGACTCATTAGTATAAAAAATCCTCTCATAATATTCCTCATCATTCGACCGTCAATCAGTCCATCTCATTAACCCTTGTCCTCGAGTGGCTTTTAGCCTTGATAAGTGGTGACTCATTAGTATAAAAAAAATCCTCTCATAATATTCTTCATCATTCGACCGTCAATCAGTCCATCTCATTAACCCTTGTCCTCGAGTGGCTTTTAGCCTTGATAAGTGGTGACTCATTAGTATAAAAAATCCTCTCATAATATTCTTCATCATTCGACCGTCAATCAGTCCATCTCATTAACCCTTGTCCTCGAGTGGCTTTTAGCCTTAATAACTCATTAGTGAAATAAATATATGACCTAATAGATTTGACTATGTGTCCAAATAGATGGTAACGTTTAATGCCGCTAAGACAAAGCTCCTTTCCTTCAACAACTACAAGAAACCTCTTTAACCACTGATCGTCATAGCAAATAACACCCTACCTGAGAGTTCAGCAGTCAAACTTCGTGGCCTAACATTCACAGGTAACATGAATTGGAACAAATACATTGAAGACATTGCCAGGACTGCTGCAAAGAAAGTGGGCTCCCTCTACCGTGCTAGAAAACTTTTCACACCTGACAGTATCCTGTATCTCTACAAAGCCACCATCCGCCCATGGCTGGTGCACCATCCACTTGTCTCTCCCTCTTAGACAAGGTTAAAAATAAGTTGCTAATCTAATAGGTCCACCAAACTCCAGCCCCTGTCCCATCGCCGCAATGTTACATCCTTGTGCTTGTTTTACAAGTACTTCAATGGAATGTGCTCCGATGAACTTGCTGCTCTGGTGCCCCCTCGGCGTAAATACACTCAACCAACCCGACAATCAGTTAAATCCCATCCATTCACCGTGGAGGTCCCCAGATGGCGGAGAGTTTTCTACTCAAATAGCTTCTTTTCCTCGTGCTGTTGGTTTTGGAACTCCCTCCCTGCTCTCTGTTTTCCTCTGATAGCTTCTTTCCTCGAAACTCCCTCCCTGCTCCCTGTTTCCCGGACTGTACCGACATGCAGAAATGTAAAACTAATGTGAACAAACATCTCGCTGCACAGCTTCCAATTGAGGATGACCCCCTAAACTTTCACACTAATTCTCAGTAGCCCCTTACGTCTTCGGTGGCAATTTGCCTTGTTTGAGTTTAATAATAAAAAAAAATTTTTTTAAGTCAATGACGTCTTTTATTTTCATTTTTTTTCTTTGACACAGGTAGATAAAATACGTCTAGGATGGCAACTTTCTTTGTTTTGTTTTTAATAAAAAATTTTTTTTAATTGACGCCTTTTATTTTCATTCATTTATTTTCTTTTGACGGAGCGAGCACACAGGTAGATAAAATATATATAATTTTAGACCTACTGGCAACCTAAACACAAGAAGAAGCGGTTATCAAGTGCTTCCCGTAAATATAGACGAATGCTAGATACTGGACGAAAGCTTTTTGCACAAACGTGAAACAGATGGTATCGCTCTGTCATGGGTGGGGTAGGGATGACAGAGAGGGCGGCCTTCTTTGAGGTAAGTAATGAACCTTCGAAATGGACACTTTCTTGGGGAAACCGACAAACGTTTATTGAGATTCTATTTAAATACTATAACGCGTTCTGTCTGTCTGTCTTTTTGTGTATCCCCCCTCTCTCTCTCTCTTTATATATATATATATATATAAATATGTGTAATCTCTCTGATGATAAGATTTTGATCTTTGAAAAGCCTTGGCTTAAGGAAAGAATAATGAACATAATTTTATTACCGAATATACCTTGCATTGAACAATCGAAGTTTAAATAAATTTGTCATTCGTACATGTTTATCCCTCTTCTTTCATCTATCTTTATATATATATATGTATATATATATATATATATATATATATATATATATATATATGTTTTATTCTTTGAATAGCAGCATCTACTTGGCTGACACCAACTGACAAAGCCGGTCCAACTTTTGTTTACTTTTTGAAAAAGTCTCTATCATTCCGGACCTTTAAATATTTAACAGTAAGCCCACGAGAAGTAACTGTCCTGGCACTGTCACGCAAGGCCAAGATCGACAAGAGACATCTGCTCCACGACATCATGAGCAAACCCCCTCCACCAGTACGCCTCAAATCACGCCACGCACTCTCCCAGCACGCGCATCAGCTTCTGGAAACCGTCCCAGACACCACCTCAAAGCAGATGTGGACCAAGAACCGCTGGAGGGAAGATTGGCAGCAGGTTGACCAACACCGACTGCACAGGTTCATCACCGACCCAGACGACATACAAGGGGCTGAGCTGCCACGAAGGCAATGGACCAATCTGAACCGCTTGAGAACTTGTGTGGGCTGTTGTTCTGCCACAATGAGAGACTGGGGTCCGAGAGAGGGTGCTGCCTGTGAATGTGGCCACCCAGAACAGACAGTTACGCACGTCATAGAGGAATGCCCGCTGTTAAAACCACCCAATGGCGAGCAGGGCATAGCGGACCCTGATGACGAGACGAGAACCTGGCTTGGCAAAACCGAGCTGCAGCTTTGAGGGAGCTGGCACAAGAAAGAGATAGAGAGAGTAAGCCCACCAATTTTACAATTTACTGTCTTTATATTTAAATTTTTTTAAATATAAATAAATTGATCTGAGATTTACCGTCTCTTGTCATTTATTTTTGTTCATTCTTATTCCACCTTCCGGTTCGCAACATTGCATTGCTACTGTTTCGGAACTATCACCTTTTAATATATATATATATATATATATATATATATATATATATATATATATACAAGGTGAGCCAAAAGTAGGTGGACAGTAAAAAACATTTTTTTGTCGAAGCGTAAAGGGCAGACTTCAAAGCTGCGTCAATCAAGAAGGAAAATGTTTTTTACTGTCCACCTACTTTTGGCTCACCCACGCTCCTGATCAAAAATTTAAGACCATTTGAAAATCTTTTAAAAGAAATCTTTTTTCAAAGGATAGATTTTAAACTCCTCTTACCTGAGGTTACCAATACTACAATCTAAAAAATTATGGAAACAAAAAGCTACAATCCAAACATTTTATTCGGAAATTTACATTTTTATAAAATGAGGCATGTTATGCTTGATAAAAATTATAAGACCAAAGACAAAAATTCTACGAAATTGTACGAAAAGTGTATGAAAACATTCAACAACCAAATTTAATAATGAGTTTTACCTCCACTGGTTTTGATGACTTCAAAAATGCTTTGGGGCATGCTAGAAATAAGCGTTTCCATTAAGGTGCGGGGGATGTTACTCCAGCTTCTGTTGCATAGGCCCTTAATAATTCATACCTTCGTTTCTTCTCGGTTTGCTCTGTCGTCTAGTGGTTGAGTACTTTCTTCGCCTCTGCGCTGTAGTGGCCATCTCCGTGAGTTGTCTGTAACAAAAGACCTTTCTCACCCGCTTCATAAGACAACATTCTTTTCATTTTAATAACTTTTTATTCGGCGTCAGTTTCTATTGCCTGTGGAGATGTTTTGCTATCGTTGAGAGAGAGAGAGAGAGAGAGAGAGAGAGAGATTTACGAATATCGTGGTTAATTCTTAGCTAGCTTATTGTCTAATCAGTCCTTTGTTATTTGAGGAGACAGGGGGAGAAGGACATCTTGTACGCCAGTATTCTTTCTTAGGGAAAAAACATTTCCCGTTCTGACTTGACTACATCGTAATTCCTTCGTCCGACTTCTGCGCCTCCTAAGTCCGAACTGGTTTTTAAACTCCAATTTTCTCACATATCAAAACTGTGACGTAATATCACGTGATAACCACACAGGTGCAGGATGACCTTTTGAACCAGGGTCATCCATTGTCTCGTCACTTGTCCCGTTTTGATTTCCGGAAACAGCATCGCACTCTATGCACTCGGCGGCACGCACTAAATCGCACCAGCCAAACCAACGACCCCACACCCGTTCTGCCGCCACATACGTCCATTATCATATAACATTCCTATGAAGGTTTTTATAATCCCACAAGTTACGTCCATCATTATATAACACACGAATTTCATTTTTTGGTTAATATTGTTTGCCATTTCGATAAACATCTCTTGTCATCCATCTCCAAACATTTTCAATTGGGTTCAAGTTCGATCAGCATGCATAAACATAACTGCGTTTATCAACAGACATTCGCGCAGACAAATATGGTTGTGTATATATATATATATATATATATATATATATATATATATATATATATATATATATATATATATATATATACGTGTATGTGTTTAGCATCACAATCATCATCAGGTTTTTTTTATCACTCCTGGAGAAGGAACCCTTCTCTGGTTATAATTTAAATCAAATCTATTAAGTTTTGTAGAAAGGCGACCACGCAGTTCAATAAAAAGTGTTGTGGCCCTGTTTAAAGGGACCGAAATGAAGACACAAACACGGTATGAAGTAGAAACAAGTGTATTAAGAAAATAGAGTACAGAGGGACGAAATATGCGCCTGGTACGTAGAGTTCGACTATCTTACTGGATTCCGGCGAGAGTTAATTGCCGTTTGACATTTATTGAGCAAAGAGGAAGAGTCCATGTTGTACATAGGTAAGTCACCATAATACCCCTCTCCCAAGTATTACTTCCGCAGGAGAATTAATAGCGTTTCCTTTTCGGGTCTATTACGATCAGATCCGTTAGTCTTCGCTTCCTTTTTGATTGTCTTGGTTCCGGGGCTGCCTGGGGGATCTCAATATCAAAAGTGTCATATATGGTGTCTATAATTTCTTCTTCTTCCTGGGGAGCGCTGTCGGTGTCGTCCGATAGTCGTTTTCTTAATTGATTTAAATGTCTCTTATGAGAGAACTTAGGGCCTTGAATTATGTATACCATATTTCCAATTTGCTTCTCAATTGTCCCCAGTTCCCAGAACGATTTATTATTTTTAAACATTTAAACAAATATTTTTTCGCCTGGGACGTAACGTTTTCTTGGTACTGCATTTGTTCGTCCCGGTTTTGTCTGTTTTGGCAGCAGTTTGTCAAAAACGGATCGTATCTTGCGTGCAAACATTACCTCAGCAGGGGATAATGAAGATGGTGTATTCGTGTTTGGCGTTATCCTGTACACCTGAAGGAACTGTTGTAGAGCTTTTTCCGTAGGAGTGCCTCTAGCCTTCTTCAGCGCTCTTTTCAGTGTATCGAAACAACGCTCTGCCTGGCCATTTGATCTCGGGTGGTATGCTGGGGTCGTAATATGTTCTATTTGGAACGTATCACAGAATTCCTTGAATTCAGCGGACGTGAACTGTGTTCCGTTGTCGCTGACTAAACAATCCACCAACCCGAAACGGGCGAACAATTCGTGGAGGAAGTTTATGGTTACTTCCGTCGTTGGACTTTTGCATCGGCACACTTCGGGCCATTTTCTGAAACTATCTACTACAATTAAATAGTTGAAACCGTCTAATGGACCTGCGAAGTCTATATGGATCCTGGACCATGGTCGGTCCGTTTTTGGCCAAGGACTGTATTTGATCAGAGGTGCCTTTGCTGCCAATGCACAGCCTTTGCACGTCTTCACGATTTTCTCGATATCCTGGTCCATGTTAGGCCAGTACAGGTAGCTCCTCATCAAGCTCTTCATTCTTGTAGTCCCTGGGTGGCCAACATGGAAATCCTTCAGAATTCTTCTTTGAAGAGTTTTGGGAATGACGACTCTCTCACTATACAAAAGTACCTCATCGCATAGGGAGAAAATGTCTGAAGTTTTTTGGTCCTTTTCAATTAATTTAGTCTTGGTCATCTTAATAAACTCGTCACCGAGGGCTTCCATTTTTATTTCGTGCAGTGACACGGGGAGTTCCCTTACTGTGTTCCGTCATGTCGAGTTAATTTATCCTTCCGTTCGAAGGGAGGCAATCACAGTGTCTTCCAGGGATTCACTACGTTTTGGGATGAGTCTTGACAATGCGTCAGCGTGACAGATCTTTTTGGAGTGGAGGTATTCCATCTTAAAATTATAATTGAAAAGGATTGTTCCCCACCTCTGCAGTCTGTTAGCTGTGTGTACGTGCAGACCTTTTTTTTACCCAAAAATTGTGAGTAAAGGTTTATGATCCGTTTGTAAGGTAAAAAATCTACCGTGTATGTAACGTTGGAATTTCGAAACTGCAAATATGATCCCTAAAGACTCCTTTTCTATTTGGGAGTAGTTCTTTTCTGCTGGTAGCAGTGTCCTCGATGCGTGAGCTATTGGTTTGTGAGTCTCGTCTGGCATTTTGTGTAAAATGCATGCCCCGATGCCATATTAGCTTGCGTCGCTAGCGACAATAATCTCTAAGTCTGGATTATAGTGAATTAGAAAAAGATCGGATGTTAGGACTTTTTTCGTTTTCTCGAATGCCTCCGGCATTCAGCTGTCCATTCTCACTTTTTGTCTTTTTTCAGAAGTTCATTCATTGGAGCACGGAGCTTATGCATGTTAGGTATGAAAACTTGGTAGTAGTTAGCCAGTCTGAGAAAACTTTGTAAAGATGCGATATTTTCAGGAGCCGGCATGTCCTGAATTGCAGTAGCTCGTTCTGGGTCTGGTCTTCTGCCATCTTTGTAAATAATGTGGCCCAGATATTTGATTTTCTTAATAAAAAAATCACATTTGGCTTCCTTGAGTTTGAAACCGTACTCTTGGATTCGCGAGACAACTTTGTAGACGTGTTCCCGGTGTTGTTTTTTGGTCTGACTAGTCATTAGGATGTCGTCTAGGTATGCTATTGCGAATTCCAGTCCGTTCAGCATAGTATCCATAACCTGCTGAAATATGGCTGGTGCGACCTTGACACCGAAAGCGAGTCCCTCGAATTTGTATAACCCGCGATGGGTGTTAATACATAATAGTTTCGAGCTTTCCTCTTCCACGGGTATCTGTAAATATGCGTCACTTAAATCTATTTTGGAGAAAAATCTTCCTCCATTTAATTTAGTAAATATTTCATCTGGGCACGGGAGAGGATAATGGTAATCCTTTAGTGATGCATTCAATCCAGTCGAAAAATCGGCGCAGACGCGGATCTCTTTAGTTTTCTTTTTAACATAGACAGTCGGAGCAGCCCATTGGCTATATTCAATTTTAGAAAGAATGCCGGTCTTAACTAGTCTGTCTAGTTCTTCATTTATTTTCTCGAGTGAGGCGAAAGGTACATTCCTTTACTTTTTAAAAACGGGTTGGATGTTTTCCTTTAATTCAAATGTTGCCGCCATCTTTTTGCATCGATCCAGTCCATTTGAAAAAAACTTCTGGGAAGGTTTTTTTCAAATCTTCTTTTAATTTATTTGCTTCGGTTGTCAAACTTTCTATTTTTTGGCAAAAAGCGTTAATGGGTAAATCCCATGAATTAAATTCACTCATACATTTTGTACCAAATAAATTGCAAGTGTTTCGTAACACGAACATTTTTAATTTTTTTTTTTTTCCGCTAAACTTAACGTTAGTTATAATCTCACCTTCGAATTTTATTTTTCCCCAATCACCGACCTGGCTACTTTGTTTGATTTTAACATGGTTGGTTTACCCAATCTTTTCCATTTCTGCAGGTTGATGATAGTCTAATTGTAACTTTATTCTTTCGTTAAGGGTTTGTACTTGAACGTACTTCCTTATGTTTATGCTATCCTGTTCATCTGATCTTGCGATTTTTATCCGGCTTTTAAATCCTTTATTTGATTTACAATGAGAGCTCTTGTGTCCGATTTTGTTGCAAATTAAAGTTTTAAACCGGTAGGGGCAATCCATATACCAATGAAGAGCATCACAGCGCGAACAGGGGCTAGGTGGTAATTAGTTTTCTTTTTTCTTGGAGAAATTTGTTTTGGGCGAAAAGTGATTTTGAAGGAAAATTGGGATATGATTTTTGTCGTACCTTTCTTATATGTGCTATGCCCGATTCTTCTATGTCTTTCGAGTCTTGCTTCACGCTTACAAATCTTTCGCAGTCCTCTGCGACTTTTTGTAAGGTTATATTCGGCTTATGTTCTAGCTTATTCGGAACTCTGCGTCTTACTTCGGCGTCTTTAGCTGATATCAGTCCTTGCACAAAATTAAACATTTGAAATCATCTGCGCTTAGTTCGGCAAGCTATAACTCGTCACAGTGTTTATTCACTACTGATGCGAAAGTCGTGTAATCCTCGCAATCTTTTCTCGTTAAATTTATGCACTTCCGTTTTTTGTGAAAAAGGGAAATTTCGGGGCTAAACAAATCCGTCAATAACTTAACCGCTTCCGAGAAGGTTAAATCGCTGGTCTTTCGGGGTAATATGTAGTCAATGAACTTTGTATGTTCGATGGCCCCTAATTTACTAAGGGGTAATCGAACTTTTTTAGCGTCTGCCCAATTTTCGCAATCTATGTTGTAAAAATCTTCATACCTTCTAAAATATGAAGCGAATGTTTTATCGTTGTCTGGAGAATAAGAAAAACTCTCAATTGTACTCCAAACAGTATTTTGTGAAAATGCGTATTCGTTTTCTGGTATTATGATCCCTATTCGATATTGTTTGTAGCAATAGTTGTTCAAACTTTTGCTGTTTTTCATCAGCTTTTTGTTGTTGGACAAGCAGTTTTTCTTGAAATCTAGCTTCCATTTGAGCTTGTTCGGTTTGGAATTTCACGAGTTCTAACATCATAGCTCTGAAATCTTCCATGTTTACCGTTGTGTCTTTATACAATACAGCTTTTTTCTCTCTTTTATATTACGCTGCTAACGTAATTAGTTCTTCAACCAGAAAAAAAGTCAACCCCTTTTTTTTTGCTTGACAAAAAAAATAGGTTTTAAATTTCGGCGGTAGTATTTTTCTTTTTTATCTTTGGAGAGAGAAAAAGAAATGTATTATATTCCTTTGTTAAAAATCTTAACTCAGTACCGGAACAAAATAATGATTCATGAGTGTCCTTCTAGAAAAAATAACTTAGTTGATATTTTTTCGTAAGAGACGAAGAACAAAAAAGAAATCACGTGAATGTACTTGCCTAAAAAATCCGATTTTCGAGATTTCTTTTTCTTTGTCCGCCGGATAAACTTGTTTGAAAACTTTGGTGCTTGTGTAGCTTTCTCCACGTTCGTCTTTAAATTCCTGGTGCATTTTCCAGTGTTTGTCTTACGCTGGATTTTTTTTTCATTCGAAAAACTTTTCGTTTGTTCAAAGATGAGTATGTAAAAAAAATTTGACGTAATTCAAGATTTGCTAGTTGTTGTCTGGTGGTTAGAAAATGGAGAGAGAGTAGATCTTCGAATCCTTCGTCGCCAAGTTGTTGTGGCCCTGTTTAAAGGGACCGAAATGAAGACACGAACACGGTATAAAGTAGAAACAAGTGTATTAAGAAAAGAGAGTACAGAGGGAAGAAATATGCGCCTGGTAAGTAGAGTTCGACTATCTTACTGGATTTCTCTTAATATTTATTCGCGTAAATGCATACACAAAAATGTGGCACAAGGCCAGAAAGGGGGGAGGGGAAAGGATCGGTCATCTCTAACTTAAAAACTAATCTTAGCTAGTTTCAATCATGACCATCATTCACAAAAATACCACATTCATATTATACATCCATCGCTACTCACCATAAGAATGCATACCATGAAATCCTACTTAAAACCCATATAAAAAATATGCAACGGGGGGACTAAATTTATATATACAAAAATGATAAAGTGAAAGAAATAAAGGTTAGTAAACCCCCCCCCCCCCGTTATTGAAATGCCGATTTGCCGGTCGAAATCGAAAACTCGAAAAGGCGGTTGATGCAGGCCCCAACGTTTTATTCCTGAACACCTCCTTCGAAAATATCGAAGGGTGACCTGCATCTCCGACAAATCTAGCGCTCAGTCACCTAATAGGGGAGGGGAGGGGAGTATAACATGGGGCAGAAAATAAAAAAGGGGAGTGGGATGAGAACAAAAATAAAAGGGGGCATGTAATGGAATCAATCATACACTAGCTAAATTGTTGAACTTAAAAATCAACAGAAAATTAAACAGAAAATAACTAAAAATAAGTCTAAATCTAACTTAAAATTAAAGCATTGTTCGTTTCTTGAACCCAATATTCTCTGCCTAAGGCACGTCCAGATACCACTCTAATCTAGCGCCAGATACCACTCTAATCTAGCGCCAGATACCACTCTAATCTAGCGCCAGATACCACTCTAATCTAATCGCCAGATACCACTCTAATCTAACGCCAGATACCACTCTAATCTAGCGCCAGATACCACTCTAATCTAGCGCCAGATACCACTCTAATCTAGCGCCAGATACCACTCTAATCTAACGCCAGATACCACTCTAATCTAACGCCAGATACCACTCTAATCTAGCGCCAGATACCACTCTAATCTAATCGCCAGATACCACTCTAATCTAACGCCAGATACCACTCTAATCTAGCGCCAGATACCACTCTAATCTAGCGCCAGATACCACTCTAATCTAGCGCCAGATACCACTCTAATCTAACGCCAGATACCACTCTAATGTAGCGCCAGATACCACTCTAATCTAGCGCCAGATACCACTCTAATCTAGCGCCAGATACCACTCTAATCTAACGCCAGATACCACTCTAATCTAGCGCCAGATACCACTCTAATCTAGCGCCAGTCACTCTACACAGTTGTGCTCCAGTCACCCACCTTTCACCGAAATCTGCCGAAGAGAGTTTCACCTCCTCGACCCTAATGCGAGCCTTCAGGTAATGTTAGAAAAGGTCGAGAGGAGTGAAGGTCTCAGCGTAATTTACTCCTCTCCAGGAGTTAGGCACAAGGCCAGTTTTTATCCTACTCCCACAAGTAAGATGTGACCCAAGCTCGGGTCGGAAAGTGGGGGTTGAAAAGCCAGCGCCCGAGAGGTGAGTACTCTGACCATCAAAAATTGCCTGGGCAGCCCCGTCGGCATTCCCCGGTAGGGGCGCCTCAAGCAGTAAGCAATTAACTTACTCCTCCCCAAAGAGGGGAGGCAAAGCCTGGGAGGGTGGACCTCCTAGAACTGCACAGGACAATCCCATAGACCGGCGTAAATCAAGCCCCGAAGGCCAAGACAATACAAGTCTATAGGGTGCAGTATCCATCGGAACAGATACTACACTTTGATCTCGACCAAAAGGCCGAGCATCAGAAACTGTCTTGCACCTAGTCTTCCAAATCGTTACTCTCATGATAGCTTGTAAGCTTAAAACCGTAAACCGTTTTTGCCTATCGGTTATCGGAGCCCAGTTGCTGCATACATTAATGGGTGCCAGGTTAAAAGACGATACGTTAAGAATACGAACCATGCTTAATCAGCGGCACGACGGTGCGGCAAAAAACGAAGACGTGACTTATGGTCTCGTCGTCATCGCCGCATCTGACACAAGTCGGAGAATTACTCAAGCGTGCTACCTACCCAGAGTGCATTATTAATCGTCAGCCAAGTCAGCGATGCCTCGTCATTGTCAAAGCACCTTAACCCAGGCGCCCAAGGCCAGATTGAGCGGAGCTCCCCCCTCGTCAAAGCGAGTCCCTCAGGCCTAACATCTCGGACAGCCCCCTCACCATTATCCGATATAATGCCTTTCGGGACAACAGTAGGGTGTCAGAGAGGCTTTCTGTCACCCTTGAAAGGAACCTCAACGCATGTCTATATTCGCGATAGAAGGAGCACTCGTTTCGGGGCAACCTGTGTGCCTCCCTCTCATCCAAGTGCACACTTCTCAAAGCCGGAAAGGCTTTCACAGTGTCCTTCTTTCCAGAAGACACCGTTTCCCCTTAGATTGTGTACTCATTCGGTTTAGATAAAGCAATACAAGTGTGTGGCATCGAAATTCGATGCTAGGCATACCCAGATTGCCCTCAGAAGGATGAAGGTAACAAATCTCGCGACGGACCATAGGGCACTTTCCAAGCCACAAAAACTTGAAAAGAGCCCGCTGCATCTCCAGCAGTGTATCCGACGGGAGTGGGAGCACTGAAAGACGATATAAGATGATCGGATAAATGTGAGAAGCACACACCTCCGCTCCCCCCTTTAACGAAAGATTTCTGCGGGACCACAGACCAGCTGCTGCCCTAATCGCTTTCAGGACTTCCGACCAATTTTTCTCCAGCTGAAGATTAGGACCCAACCCGACGCCGAGTAGCTTGCAAGGCCCATCCGTCCAGCCAATGCGCAAGCCAACAGACTGTCACCGTTTCATACATTCTAATTTCTCTGTCGATGACACTAATCAAGTCGTCGGCATAGGCAGAGTACTTCAATGTGGTGCAAGCACCTGCCAAAGTAATTCCACGCAGGACCGGATTCACTCTTAGCCTGTTAAGAGAAGGCTCCAAAACAAGCACATAAAGCATCGATGAAAGAGGGCACCCCTGACGAAGAGATCTGGACAATCTGAAGGCCTCAGACCTCATACCATTCACTTCAACCCTAACACCGGGGTTCGCATACAAGAGGCGAATCCAAGAGCGGAATTGTGGGCCAAAACCGGCCGCAGACAACACAGCCTCCAAATACCGATGGTCCACCCTATCGAATGCTTTGGTCTGATTTAAATTGATCAGCGTGGCTTCAGTGTCGACTTTATCTATGATCAAGCGTATCGAATGCAAGGTATCCTGAATGGCCCGACCCTTTACAGAACAAGTCTGTTCGGGGCTAATTAGACCAGCCAAAACAAGTTGCAGACGATTGGCTAAGATCTTGTCCAAAATCTTTAACTCCGCATTAAGCATTGTTAAGGGCCGAAAATTATCTAACCCATCCCCACCATTTTTGCTTTTGCTTAACAACTTCACAATACCCATGGTCAAGTACTGGGGACTAGTCCCATTCCTAAACCACGAGTTAAACAAAACTGTCAGCAAGGGAACAAAAATGTGCGACATCCTCAAATACACCTCGTAGTGCAAACCATAAATCCCGGAGACCTGTTAAGGCCGACCCGCTTTCAGGCTTCCTGGACTTCATTCTCTGTTATGCAACCTTCGCACCTAGCCGCTTCGGTCGCCTCAAGACGAGAAAAGTCGGCTAAATAGGGGTCGAATTGTGCTAAAGACAAACCGGGTTCTCGAGTAAAAAGATCCTGGAAATGAGAACGAAAAGCCTCCAGAATATCTTCGTTTGTGGTCACGAGCCCCCCATCCGGCAATGAGACACGAGCGATATGTCGATCAAATGTATGTCGATGTTCCTCTGCACGCAGTTCAGCCGCCATGTTTGCCGCCTCGTTAGGCACTCTTTTTAACCTAGCCCTAATCACTAAAGCCTGGTGTTCTTGGATAGCCAAAGAAGCCAGCTTGGCCTTAATTATAGTAACACTAGGGCTCTCCCCCACCTCCATCGCCCGATCTAATCCAGACTATAGTGCCACTTTAGCTGCCCTAGTTGATAGGTTGAGTCGTCTGCTAAAATCGGCAGTAAAGGACCTAATAACTTTCTTAAAATGAACCCACTTCCTATTCCCAATTACAGCCCCCGTCAATTCCCGCTGTAAGGTAGCCCTTCACATCGAACGACGAAGGGTTGAGCTTCCAGTACCCAGCTAATCTAGGCTTAGGTCTATCTAAGTTTACTCGGACCCGAACAAGTCTATGATCTGAGTAAACTATGTTATGAAAACTTGGACATTCAACTAATCCTACGTCGACTCTCCTAATTAAGAACCGATCGATATAACTCGAAAGTTGTACGGAATCGGAGCCGCGTCTAGCTGTCCAAGTCCATACCCATCTCTTTTCATTCCGGTACTTATCGATAAAATCAAACTTATCAAGGAAGTCCCGAAATAACTTAGCATCCCGATCGGTGTTAATACCCCTAGGCCAATTACGATCTAAATCGGGATCCAGGGCCGCGTTCCAGTCTCCCGCTAGAATGACCACCCGAGTAGTAGAATTCAAGAACTGCTCGATTCGCCGAAAGAAAGAACCGAGCTCAGAATGGCTATTGGGCGCATAAACACCGACGAGCCGAAATGCTTTCCCCTTTATGGTAATATCCAAAACGCAAAGTCTCCCTTCCGGATCCATGTAGCAAGGGTCACACGACGCATCTAAAGATTTGCTTACTAGCCAGGAAACCCCCCCCCTCTAGCGGAAGAATTGAAGTACGCTGAATAAACGTGGAAACCCTTAGCCAGCGCACCCAAATAGTCCCCTAAAATCAAGTGGGTTTCCTGAACACAACATATATCTACTCCGAGGTGCTGAAGGTCTGTAGCGACTCGAAATTTACAAGCGTCGGCCCTCAGGCCCCGGACATTCAAACTCGCTAGAAAGAGAGCCATACGGGTGCCTTAGGGTTGGGTTCCAGAAACGAATATAGAAGTGGTCAGGATGCCGACGGCTCTCCCAAAAGATTGTTTGGCCATCTGATTATTAATTTGACCATCGTGGGAGATGCCGCCAACATCCAAAGGATAGGTTAGTTTAGCGACCCTATACAGGGCGGGGTGTAAACTTTATGGGGACCCTCCCAACACAATCTTTCCTTAAGACAGATAAAACTTCATCTTTAAAGATGGCCATTGGAAGGGTGAAATTAAAAGTGTTGTTCGCCTCTTCCAGCATTTGCCATAGAGCCTTCGCTTCAGATTTTTTTTCCTTATAACACTTAAGATTCTAGGGGCGTTGGGGAAATTTGGTTATACCCCCGACTTCTTTGAATTTAAGCAGCTCACCGAGATTAGAGAGGTGATAATACTTCACTGTTTCTTCTTGGAACCTTGCAAATATCCTCCCCAGAGAGGAAGGCGGTTTTTTTTGCTTTTTCTTTCCAAGGAGGGGCTTCTCTGCCTCTTCTGTGCAATAGGTGGAGGGGGAGGCATGTCATCCATTGGAGAGGGGGAAGAAGGGGAGCTAGGCCCTATAGGAGATGCTGGAGAAGGCGAAGGGGAGGGTTGTTTTGTGGGGGATGCAGGTGGAGTATTTTAGGGGGGATATTTAATGGGGAGACAAAGGGAGAAGGTTTGGGAGAAATGACTCTTTTGGACGATTTGATCGGACTTAGTGGGATCAGTTTGTAAGGTTATCTAAAATTGGGCCAGTGATTGGGGGGGGGCATTGATTTGGGAGAATGTGACATTTTAGGGATTATTGGTTTGGTGACCGGCTGGGGACTTGGTTTGGGGGAAGTGGTTTTATTTGAGGTAGATGAATTATTTTCTTCTTTTTTCTTTTTTTTCCTTCTTTTTTATCTAATTTAGTTTTAAGCTCTTTGGCTTTTAAAAAAACTGTCTTTCCCCGGGTCGTTTTTTTAGCATTTCTTTTTCTCTCATTTCCTCCAGAGAGACCCGACCCGGGGTTTTCTTACCCAGAACTATAATCCATGCGTTGTCTTTTTCCGAAGTAGGCAGAGCAGGAAACTCGCTGTCGGAGTCGTCAGTTGCTGATGTGATTAGCTGACCAATTGTAGCTGGAGGATCGAGGTGGGGGCCTGCCTTAGATGTCTTGGCCATCGGGGTAGTCGTCTTCTGGATGGATTTTTTTTGCGGGCAATCCAATGTTAAATGCCCCAGTTGCTCGCAAAACCAACAAACCGGTCTTCATCCTGTTAATATTATTTGGAGTTTTTCCTCCCCGACTTGTAGATAGTAGGGGATGCTGTCGTAAGCTTTTTTATCAATAAGTATTTCGAAATTCCAGGTGCCTGGAAACTCGTCGAAATTAACGTCTGTGATTTCACCATATCTAAGAAAAAAGCGCCAATATGCTCACCTTTGACGTAAAACGGCACATTAAAGATGGAAATCGAAGATTTTCTTCTACCCATGTATTCCGTGCGTAAAACGTATTATTGTGTGATTATTTGTGTTAGCGAAAGATCAGGACAAAGGTCTTCATTAGGAAATAATTCGTTCCATGTATTAAAGCCCTTGCATTTGATCAACCTTTGAGGTTTAAATCCTGCTGCTGTCAGTAGTTTACAAATTAAATCAGGAGAGGCCCTGATAGATTTTCTGATTTTTTTGTCGACCACAAACATCGTTACAGTACTTTTTTTTAATTACTTCGAGTTTCGGTAAATCCACATTAATTCCATGTTCTGTGACCATATGTTCATATTTCTTTGCCTCCTCCGCGAATTCTTTAACATTAATAGACACTTTTGGTGGTTTACACCATTCAGAATGGTCGGTCATTTTGGTCGCCATCTTGTTAAAAACTAGAGGCATAAAAAAACAGGGGGAAAAAAGAAACGTGGCAGAAAAAAAACGACGTCAAAAAGGAAAACAGTTCAACAATAAAATTAACGAGTAAAGCTACAAAACGGTAACAATAATTAACAATAATTAACAATAATTAACAATAATTTACAATAATTTACAATAATTTACAATAATTAACAATAATTAACAATAATTTACAATAATTTACAATAATTTACAATAATTTACAATAATTTACAATAATTAACAATAATTTACAATAATTTACAATAATTTACAATAATTAACAATAATTAACAATAATTAACAATAATTAACAATAATTTACAATAATTCACAATAATTAACAATAATTTACAATAATTTACAATAATTTACAATAATTTACAATAATTAACAATAATTTACAATAATTAACAATAATTAACAATAATTAACAATAATTTAGAATAATTAACAATAATTTACAATAATTAACAATAATTAACAATAATTAACAATAATTTACAATAATTAACAATAATTGGCAATAATTAACAATAATTTACAATAATTAACAATAATTAACAATAATTTACAATAATTAACAATAATTAACAATAATTTACAATAATTAACAATAATTAACAATAATTAACAATAATTTACAATAATTAACAATAATTAACAATAATTAACAATAATTAACAATAATTAACAATAATTAACAATAATTTACAATAATTAACAATAATTAACAATAATTAACAATAATTAACAATAATTAACAATAATTAACAATAATTAACAATAATTAACAATAATTAACAATAATTAACAATAATTAACAATAATTAACAATAATTAACAATAATTTACAATAATTAACAATAATTAACAATAATTAACAATAATTTACAATAATTAACAATAATTAACAATAATTAACAATAATTTACAATAATTTACAATAATTTACAATAATTAACAATAATTAACAATAATTTACAATAATTTACAATAATTAACAATAATTAACAATAATTAACAATAATTAACAATAATTAGCAATAATTAACAATAATTTACAATAATTAACAATAATTTACAATAATTAACAATAATTAACAATAATTTACAATAATTTACAATAATTAACAATAATTAACAATAATTAACAATAATTTACAATAATTAACAATAATTAACAATAATTTACAATAATTAACAATAATTAACAATAATTTACAATAATTTACAATAATTAACAATAATTTACAATAATTAACAATAATTGGCAACAATAAGATTTTAAAAAGGGTGACGCAATGCAGAAAAAGGTGGATTTCTGGCGTTTATTGAGCAAAGAGGAAGAGTCCATGTTGTACATAGGTAAGTCACCATAACAAAAAGTATCGTCTGTCGCTTGAGTTTTTTTCTTCTTCTTCTTCTTCTTCTTCTTCTTCTTCTTCTTCTTCTTCTTCTTCTTCTTATTCGTCGTCGTCGTCGTCGTCGTCGTCGTCGTCGTCGTCGTCGACGTCATCGTCATCGTCATCGTCATCGTCATCGTCATCGTCGCCATCGTCATCATTGTCATCGTCATCGTCATCGTCATCATCGTCATCATCGTCATCGTCATTATCGTCATCGTCATCGTCATCGTCATCGTCATCGTCATCGTCATCGTCATCGTCAGCATTGTCATCGTCATTGTCATTATTGTCATCGTCGTAATTATCATCGTCATCATCGTCATCGTCATTGTCATTGTCATCATTGTCGTCGTCATCGTCGTCATTGCCGTCGTCGTCATTGTCGTCATCATCGTCATTGTCCTTGTCGGGGTTCAACGCATTGCGACGTGTGTTTCCTTTTGGAAAAGACACCATCTAGAAAAAAGCCGTAACAGCAGCAGGAGTCGCTATTCTTTTTGCAATGACTTTTGAGAAAATTAGCCGTAGTCGCCATTTTTTGTGCAATCACTTTGCGAAAAAACTGGTCAGCTTATAATGTTCTTTTTTTCCTCTAAGGAATACAAATGCGATTCGCCGACTATGCAAATAACCTTTCTTACATATTCAAGGCATCTTTCAACTATGTTGTACGGCGAGAGATCTCTCCGGAAATTATTTGTTGAAATTAATCCTTTTCACAAGACCGGCAACAGTAACTTAACGCAAATTCCATGAAATCTCCCGTTTTTCACTAAAAAAAGAAACCCCCACACCCGACTGGATGGGCCAGTCGTTGCCAGGGAGCGGACAGCAGCAGCAGCAAAGATACAAACAGCCCTTATCAGGAATGCTATAATAATGCGATTTACTCTCTTTGCTGCCTACCTCTTGAGAAGTCAACTCTTGCCTCAGGCTGCATCTCCAGTTCCTGATCCTGCTCCTGACTCCTGCACCAACACTCTCCTGCTCCAACTGCACCAGTACCCTGCAATCCTGAACTCCTGCACCAACACACCTGCTCCAAATGCACCAGTACCCTGCAGTCCTGAACTCCTGCACCAGCACACCTGTTCCAACTGCACCAGCACCCTGCAGTCCTGAACTCCTGCACCAGCACTCTCCTGCTCCAACTGCACCAGCACCCTGCAGCTCTGATTCATGCACTAGCGGCTCCAACATCTTTTCCTTTTTTTTAAACAGCCCTTATCAGGGCTACTCAGACAACTACTGCAAGATTCTTTCCTTTTTTTGCCAGCCAGCAACAGCAAGGGTACCTGGTCGACATCCATCAACAGCTACTCAGCTTTTTTTCTCCAACGACACCACTCCTGTCGTCCAGTTTTCTGTCACCAGAGACGCCACTCCCGTTTTTCCAGTTTCTCCTGTTGCAGTGACGTCATCTCAATTCCCATCACTTCTTGTTATTACCAATTTTTCTATGGCAAATAAACATGCTCATCTTTGAACTGTTCACCTGTGTTTGTCGTCTCTTCTTTGTCATTTGCCGTTTAACATATTCTTGCTTGTGTCTCCTTTCTTAGTTGTGAGGCCGATCAACCCGAACGGTCGGCACCGCAACATCCTCATTTTCATCGTCGTCATCGTCGCTGTCGTCGTAATCGTTATCGTCGTCATCATCGGGGTTTTTGATCATTCCTGGAGAAATTCCTCCTTGGTTTCCGACAACTTGACCGGTGCCTGTCATTCAGGGGTGTTGTCATAGTCGCCATGCGAGGCATTGCTTTTTGCCCACATACACCGATCTAGTTTTGGTCAGGCTAAACGTCACTGAACTTCGGTGATCTAACAGGAACCGGCGTGGCAACGTGATTATGTCGTGCATGGGTGTATATATGCGTTATATAAGTATGTATATGCGCGTGTATATATGTATGTATGTATATATGTGTGTATATATGTATGTATATATGCGTGTATATATGTATGTATTTATGCGTGTATATATGTATGTATATGTGCGTGTATATATGTATGTATTTATGTGTGTATATATGTATGTATATGTGCGTGTATATATGTATGTATTTATGCGTGTACATACGTATGTATATATGCGCGTATATATGTATTTATATATGCGTGTATATATGTATGTATATATGCGTGTATATATGTATGTATATATGTGTGTATATATGTATGTATATATGCGTGTATATATGTATGTATATATGTGTGTATATATGTATGTATATATGCACGTATATATGTGTATATATGTGATGTATATATGTATGTATATATGTATGTATACATGTATGTATATATGCACGTATATATGCGTTTATATGTGATGTATATATGTATGTATATATTTATGTATATACGCGTGTATATATGTATGTATATATGTATGTATATATGTGTGTATATATGTATGTATATATGCATGTATTGTATATATGTATATATGTATGTATATATGTGTGTATATATGCGTGTATATATGTATGTATATATGCGTATATCTATATGTATGTATATATGCGTATATATATATGTATGTATATATGCGCGTATATATGTATGTATATATGTATGTATATATGCGTGTATATATGTATGCATATATACGCGTGTATATATGTATGTATTCATGCGTGTATATATGTATGTATATATTCGCGTGTATATATATATATGTATATATGCGTGTATATATGTATGTATATGTGCGTGTACATATGTATGTATATGTGCGTGTATGTATATATGCGCATGTATATATATATATGAATATGTGCATGTATATATATGTATATGTGCGTGCATATATGTATGTATATGTGCGTGTATATATGTATGTATATATGCGTTGTGTATATATGCGCGTGTATATATATATGTATATGTGCGTGTATATATATGTATATGTGCGTGTATATATGTATGTATATATGCGTGTATGTATATATGCGCGTGTATATATGTATGTATATATGCGTGTATGTATATATGCGCGTGTATATATATATGTATATGTGCGTGTATATACGTGTGTATATATGCGCGTGTATATATGTATGTATATATGCGCGTGTATATATATATGTATATGTGCGTGTATAGATATATGTATATGTGTGTATATATATATATGTATATGTGCGTGTATATATATATATGTATATGTGCGTGTATATATATATGTATATGTACGTGTATGTATATATATGTATATGTGCGTGTATGTATATATATGTATATGTGCGTGTATATATATATGTATATGTGCGTGTATATATATGTATATGTGCGTGTATAGATATATGTATATGTGTATGTATATATATATATGTATATGTGCGTGTATATACGTGTGTATATATGCGCGTGTATATATGTATGTATATATGCGCGTGTATATATATATGTATATGTGCGTGTATATATATATGTATATGTGCGTGTATATATATATGTATATGTGCGTGTATATATATATATATATATATGTATATGTGCGTGCATATATATATATGTATATGTGCGTGTATATATATATGTATATGTGCGTGTATATATATATATGTATATGTGCATGTATGTATATATATGTATATGTGCATGTGTATATGGATGATCGTTATTTGTATTCGATCTTCAATTTGTTGGTGATATTTTACTTCCTCGCCTCAATTCATTTGGGGGGAAAAATGAAAAGATTTCAATCCATATTTACTAAGTTCGCATTTTTCAAATATATTCAAATCACAAAATGAGAATCAAAAAGACAAAAAAATAAATCAAAAAGTAACCTGTTATAGAAGAGAGTTGAAGTTTCAACAACCGACAATACACAAACCAGATACTTAATTTCTCTGATGATCTGCCAAGCAAGTAGTGAAACACGTGTAGGAAAAACTCTTTGATTTGAATAAATAATATTTGTACGAAAAAGTCTTTTATGGTCTCCTGAACGCAATGCTTTGGTGAGCCTTCAAAAAATCACATATAAATGCTCTGTACCCTGTAATCGAGTATCATCGAGCTTGTTTTTATGGGACTAATCCCGGTCTTCACTGAATAATCTATTTTATAAGTGAAAAATCTAAATATATATATATATATATATATATATATATATATATATATATATATATATATATATATATATATATATTTAATATATATATATATATATATATGGCCGACCTCGAAAATAAAATATTTCATATAATCACTAAACCTTCCATTTATGCCCGCTACGTTGATGATATTCTTATTTTAGTAAATAGTATAGATGAAATAAAAAAAACTACAAGATACTTTTCAAAATAATTCAGTTCTTAAATTCACTCATGAGCTTAATGTTAACAATAAAGTTCCGTTTTTAGATGTTCTCATCGACTCCAACAGTAATGCATTCATCACCTCTCCTTATAAAAAACCTACATCTATTAACACCTGTATTTTAAGTTTTAAAGTGAATGCCCATTTTGATATAAAATTGCTATGGTCAAAAATCTATTAAACCGTGCAAAATTAATCTCCTCATCCAAAAATTATTTTTTAATGAATTAAAAAACATAGAACAAGTCCTAATTAATAATCATTTTCCCAATTATATGGTTGATGAACAAATAAAATTAATGATTAGAAATTTAGATAATCCTACTAATAAACTAAATAATTCCCACTACATAAATCTATTCTATTGTAACCAAATGCATCCAAACTTTAAATTGGATGAACAAGCTCTTAAAAATATAATACATCGCTATATATCCCCCACCAATTCTGATGATAAAATACGATTCATCATTTATTATAAAAAAATGAAAACATCAAACTATGTTGTTAAAGATAACACTTCTCAAACCCAAAATACACTAGGAAGAACCAATGTAATATATCAGTTCCAATGCCCTATGGGAGAATGTATCTCCGACACCAATAAAAAAAACTAATTCTTACATAGGTTTCACTTCTACAACACTATCCCGAAGACTCACCCTACATCTCTCCGACACTAGCTCTATATGCCAACACCTAAAAAAACATAATTGCACCCCCTCCTAATATAGAAACATCCTTGTTAACAATACCAAAATAATACACTATGATACCAATATCAAAAAATTAAAAATACTCGAAGCCCTCCACATAAAAACTAAACATCCCACAATTAATAATGTCAATTATGAAACTAGTCGCAACATTTTAAAGTGTCTAGCATAATAATTAACATTACCAAATTTTTAGCCATTAGGTAGTTATGCGTTTGAATTGTATGCACTTTCTTTAACGTCATCAATTTCTTAACGGTTTAAACAGTCAAACTTTAAATCTCTCGTATGTGTAGAACGCCATCACGCTCTCATGTACATTTCAACTTTACAGACGCGTTTTAAAATATATATATATATATATATATATATATATATATATATATACATATATATATATATATATATATATATATATATATATATATATGTGTGTGTGTATGTATATATATATATATATATATATATATATATATATATATATATATATATATATATATATATAATATAAATATAGAGGCAAAAATGCCTTCAAAAACCATGTATTATGTAATAAACTCACAAGAGGAGATATATATTTAAACTCGTTTTATTAGTCGTTCTGTACACGATGAGTAATGGCGGCTACACATGCGTAGTGAAACCCGGATGTTAGTTGGTTTCTTAGTTCAAGGGACACTACTCTGTCTGCACATGTTACATACATTACATGTTAGATGCGAGTAAGCAAATCAAAAGCAAAATAAAAATACTTTGAAACATTTATCAAAATATTTCAAAATACCTTCCGTTTTTTTTTTTTCTTCATCTTGATTTTTTTTTTAGCTAATATTTCGCTTGACAAAAACAAGCTTCGACAGAGCCAAGACAAATAAAGGTATAAGCTTTTTTTTTCCCATAATTTACTTCCTGGTGTTGGTGAAGTGTCTCGTCCGGTGTTGTGGACTATTGTTGAAAATGTCTGTTTTAAATAGAATAGAACTTGATTGCGCATGGTCGCTGCGAGTTATAAATTAGGAAAGTTCATTTTATAAAGCATCTTTTGAAAGTTAACATAAATATAGAGGCAAAAATGCCTTCGAAAACCATGTATTAGATGCGAGTAATTAAATCAAAAGAAAAAGAAAAATACTTTGAAACATTTAACAAAATATTTTTTTTTTTAAATCAAGATGAAGAAAAAAAAACAAAAAAAACGGAAGGTATTTTGAAATATTTTGTTAAATGTTTTAAAGTATTTTTCTTTTTCTTTTGATTTTATTACTCGCATCTAATACATGGTTTTTGAAGGCATTTTTGCCTCTATATTTATATTAACTTTCAAAAGATGCTTTATAAAATGAACTTTCCTAATTTATATATATATATAATTAATGGTACTTAATCAGTTTTTCGTGAAATATTAATAAATCGTTTTGAGATTCGTTTTCTCGTCTCGTTTATTTCTGTTCATCCTTTCCACCTTCCGGCAACTACATCGCATTGCTACAGCCTCGGACTACTAACCTGCACCTATATATATATATATATATATATATATATATATATATATATATATATATATAAAACTTAAAGACAGAGGCAAAATACTTTCAAACAACCATGTGTTAGATGCAGATATTTTTTTATTCAAATCAAAATTAAAAATCAAAACTATTTATTTTTTTCATCTTGATTTTTTATCTAATAATTTCGCTTGATACAACAAGCTTCGTCAGAGCTTTACACAAACAAAAGGCATAAACCTTATTTTTCGTAACAATCCTTCCTGATCTTGTAGAAGTGACGTCCGATGTTGTGTGGACTTCACGGTGTAAACGTCTCTTTTAAATTTGAACTTAAATCGCGCATGGTCGCTGGTAGGTATAATTTGGGAAAGTTCTTTTTTTAAACATAAAGAAAGAGGCAAAATGCTTTCAAACAACAATGTGTTAGATGCAGATATTTTGAAGGCATTTTGCCTCTTTTTTTAAGTTATAATATTTTAAAGATGCTTAAAATAATGAACTTTCCCAAATTCATATATATATTTATTTTTCCTCCCAATATGTTAACCCTACATGTATCTGTACTTGCATGACATTTTTCCCTCTATATTATCATCCTGATGAAGTCTTATAAATAAAGACGAAACGTTGATGTACACATAAAAAACATCCATTTTTTGGTTTTCCTTTTTCATTTTCCCATCACGTCGGATTACCTTCATCCTTCTCTTCCCACATATATATATATACTGTCCCTTGCAATGATTGCCATCAATTCTATGTGGGAGAAACACAACGTGAATTAAAGAAACGATTAAATGAACATAAAAGGGACATAAAAAACAACAACCCTCTTAGTGCACTTTTCTCCCATGCTCTAGAATATGGTCATGCATTCAAATTTGAACAAGCCAAAATCACTAAACACATCCACAACAAATCTCGGCGAAGATTATTGGAAACTGCCCTCATCACATCCTCCACTACTATCAAGCAGCGAAATGGTTTCTTTAACCTATCACCCTTAATAAGCAAGATCATCCTCACAGAACAAAGTCTTTTGCCTGATCATGGCTAACTTTTATTTTCATCTCTAACCTTATGACACTCTTCCATTCACCCACACCCTTCCCTCTTCTCCCTGAATCTTCTCTAATTTTTCCTCACTTTTTTTTTTTTTTTTTTTTTTTTCCCCTCACATTTTTAATACTACAGTCCAAATAAACTTTCTCATGTTCCAAATATTTCAAATATTCCTCACCCACCCTTTCAATCACCCCCCTCCCCCACCCACTCCAATCCCTCACTCATTGCTATCATTTTCCAAATATTTCAAATATTTCACACCCTATCACGACAAATCCTCCCTCTTCCCCCTCTCATCTATTTTCTCCCATACCTCTTCTTAAATTCCCTCATTTTCTCCAAACGCTCTCTAAGACCATAAATTTCGCCCATCCACCAAAATCACAGCCCCCCTCCCTCTCTACCCATCCCCATTTTCCCTGCATACACCCCCCACACACAAACATTCCAACTCACTCTTCCCCTTCAATCTCGACCACAGCCATCTGGTCAAACACCCCCTCCCCCTCTTCCTCCAATCTCTCTCTGCCATCCATTTTACCCCTGCTCATCCCCCACCTCTTTCTCTCATCGCCAGCCACAGTAGTCCTTGCTCCCTCCACCCTTCCCCTTTTTTCTCCCACTCATTTTCATTCTCTAACAAGTACGGACGTCCAGCTAGACGCTGCCATTATTTTTCATTTTATTTTATTTTTCTTCCCAACATGTCTACCCTACATGTATCTGTGTTTGCATGATATCTTTTCCCTATATCATCATCCTGATGAAGTCTTATAAATAAAGACGAAACGTTGATGTACACATAAAAAACATCCAGTTTTTGGTTTTCCTTTTTCATTTTACCATCACGTCGGATTACCTTCATCCTTCTCTTCCCATATATATATATATATATATATTATTTTATACGTATATAAAAGTAATCCATGGATACGTGTTTCTGGCTCACAACCGTCATCAGCATGGCTTAGACAAGGATCGAACCTTCGACATTGATGTCTATACCATCGAACCAAGACGGCACGTCTAAATAATATGTACGTTTTTTATCATCTAAATGTTTAATGTATTTTTATGCAATTATTTTTATTGGTGATTGCAGCGTTCCTTCGATTGTTTCACTTCCTAAGTGATTAAGATGCAGAAAATGCATTATCAGTCGCCCTTAACTTTATAGGATATATTTTTTCGTTAATATATATTTATTGATTTATTTTATACGTACATAGAAGTAATCCACGGACACGTGTTTCTGGCTAACTTATACAAAGATCGAACCTTCGATATTGATATCTATAGTCCAGCGTCTTTACCATCGGACCAATATATATGAAGGGGGAATATATATATATATATATATATATATATATATATATATAGTAAAAAACTTAAGTAAAAAACTTAACTAAACAAAAAACCTAACAATTTAAAAATTAAAACCTAAAATAGAAATACAAGGAACCACGTGTTAAAATAAATTCACCCATTATATTGACACAACAAAGACACAGGATATAGGCCAATCTATAGAAAACAGAACAATAGAATCGGATATAAGAAGTAACACTAACCGTAGCTTTGTTCGTGTGAAGCCCAACGATTGGCTAAAAGAACAACAAATAATCTTATTCGTTAACTAGCTAGCCGTGTATATAAAAACACCCGGAAAAAATAACTCCAGCCTAGAAAATAAAACGCGGGAGCCTCTGTGTAGCTTGATTGACATGAATATATTTTCACTGCTTACTATATATATATATATATATATATATATATATATATATATATATAATGAAATTCAAATTCAACTACGGTTTAGAAGCGCCGATTGAAACGATAACTTTGAAATTTTACGCGAGATTTTGTTAAACAAATGAAATATTTATTACATCATTTTTTTTCATTTTTTTATAAATCCAAAATTTTCGTTTTTCAAAAACCTTAATCATGGTAGACAATCCTTTTTTCCCCTCTTCTGGTGTTATGAAGATACTGTTTTATATTTATAATAAGTCCCACTTTAATTTCATGCTTATATTTAATATTAGGTCGTGTGCATTCTATTATTTATTTATTAATATATCTATTAATAAACATATACGAAGATGTTTAGTATTTACTAGACCACCCGTGACCCGTTGGGTCAGTTTGTTATATTAGCTATGGAATTCATGTATGTGCGTGACACTTGTGGAGAAAACAAAAAAACTATTTGATGAAATTAAATGTAATTGTTTAAAAAAGAATATAGATAGATTTCTATGCGTCGTTCTGTTAATTATAATTGTTTTTTTTTTTAATTATAGTTACTGAATTATAAGTGGTTGGCCATACTTATAGGTAAATATTGTAAGAAAAAAAAAGAAAGTGCTACATACCGTGGCTGTTGCCGATCTTCAAGTGGGGTGGGGAAAAGCCAATAAGAGCACAGATAAAGAACCTCTATTTATATGTGTTAAGATGGGGGTGGCAGGTTGTTAGAAACCTATAAATAGAGGTTCTACCTCTCAGTTGAGTGGTAGTGCTCAATGTGTAAATTATATTGTGCTCAGTTGTTGTGTTCAGAGTGAACAGGTTCAGTTGATGAGAGCTGAAGTGTTATTGTGTTCCAGAGTTTGGAGGAGACCAGAATTAGTACAGAATTCGACTCACTATAGACCAGACACTGGATCGTTACTCCTGCAGAGAAATCCGTTCTCTGCCCCATTACATATTGTTACCGGACCTATTGGTTGGGTCGCTAAGGGAGCAATTCCTTTTGCAACCCACCCCCAACTGCTGCCTCGGCCCCTTTCAGGGTATTGACTTTGAAGTGGATCTTTTCTTACATAGGGATTTATAATCCCGACACATTGCAAAAGGAATTTATTTGACTAAGAAAGTTTTGGATTTGCAACCAACAGAAAAGAACGTTGCTGTGATACGAACTTGCCTTTCCCTTTAACAACCAAATGGCGGACCCAGTCAGCATGAGGGAGATAGAGAAACGAAGGACTCATCTTCAACGGAAGATAAGATCGACCATAAGGTGTCTAGAAAATGAACAAATGTCGATGAAAGTGTTTTTGTCCTTTGAAAAGGATATCGAAGGATGGCTAGAAGATTTAGAGGCAGTGTCCTGGACAATGGAAGAACAACTGGCTGCCGAGGAGGAGTCTAAAGAGTTAGCCGAATTGTTTCAGACATCTTTCAAATTTAAGATAGATGTGCGTCAGCAAATTAATAATTTGAGGGAGACAAGAGAAGGAAAAACTCCAGTGGTCCCTTCTAAAAATCAACAATCCCCCAATGTAGACCAGCCATTAAACCCTCAAAGTCAGGAGACAGCTGGTACCCCTGAACCAGGTAGATCCTTCCACTTCAACCCAACAGCCCATTCGTCTTTTGTGGTGGAACCTTTTAAAATAAGGTTGAATGGGCCACGTTTCAGTGGAAAGGAAATTGAAACAAATAAGAGAAGTTTCAAAGACTTTCTAACAAAGTTTGAAAACTGTGCAGCATCGATACCATCTGCCACTAGTAAGTTATATTTTTTAAGGTGTTCCCTAGAAGGTAGAGCCCTTCAACTTATCGACCATCTTTCGGTTTCTGAAAGCAGCTACCCAGTGGCTCTAAAATTATTGAAGGACCAGTACCTGGATGAAGAAGAAATAAGGAGAGAAATTATCCAAGAAATGCTGGATTTTCGCCTCAAGAGTCCGAAGGATGTGGAGCAAGTGAAGGACTTTATAATAAAAACCCAGGCAGATGTGTGGGAACTCAGGGCTTCATACAACTGTGACCTGTATGACGATACATCTGCGGGAGCAATCATAATATCACAGTTATTGTTCGCCAAACTACCATCCGAGATAAAGGGCGAGCTAATCAGAATTTCTGGAAGGACCTACCCGACATTATCAGCCATCTTGTCAGAAACTCCAGAAATAGTGAAGAGGTTTTTGATAATTAGAAAACCTGAAAGGACCCAAATGGAAAAGCTATGGCGCCCTCCAAGGCTTAGGGTAGAAAAGGAAGATGAACCCTATTCTTCCCTGAAAACCTTTAACACAAAGGTGGACTCTAAACCACAGAGTTGTGGATTTTGTAGGCGGAATGAGCATTCTCCTGAATATTGCCCCTATTACACTTCACATGAAGCCAGATTTACAAGGTGCAAAGAACTCTGGTTGTGTTTTAGATGCCTAAAAAGAACCCACATGGGAAATATGTGTCCACTAAAAACGAAGAATAGCTGTAGTGGCTGCGAAGCTAAAGGCCATATAACAGCAATGTGCCCAACAGTCGGAAGTGGAGTGAGTGTGGACACCTGCCTTCACGTTAGTGATTACCAATACAGTTACATGTCTCCCGTAATCAGCGTGGTGGTAGGAACGAGAGAGAAAAGTATTGAAATAAACTGCCTGCTGGATACGGGAAGCCAAAGAACCTACATGGACACCTCGGTTCTAGCAAGATTGAATTGCCTTTCTTCAGCAAAGGAAAAGGTGTTGGAAGTTAAAACTTTTTTGGGCTCGGCGACAAGGTCTTTTAAAGAAACCTCTTTGGATTTGAGGCTGGTTCCTGAAAGGGTTCACACCCTCCCTATTCTTTCCAGCAAATTGAACCTTTCTTATAGATTGCAGGAGCTTCCTCAGATACTCAAAAAACTAAAGAGACACAAACCGGCACCCCAACACAGTCCCCATGGGAATTATATCAACATTGAGGGGCTATTGGGAATTGATGCCATTCAATTCCTGGAACCGTTTAAAATGGTACCATGCATGTACGGAGCGGCTTTTGCAACGCCGAAAGGACTAGTCCCCTTTGGTAACAGCCGGCAGTTCTTGTATGAAAATCAAATTAAAACAAGAAACGAACAAAGAGGGGTTCAATTCCGGAGAGGGAGCATGCGAAACGGCTACCACATCCAAGGAAGGCAGCAGGCGCGCAAATTACCCACTCCAGGCACGGAGAGGAGAGCACAGATAGCTGAAGAAAAGAAAAAACAAGATGCCTACTGTCAATTGTGTAAGAAACAATTTAGTACAGAGAAGGCGTTTCAGAATCATGAACAGTCCAAGAAGCATCAGGAAGCGGCATCGAAAATGACAGCAAACATAGTCGAGAAAAACAACCAAAAGAATTTGGCTATGAATGCCACTGGCGCAGCGGCTAACTCGTCCCAAGATGAACTGACCAAACATTTGGCCAATTTGAAAACCAAGAATTTGGAAAATACCAATAGTCTAAGAGAAAGAAATCTAAGGTTATCAGGCCCTTCCTTTGAGAACATCATCAAGAAGGGTGATATAGTGTTAATAAAGGACCCCCTCAAGACTAGGCCATTTTGGTCTATAGGCGAAGTCCTTGAACTGATCGAAGGTAGTGACGGATTGGTACGTTCCGCCAAAGTGAGAAAGGGGAACAGTTCTGTACTTATTCATTCCATTAAGCACCTGTTTCCACTGGAAATCTATCCGCAATCAATGGAACCGGCAGAGGAAGTCTTAAATGAAGAACCAGTAGACTCACAAGACCAAACCCTATCTTCCCAACCACATGAAAGCACCAGGATCTGGATATGTCCAACTTGCAACAGACCTGAAGATTCGAGATCAATGATTGCCTGTGATCAATGCAATGATTGGTTCCATTTTAACTGCGTGGGCTTAATAGTTGCACCACCTGAAGAGGAACAGTGGTTCTGTCAATTTTGCAGGCCTCGGCGACCGAGTAGACCCAGTTTATTAGGGGTCTAAAAAGAAACCAAAATTTACTTGTGGAAGTTTTAAGAGAGGACTTTAAACTGACTAAAAAGTTAAAATTGGAGTTTGTATACGATTAGCGTTCCTCTCGACAGCGGGCAGTTCTGTTGTGTGAACATGACCCCAGAGAGCCGTTTTGCATGGCTTACATTTTTATTTTTTCGCAGACCAAGATTAGAGTTTGAAAGTTGAAAAATCGAGGATTTCGATACTTTCTTTTTTTTCTTCTAACTTTTTATTTTTGTCTTTTGTTGGGAGTGTGTAAGAAAAAAAAAGAAAGTGCTACATACCGTGGCTGTTGCCGACCTTCAAGTGGGGTGGGGAAAAGCCAATAAGAGCACAGATAAAGAACCTCTATTTATATGTGTTAAGATGGGGGTGGCAGGTTGTTAGAAACCTATAAATAGAGGTTCTACCTCTCAGTTGAGTGGTAGTGCTCAATGTGTAAATTATATTGTGCTCAGTTGTTGTGTTCAGAGTGAACAGGTTCAGTTGATGAGAGCTGAAGTGTTATTGTGTTCCAGAGTTTGGAGGAGACCAGAATTAGTACAGAATTCGACTCACTATAGACCAGACACTGGATCGTTACTCCTGCAGAGAAATCCGTTCTCTGCCCCATTACATATTGTTACCGGACCTATTGGTTGGGTCGCTAAGGGAGCAATTCCTTTTGCAACCCACCCCCAACTGCTGCCTCGGCCCCTTTCAGGGTATTGACTTTGAAGTGGATCTTTTCTTACATAGGGATTTATAATCCCGACAATATGCACTGAACAGGTGAGAAAGGAAGGGGGTACAACCGGCTGTCTCGCGTACGTAACGAAAACAGAGGGAGTAGGAGTGGTGAAATCTGTGAGAGGAAAAGTGGGAGGTGGTTTCGTTCACCGCCGCTATTGATATTAATAATGATTGTTGTTGTTTTGTTTGTTTGTTTTTGTTTTTTAAAAGGGTGGAGCTTTTTTGAAACTGCGACAGACTTTACAAAGTCCTGCCGTTGAATGTTTTTAGCCGTGGAGAAAACAAAAAAACTATTTGATGAAATTAAATGTAATTGTTTTATATTTAAAGCGATATAAACATTTCCAGAATGAAAAATTTCATGCGTTCATTAATAATAAGAGTTCAACGGAATTGGAATAACAGATTTGAAGGCGATGCTATTTACGCATGCGCAACCGGATGTTGAAAACCGGAAAGCTGAAAGCTGATTGCAAACATACAAGACAATAGAGTTTTAGTAGTATATAGATTAATAAATCGTTTCCATCAATACTAAGATAAGCTTAAATACCCAAAAATTCTTCACTCAAGTAGTAAGTTTCTATTAAATGCGAAACTAAGGGGGGAATTTGTCACTCATATGTATGTATATATGCGTGTATATATGTATGTATATATGCGTGTATATATGTATGTATATATGCGTGTATATATGTATGTATATATGTGTGTGTATATGTATGTATGAGCGTATGTATGTATGTATGTATGTATGTATGCGTGTATATATGTATGTATATATGAGTGTATATATGTATGTATATATGCGTGTATATATGTATGTATATATGTGTGTGTATATGTATGTATGAGCGTATGTATGTATGTATGTATGCGTGTATATATGTATGTATATATGAGTGTATATATGTATGTGTATATGCGTGTATATATGTATGTATATATGCGTGTGTATATGTATGTATATATGAGTGTGTATATGTGTGTATATATGCGTGTATATATGTATGTATATATGTGTGTATATATGTATGTATATATGTGTGTGTATATGTATGTATATATGAGTGTGTATATGTATGTATATATGAGTGTATATATGTATGTATCTATGCGTGTATATATGTATGTATATATGAATGTATATATGTATGTATATATGTATATATGTATGAGCATATGTATGTATGCGTGTATATATGTATGTATATATGAGTGTATATATGTATGTATATATGCGTGTATATATGTATGTATATATGTGTGTGTATATGTATGTATATATGCGTGTATATATGTATGTATATATGTGTGTGTATATGTATGTATGAGCGTATGTATGTATGTATGCGTGTATATATGTATGTATATATGTGTGTATATATGTGTGTATATATGTATATATGCGTGTATATATGTATGTATATATGTGTGTGTATATGTATGTATATATGAGTGTGTATATGTATGTATATATGAGTGTATATATGTATATATGCGTGTATATATGTATGTATATATGAGTGTATATATGTATATATGCGTGTATATATGTATGTATATATGTGTGTGTATATGTATGTATATATGTGTGTATATATGTATGTATATATGCGTGTATATATGTATGTATATATGTGTGTGTATATGTGTGTATATATGTGTGTATACATATACAGGGTGACTCAAAAAGAACGGGCCCCGTGTACACTTTATGTGATATCTCCTTTATTTATTCACCAATTGCCCTTATGGCAGAATCAACGACCGTGAATACACCAAAACCTCAGTGAATGCTGGGACAAAGAATACATTGTGTTAAATTTTACTACAAGACAGGCTCGTTTAAGAAAACCCAGGACAGTTTCATGCATCAGTTCGGATGTGAAAAGGCTCCACCCAAAAGCAGAATTCAGAACTGGGTGAACCACTTCGAGAAGTATGGGACCGTGGAGAACTTCAACGCTGCCAGTGAGAACCGTCCAAGCCACTCAGCACGTCCCAAGAAGCGGACAGCCGAGCTGGTCGAAAGTGTGAGAGAGTCTCTCCAGGAGAGTCCGAAACGCTCTGTGCGTAAGGGAAGTCAGTCCCTCGGTATCTCCCGTGAGACTTGAGACTTGACAGAAAGGCAAACTCCAAGACAAATGTCTTCTGGGGGTCCTCCAGACCCAATGAAGTAGCCACCAAGCACCTGCACTCTCCTAATTGCACGGTGTGGGCTGCAATCTCGGTCAGAGGCATCATCGGACCAATCTTCATCGAAGTATCTGGCGCAGAAGTGACAGTCACCAAGGAGCGGTATGTGGAGGTCCTCAAAACCTTCAAGAGTGAGTTCCAGACCCTCTACCCATCGCTCATGAGCAAGTTCTGGTTCCAGCAAGACGGAGCAAGTTCTCACACCTCAAACCTGTCCCGAGATTGGCTGAAAGAGAACTTCGGAGGCCGAGTCATCAGTCTCAAGACTAATTTTGAGTGGCCACCCCATAGCGCGGACCTAAGCTCCCCAGATTATTTCCTTTTGGGCTATCTTAAGGACAGAATGTACGCAAGGAAACCCAGAACCATCACGGAACTCAAGGAAGCCATCAGGGAGGAGATGAGAGCCATTCCCAATTCAGTCTGTAAGAACGTCATGGACAACTTCGTTCTGCGTCTCAAGAAATGCACGGAGCAAAAACGAGTTCATCTAAAACACATGCTGTAGAACAGAGAAAAAAAGCCAAATACGGTAGTGTTTTGATATGATGTTGTGAATATAATAAACTAGTTATGCACCAAAATTCATTTCATTCGGACGAAACACTAAGAAACGCGGCCTAATTAGATATGGGGCCCGTTTTTTTTAGGGGGGGGGTCACCCTGTATGTATATATGCGTGTATATATGGATGAGCTGTCTAATAACGAAGTCGTTTAAAAATGGAATCATATTCAATTTTCTTAAATTTATTTGATCTTCAATTTGTTGGTAATAAGTTTTGGAGAAAAAAAATGAAAAGATTTCAATCCATATTTACTAACTTCGCGTTTTCCAAATATATTCAAATCATAAAATGAGAATCAAAATAGCAAATATAAAAAAATAAAAAAATAAAAATCAACCGTTATATTCAAAAATAAATTGGAAGTAACCTGTTTTAGAAGAGAGTTGAAGTATCTCGTTAGTAGGATGGAAGATATTGATGACCGACAGACAAACTGACTTTTGTTTAGTATATAGATAGACAGTATATATATATATATATATATATATATATATATATATATATATATATATATATATATATGTGTGTGTATACATATATATACACATCTATATATATCTATATATATATATGTATACATATGTATATATATATATATATATACATATATATATATACATATATATATATATACATATATATATATATATATATATATACATATATACATAAACTCAAAAACTCATGTTGTAAAGTTCTACTGAGATATTTCGGCCGTCAAGATACGACCATTTTCGTTCGGTTGGTAAACTTTATTTAAAATTAAAATTTTTTTAAATAAAGTTTACATCCGAACGAAAATGCTCGTATCTTGACGGCCGAAATATCTCAGTAGAACTTTACAACATGAGTCTTTGAGTTTATATATATATATATATATATATATATATATATATATATATATATATATATATATATATATTTAGATGTCTAAATCTGCTCTTGTGGATAAAACCGCGGTACATTGCTGAAATATGTAATATACAGTATCTAAATAAATTATATGTATATATATGTATATATATATATATATATATATATATATATATATATATATATATATATATATAAAGATAGATGGACGAAGAGTGATAAACAGGCACGAATGTCCAAATTTATTTCAAACTTCAAATGTTCAATGCAAGGTGTATTCTGTAATAAAATTATGTTTATTGTTCTTTCCTTAAGCCAAGGCTTTTCAAAGATCGAGATCTTATCATCAGAGGAATTTTACAGATAGATAAGTTGGCAATAGAAAAGCCAAAGTTCAATATTTGAAAAAATATTAAGAAAAAAGATGGGTGAAAAAAAATTCGAGTAAAAAGGTATTGGGTTTGTCCAAGTGGTAATTGTCCGCCGATAAGGTGTCCAATGGAAGGTTTCAATGGAGAAAAAAAAAGGTTTCGTAGAGGCATCACAGGAAGGCGTTCAAAAAGAAGTAAATCCGATGGTGAAAATTGAGTTCAAAGTCGTAGATAGAGCGTACTTAAACGGAATTAAAATGAAGATATCTGGCCATTTAGAAAAACCTTCCTCAGCCGAGAAGAGAATCGTAGGTGAATGACGTTGGCAATGGAGGATTGAAGTAGTTCTGAGAAAAAGCTCTAAGTTAAAATCAAGGTCGAATTAGGAGGTGGGGAGGAAAGGTTTAGCTGGAGCAACTTAAGAAAGGGGCAAAATGCCTTCAAACAACCATGTGTTAGGTGCTAATATTTTTATCAAAATCAAAATCAAAAATCAGAACAATATTTTCTTTCTTCTCTATCTTGATTTTTATCAAATAATTTCGCTTGATACAACAAACCTCGTCAGAGCTTTAGACAAATAAAAGGTATTAAACTTCTATTTTTTCGTAACAATCCTTTCTGGTCTTGTAGAAGTGACGTCCGATGTTGTGCGAACTTAACGGTTTAAATGTCTCTTTTAAATTTGAACTTAAATCGCGCATGGTCGCTGGTAGGTATAAATTTGGGAAAGTTCATTTTTTAAGCATCTTTAGAAAAAGTAGAGCACTGTAAGTGTAGTATTAACACAGCATGACGTCACTAGCTTTAAATGCATCGTTCCTTCCATTAAAAAGTAGAGCACTGTAAGTGTAGTATTAACACAGCATGACGTCACTAGCTTTAAATGCATCGTTCCTTTCATTAAGTAGAACGCTCTTATGACGTCAAGCCGCCGAAA
>OY744549.1:9784923-9819923 GCA_963556195.1 Sepiola atlantica
TGGAGTGGCACTTAGCATGCCAGATGGTGTTGAGATTGGAGTGGAACTTAGCATGCCAGATGGTGTTGAGATTGGAGTGGAACTTAGCATGCCAGATGGTGTTGAGATTGGAGTGGCACTTAGCATGCCAGATGTTGTTGAGATTGGAATGAACGTGGCTACTGCCTCACAGAGATATTTTGATCTCTGTATCTGTTGTTGTTCACTGGTGGTGTTGGCAAGCCGCACCCTGCCTCTTATTCTCCTGTGATTGTTGGTTGTGGCCAAGATCTGACTGATACTATGCGGAATGTTGAATCGTGTTCTCTGCGGAACCACTGTCCACAATGATCCTCATCGGATGGTGATTTGAGAACATGTCGATGTAAGGGATTGTTCAGTCTTAACTCGCCGTGAGGCTGTTGTATTTTCATCCTCCATATGTAATTGATTCAAGATCCAGTGACAAATTATGGATTTCGAGCATTGGGCAGGCTTGGATCATATATCGCCGGTCTGATTCAGGAAGGAAGGTACATTTACTCAGGAAATGGTTTGTGTTGAACCCTTTTGCCTAACTACACAGTGGGCAAGTCCTCCTCGGTTGAGGTTTCTTGTCGTCACGATGTGGTGTAATGAATGCCCGACTCACGGACACCTTATTTCCTAACTTTTTGAGAAGGGAATACAATGCCAGGGAGATTTCAGGCTTGGTTGACACCAATGTCATTGACCTTAATTCTGTCCCATAATGTTGCTTCACTAACTTAGGGAGGGCTGGGTTGAGTAGGCATAACGAAGTGAGGACTATTTAATTCTCCAATGTGGGGGTGACTTCCTCATCTTCTGTGGGAAGACTGTCATGGTGTCTTATAGGGTGTCAGTGTTTAGCAGGGAGTCATCAATGAAGGCTGTTAGTCTCGGGAATAAACCTTCTGGGCGTTCGTCCAGTTCAAGTCTTATGGAGTTGAAGTCAAGGAGTTGAAAGCCACTAGTCTGGATGCCATAATGCTATCTTATGGTCTGCCAAACACTTGCGAAGGACGTGGATGTCTTGACAATGGCATTCCGTGATATGTCAGGGCAGTGATTTGCCACCATCATCTCGACAATATCATTTTATTTTATTGGGTGTGGGTGTGCAGGTGACTTCTTCACCCAATTAGCCTCGAAGAATGGGGCATAGTTGCTATCAAGGGACAGGCAGTATGTATGGTTATTCCTCCATACCTCAATGGAAGAGATAATCTCGTTCTTTATCAGGCACCACTCCTTCGAGGTGCATGCAGACATACTGAGAGATATTTGAGCAACTGATATGTATTTGAATGAGTTTTATAATCCTTTGGACGTAGCATATGTTGGTAAATAAACTGCATTAAATAAAAATGTATCACGCGAAACCTTTTGTAGGTACGAACATACTTTATTCCCGATCGTACTAACACAACAAAACGTAAACTCATGATAAATGGAACAGTCCTTCACCGAGCAGATGAGAAGCGCAAATAACTGAGTAATACGTAGAGTTATCAGCCCTGACCTATAAATATGCTTGTAACTTAATACTGGCGTATGGTATTTTTTAGGGATTGCTGTATATTAATGTGCATTTACTGAAGATTACTTGGAAACAATTAATTTCTGGAGGTTTTCAGTTGCGAGGAATATTCCGATTCCTCGCAAAAAAATACACTTATATGGCAAATTTCATTGTTTAATCTTGTGTTTTAACAAAGATACAACATTTTTACTGAAAAATTAGTGTAAAAAATATAAAGAAAAGTTGGAAAAATATCCAACTTTGCAAGGAACAAAAATTGTTTTATTCATTTTCAGATTTAAAAAATTTAAAAAGTTAAGATTTTTCTACAACTTATTTAATGTGTAGAGTTAAATTATACTAGTTGATCTACCCAACCTTTTAGTTGAAGTAGCCATCATTTTAGGGCCTTAATATTATACTAGTTGAAGTAGACATCCTTTTAGAGCATCAACATTATACTAGTTGAAGTAGCCATCCTTTTAGGGCCTCAACATTATACTAGTTGAAGTAGCCATCCTTTTAGGGCCTAAACATTATACTAGTTGAAGTAGCCATCCTTTTAGGGCCTTAACATTATACTAGTTGAAGTAGCCATCCTTTTAGGGCCTCAACATTATACTAGTTGAAGTAGCCATCCTTTTAGGGCCTAAACATTATACTAGTTGAAGTAGAAATCATTTAGGGCCTAAACATTATACTAGTTGAAGTAGAAATCATTTAGGGCCTTAACATTATACTAGTTGAAGACGACATCAGTTTAGGGCATTAACATTATACTAGTTGAAGTAGCCATCCTTTTAGAGCCTCAACATTATACTAGTTGAAGTAGACATCATTTTAGGGCCTCAACATTATACTAGTTGAAGTAGCCATGATTTTAGTGCCTTAACATTATACTAGTAGAAGTAGCCATCCTTTTAGGGCCTTAACATTATACTAGTTGAAGTAGCCATCCTTTTAGGGCCTCAACATTATACTAGTTGAAGTAGCCATCCTTTTAGGGCCTCAACATTATACTAGTTTAAGTAGCCATCCTTTTAGGGCCTCAACATTATACTAGTTTGAGTAGCCATCCTTTTAGGGCCTCAACATTATACTAGTTGAAGTAGCCATCCTTTTAGGGCCTCAACATTATACTAGTTTAAGTAGCCATCCTTTTAGGGCCTCAACATTATACTAGTTGAAGCAGCCATCCTTTTAGGGCCTTAACATTATACTAGTTGAAGCAGCCATCCTTTTAGGGCCTCAACATTATACTAGTTGAAGCAGCCATCCTTTTAGGGCCTCAACATTATACTTGTTGAAGTAGCCATCCTTTTAGAGCCTCAACATTATACTAGTTGAAGTAGCCATCCTTTTAGGGCCTTAACATTATACTAGTTGAAGCAGCCATCCTTTTAGGGCCTTAACATTATACTAGTTGAAGCAGCCATCCTTTTAGGGCCTCAACATTATACTAGTTGAAGTAGCCATCCTTTTAGAGCCTCAACATTATACTAGTTGAAGTAGCCATCCTTTTAGGGCCTTAACATTATACTAGTTGAAGCAGCCATCCTTTTAGCGCCTCAACATTATACTAGTTGAAGTAGCCATCCTTTTAGGGCCTTAACATTATACTAGTTGAAGCAGCCATCCTTTTAGGGCCTTAACATTATACTAGTTGAAGCAGCCATCCTTTTAGGGCCTAAACATTATACTAGTTGAAGTAGCCATCCTTTTAGGGCCTTAACATTATACTAGTTGAAGTAGCCATCCTTTTAGCGCCTTAACATTATACTAGTTGAAGTAGCCATCCTTTTAGGGCCTTAACATTATACTAGTTGAAGCAGCCATCCTTTTAGGGCCTCAACATTATACTAGTTGAAGTAGCCATCCTTTTAGGGCCTTAACATTATACTAGTTGAAGCAGCCATCCTTTTAGGGCCTTAACATTATACTAGTTGAAGCAGCCATCCTTTTAGGGCCTAAACATTATACTAGTTGAAGTAGCCATCCTTTTAGGGCCTTAACATTATACTAGTTGAAGTAGCCATCCTTTTAGGGCCTTAACATTATACTAGTTGAAGCAGCCATCCTTTTAGGGCCTCAACATTATACTAGTTGAAGTAGCCATCCTTTTAGGGCCTTAACATTATACTAGTTGAAGCAGCCATCCTTTTAGGGCCTTAACATTATACTAGTTGAAGCAGCCATCCTTTTAGGGCCTCAACATTATACTAGTTGAAGTAGCCATCCTTTTAGGGCCTTAACATTATACTAGTTGAAGCAGCCATCCTTTTAGGGCCTTAACATTATACTAGTTGAAGTAGCCATCCTTTTAGGGCCTAAACATTATACTAGTTGAAGTAGCCATCCTTTTAGAGCCTCAACATTATACTAGTTGAAGCAGCCATCCTTTTAGGGCCTCAACATTATACTAGTTGAAGCAGCCATCCTTTTAGGGCCTTAACATTATACTAGTTGAAGTAGCCATCCTTTTAGGGCATCAACATTATACTAGTTGAAGCAGCTATCCTTTTAGGGCCTCAACATTATACTTGTTGAAGTAGCCATCCTTTTAGAGCCTCAACATTATACTAGTTGAAGTAGCCATCCTTTTAGGGCCTTAACATTATACTAGTTGAAGCAGCCATCCTTTTAGGGCCTTAACATTATACTAGTTGAAGCAGCCATCCTTTTAGGGCCTCAACATTATACTTGTTGAAGTAGCCATCCTTTTAGAGCCTCAACATTATACTAGTTGAAGTAGCCATCCTTTTAGTGCCTCAACATTATACTAGTTGAAGCAGCCATCCTTTTAGCGCCTCAACATTATACTAGTTGAAGTAGCCATCCTTTTAGGGCCTTAACATTATACTAGTTGAAGCAGCCATCCTTTTAGGGCCTTAACATTATACTAGTTGAAGCAGCCATCCTTTTAGGGCCTAAACATTATACTAGTTGAAGTAGCCATCCTTTTAGGGCCTTAACATAATACTAGTTGAAGTAGCCATCCTTTTAGCGCCTTAACATTATACTAGTTGAAGTAGCCATCCTTTTAGGGCCTTAACATTATACTAGTTGAAGCAGCCATCCTTTTAGGGCCTCAACATTATACTAGTTGAAGTAGCCATCCTTTTAGGGCCTTAACATTATACTAGTTGAAGCAGCCATCCTTTTAGGGCCTTAACATTATACTAGTTGAAGCAGCCATCCTTTTAGGGCCTAAACATTATACTAGTTGAAGTAGCCATCCTTTTAGGGCCTTAACATTATACTAGTTGAAGTAGCCATCCTTTTAGCGCCTTAACATTATACTAGTTGAAGTAGCCATCCTTTTAGGGCCTTAACATTATACTAGTTGAAGCAGCCATCCTTTTAGGGCCTAAACATTATACTAGTTGAAGTAGCCATCCTTTTAGGGCCTTAACATTATACTAGTTGAAGCAGCCATCCTTTTAGGGCCTTAACATTATACTAGTTGAAGCAGGCATCCTTTTAGGGCCTAAACATTATACTAGTTGAAGTAGCCATCCTTTTAGGGCCTTAACATTATACTAGTTGAAGTAGCCATCCTTTTAGCGCCTTAACATTATACTAGTTGAAGTAGCCATCCTTTTAGGGCCTTAACATTATACTAGTTGAAGCAGCCATCCTTTTAGGGCCTTAACATTATACTAGTTGAAGCAGCCATCCTTTTAGGGCCTTAACATTATACTAGTTGAAGCAGCCATCCTTTTAGGGCCTAAACATTATACTAGTTGAAGTAGCCATCCTTTTAGGGCCTTAACATTATACTAGTTGAAGTAGCCATCCTTTTAGCGCCTTAACATTATACTAGTTGAAGTAGCCATCCTTTTAGGGCCTTAACATTATACTAGTTGAATTAGCCATCCTTTTAGGGCCTAAACATTATACTAGTTGAAGTAGACATCCTTTTAGGGCCTTAACATTATACTAGTTGAAGTAGCCATCCTTTTGGGGCCTTAACATTATACTAGTTTAAGTAGCCATCCTTTTAGGGCCTCAACATTATACTAGTTGAAGCAGCCATCCTTTTAGCGCCTTAACATTATACTAGTTGAAGCAGCCATCCTTTTAGCGCCTCAACATTATACTAGTTGAAGTAGCCATCCTTTTAGGGCCTTAACATTATACTAGTTGAAGCAGCCATCCTTTTAGCGCCTCAACATTATACTAGTTGAAGTAGCCATCCTTTTAGGGCCTTAACATTATACTAGTTGAAGCAGCTATCCTTTTAGGGCCTTAACATTATACTAGTTGAAGCAGCCATCCTTTTAGCGCCTCAACATTATACTAGTTGAAGTAGCCATCCTTTTAGGGCCCAAACATTATACTAGTTGAAGCAGCCATCCTTTTAGCGCCTTAACATTATACTAGTTGAAGCAGCCATCCTTTTAGCGCCTTAACATTATACTAGTTGAAGCAGCCATCCTTTTAGGGCCTTAACATTATACTAGTTGAAGCAGCCATCCTTTAGCGCCTTAACATTATACTAGTTGAAGCAGCCATCCTTTTAGGGCCTTAACATTATACTAGTTGAAGTAGACATCCTTTTAGGGCCTAAACATTATACTAGTTGAAGCAGCCATCCTTTTAGCGCCTCAACATTATACTAGTTGAAGTAGCCACCATTTTAGGGCCCAAACATTATACTAGTTGAAGCAGCCATCCTTTTAGCGCCTTAACATTATACTAGTTGAAGCAGCCATCCTTTTAGCGCCTTAACATTATACTAGTTGAAGCAGCCATCCTTTTAGCGCCTCAACATTATACTAGTTGAAGTAGCCACCATTTTAGGGCCCAAACATTATACTAGTTGAAGCAGCCATCCTTTTAGCGCCTTAACATTATACTAGTTGAAGCAGCCATCCTTTTAGGGCCTTAACATTATACTAGTTGAAGAAGCCATCCTTTTAGCGCCTTAACATTATACTAGTTGAAGCAGCCATCCTTTTAGCGCCTTAACATTATACTAGTTGAAGCAGCCATCCTTTTAGCGCCTTAACATTATACTAGTTGAAGTAGCCATCCTTTTAGGGCCTCAACATTATACTAGTTGAAGTAGCCATCCTTTTAGGGGCTTAACATTATACTAGTTGAAGTAGCCATCCTTTTAGGGCCTTAACATTATACTAGTTGAAGCAGCCATCCTTTTAGCGCCTTAACATTATACTAGTTGAAGCAGCCATCCTTTTAGGGCCTAAACATTATACTAGTTGAAGTAGCCATCCTTTTAGGGCCTTAACATTATACTAGTTGAAGTAGCCATCCTTTTAGCGCCTTAACATTATACTAGTTGAAGTAGCCATCCTTTTAGGGCCTTAACATTATACTAGTTGAATTAGCCATCCTTTTAGGGCCTAAACATTATACTAGTTGAAGTAGACATCCTTTTAGGGCCTTAACATTATACTAGTTGAAGTAGCCATCCTTTTGGGGCCTTAACATTATACTAGTTGAAGTAGCCATCCTTTTAGGGCCTCAACATTATACTAGTTGAAGCAGCCATCCTTTTAGCGCCTTAACATTATACTAGTTGAAGCAGCCATCCTTTTAGCGCCTCAACATTATACTAGTTGAAGTAGCCATCCTTTTAGGGCCTTAACATTATACTAGTTGAAGCAGCCATCCTTTTAGCGCCTCAACATTATACTAGTTGAAGTAGCCATCCTTTTAGGGCCTTAACATTATACTAGTTGAAGCAGCTATCCTTTTAGGGCCTTAACATTATACTAGTTGAAGCAGCCATCCTTTTAGCGCCTCAACATTATACTAGTTGAAGTAGCCACCATTTTAGGGCCCAAACATTATACTAGTTGAAGCAGCCATCCTTTTAGCGCCTTAACATTATACTAGTTGAAGCAGCCATCCTTTTAGCGCCTTAACATTATACTAGTTGAAGCAGCCATCCTTTTAGGGCCTTAACATTATACTAGTTGAAGCAGCCATCCTTTTAGCGCCTTAACATTATACTAGTTGAAGCAGCCATCCTTTTAGGGCCTTAACATTATACTAGTTGAAGTAGCGATCCTTTTAGCGCCTTAACATTATACTAGTTGAAGCAGCCATCCTTTTAGCGCCTCAACATTATACTAGTTGAAGTAGCCACCATTTTAGGGCCCAAACATTATACTAGTTGAAGCAGCCATCCTTTTAGCGCCTTAACATTATACTAGTTGAAGCAGCCATCCTTTTAGGGCCTTAACATTATACTAGTTGAAGCAGCCATCCTTTTAGCGCCTTAACATTATACTAGTTGAAGCAGCCATCCTTTTAGCGCCTCAACATTATACTAGTTGAAGTAGCCACCATTTTAGGGCCCAAACATTATACTAGTTGAAGCAGCCATCCTTTTAGCGCCTTAACATTATACTAGTTGAAGCAGCCATCCTTTTAGGGCCTTAACATCATACTAGTTGAAGTAGCCATCCTTTTAGGGCCTCAACATTATACTAGTTGAAGTAGCCATCCTTTTAGGGGCTTAACATTATACTAGTTGAAGTAGCCATCCTTTTAGGGCCTTAACATTATACTAGTTGAAGCAGCCATCCTTTTAGGGCCTTAACATTATACTAGTTGAAGTAGCCATCCTTTTAGGGACTTAACATTATACTAGTTGAAGCAGCCATCCTTTTAGCGCCTCAACATTATACTAGTTGAAGTAGCCATCCTTTTAGGGCCTTAACATTATACTAGTTGAAGTAGCCATCCTTTTAGGGCCTTAACATTATACTAGTTGAAGCAGCCATCCTTTTAGCGCCTTAACATTATACTAGTTGAAGCAGCCATCCTTTTAGCGACTTAACATTATACTAGTTGAAGTAGCCATCCTTTTAGGGCCTCAACATTATACTAGTTGAAGCAGCCATCCTTTTAGGGCCTTAACATTATACTAGTTGAAGCAGCCATCCTTTTAGCGCCTTAACATTATACTAGTTGAAGCAGCCATCCTTTTAGCGCCTTAACATTATACTAGTTGAAGCAGCCATCCTTTTAGCGCCTTAACATTATACTAGTTGAAGTAGCCATCCTTTTAGGGCCTCAACATTATACTAGTTGAAGTAGCCATCCTTTTAGGGGCTTAACATTATACTAGTTGAAGTAGCCATCCTTTTAGGGCCTTAACATTATACTAGTTGAAGCAGCCATCCTTTTAGCGCCTTAACATTATACTAGTTGAAGTAGCCATCCTTTTAGGGCCTTAACATTATACTAGTTGAAGTAGCCATCCTTTTAGGGCCTCAACATTATACTAGTTGAAGTAGCCATCCGTTTAGGGCCTTAACATTATACTAGTTGAAGCAGCCATCCTTTTAGCGCCTCAACATTATACTAGTTGAAGTAGCCATCCTTTTAGGGCCTTAACATTATACTAGTTGAAGCAGCCATCCTTTTAGGGCCTTAACATTATACTAGTTGAAGCAGCCATCCTTTTAGCGCCTCAACATTATACTAGTTGAAGCAGCCATCCTTTTAGGGCCTTAACATTATACTAGTTGAAGTAGCCATCCTTTTAGGGCCTTAACATTATACTAGTTGAAGCAGCCATCCTTTTAGCGCCTCAACATTATACTAGTTGAAGTAGCCATCATTTTAGGGCCTTAACATTATACTAGTTGAAGCAGCCATCCTTTTAGCGCCTTAACATTATACTAGTTGAAGTAGCCATCCTTTTAGGGCCTTAACATTATACTAGTTGAAGCAGCCATCCTTTTAAGCCCTTAACATTATACTAGTTGAAGTAGCCATCCTTTTAGGGCCTTAACATTATACTAGTTGAAGTAGTCATCCTTTTAGGGCCTCAACATTATACTAGTTGAAGTAGCAGACATTTTAGGGCCTCAACATTATACTAGTTTAAGTAGACATCCTTTTAGGGCCTTAACATTATACTAGTTTAAGTAAACATCCTTTTAGGGCCTTAACATTATACTAGTTGAAGTAGCCATCCTTTTAGGGCCTTAACATTATACTAGTTGAAGTAGCCATCCTTTTAGGGTCTCAACATTATACTAGTTGAAGTAGCAGACATTTTAGGGCCTCAACATTATACTAGTTTAAGTAGACATCCTTTTAGGGCCTTAATATTATACTAGTTGAAGTAGCCATCGTTTTAGGGCGTCAACATTATACTAGTTGAAGTGGCCATCCTTTTAGGGCCTTAACATTATACTAGTTGAAGTAGACATCCTTTTAGGGCCTTAACATTAAACTAGTTGAAGTAGACATACTTTTAGGGCCTTAACATTATACTAGTTGAAGTAGACATCCTTTTAGGGCCTTAATATTATACTAGTTGAGATAGCCATCCTTTTAGGGCCTTAACATTATACTAGTTGAAGTAGCCATCCTTTTAGGGCCTTAATATTATACTAGTTGAGATAGCCATCCTTTTAGGGCCTTAACATTATACTAGTTGAAGTAGCCATCCTTTTAGGGCCTTAACATTATACTAGTTGAAGTAGCCATCCTTTTAGGGCCTTAACATTATACTAGTTGAAGTAGTCATCCTTTTAGAGCCTACACATTATACTAGTTGAAGTAGCAGACATTTTAGGGCCTCAACATTATACTAGTTTAAGTAGACATCCTTTTAGGGCCTTAACATTATACTAGTTTAAGTAAACATCCTTTTAGGGCCTTAACATTATACTAGTTGAAGTAGCCATCCTTTTAGGGCCTTAACATTATACTAGTTGAAGTAGCCATCCTTTTAGGGTCTCAACATTATACTAGTTGAAGTAGCAGACATTTTAGGGCCTCAACATTATACTAGTTTAAGTAGACATCCTTTTAGGGCCTTAACATTATACTAGTTGACGTAGCCATCGTTTTAGGGCGTCAACATTATACTAGTTGAAGTGGCCATCCTTTTAGGGCCTTAACATTATACTAGTTGAAGTAGACATCCTTTTAGGGCCTTAACATTAAACTAGTTGAAGTAGACATACTTTTAGGGCCTTAACATTATACTAGTTGAAGTAGACATCCTTTTAGGGCCTCAACATTATACTAGTTGAAGTAGACATCCTTTTAGCGCCTTAACATTAAACTAGTTGAAGTAGCCATCGTTTTAGGGCCTCAACATTATACTAGTTGAAGTGGCCATCCTTTTAGGGCCGAAACATTATACTAGTTGAAGTAGCCGTCATTTTAGGGCCTCAACATTATACTAGTTGAAGTAGACATCCTTTTAGGGCCTCAACATTATACTAGTTGAAGTAGGCATTCTTTTAGGGCCTCAACATTATACTAGTTGAAGTAGCCGTATTTTTAGGGGCTTCACATTATACTAGTTTAAGTAGCCATCCTTTTAGGGCCTCAACATTATACTAGTTGAAGTAGACATACTTTTAGGGCCTAAACATTATACTAGTTGAAGTAGACATCCTTTTAGGGCATCAACATTATACTAGTTGAAGTAGCCATCCTTTTAGGGCCTTAACATTATACTAGTTGAAGTAGACATCCTTTTAGGGCCTAAACATTATACTAGTTGAAGTTACCGTCATTTTAGGGCCTCAACATTATACTAGTTGAAGTAGCCATCCTTTTAAGGCCTCAACATTATACTAGTTAAGTAGACATCCTTTTAGGTCCTAAACATTACACTAGTTGAAGTAGCCATCCTTTTAGGGCCTCAACATTATACTAGGGGAAGTAGACATCCTTTTAGGGCCTAAACATTATACTAGTTGAAGTAGACATCCTTTTAGGGCCTAAACATAATACTAGTGGAAGAAGCCATCCTTTTAGGGCCTCAACATTATACTAGTTGAAGTAGGAATCCTTTTAGTGCCTCAACATTATACTAGTTGAAGTAGCCGTATTTTTAGAGTCTTCACATTATACTAGTTTAAGTAGCCATCCTTTTAGGGCCTCAACATTATACTAGTTGAAGTAGACATCCTTTTAGGGCCTAAACATTATACTAGTTGAAGTAGCCATCCTTTTAGGGCCTTAACATTATACTAGTTTAAGTAGACATCCTTTTAGGGCCTAAACATTATACTAGTTGAAGTTACCGTCATTTTAGGGCCTCAACATTATACTAGTTGAAGTAGCCATCCTTTTAAGGCCTCAACATTATACTAATTAAAGTAGGCATCCTTTTAGGGCCTAAACATTATACTAGTTGAAGTAGACATCCTTTTAGGGCCTCAACATTATACTAGTTGAAGTAGCCATCCTTTTAGGGCCTTAACATTATACTAGTTGAAGTAGACATCCTTTTAGGGCCTAAACATTATACTAGTTGAAGTAGACATCCTTTTAGGGGCTAAACATTATACTAGTTGAAGTAGTCGACATTTTAGGGCCTCAACATTATACTAGTTGAAGTAGACATCTTTTTAGGGCCTAAACATTATACTAGTTGAAGTAGTCATCCTTTTAGGGCCTTAACATTATACTAGTTGAAGTAGCCATTCTTTTTAGGGCCTCAACATTATACTAGTAGAAGTAGCAATCCTTTTAGGGCCTCAACATTATACTAGTCGAAGTAGGCATCCTTTTAGGGCCTCAACATTATACTAGTTGAAGTAGACATCCTTTTAGGGCCTTAATATTATACTAGTTGAAGTAGCCATCCTGTTAGGGCCTCAACATTATACTAGTTGAAGTAGCCATCCTTTTAGCGCCTAAACATTATACTAGTTGAAGTAGTCATCCTTTTAGGGCCTTAACATTATACTAGTTGAAGTAGCCATTCTTTTTAGGGCCTCAACATTATACTAGTAGAAGTAGCAGTATTTTTAGGGTCTTCACATTATACAAGTTTAAGTAGCCATCCTTTTAGGGCCTCAACATTATACTAGTTGAAGTAGACATCCTTTTAGGGCCTAAACATTATACTAGTTGAAGTAGACATCTTTTTAGGGCCTCAACATTATACTAGTTGTAGTAGCCATCCTTTTAGGTCCTCAACATTATACTAGTTGAAGTAGACATCTTTTTAGGGCCTCAACATTATACTAGTTGAAGTAGACATCTTTTTAGGGCCTAAACATTATACTAGTTGAAGTAGTCATCATTTTAGGGCCTTAATATTATACTAGTTGAAGTAGCTATCCTGTTAGGGCCTCAACATTATACTAGTTGAAGTAGCCATCCTTTTAGCGCCTTAACATTATACTAGTTGAAGTAGCCATCCTTTTAGGGCCTTAATGTTATACTAGTTGAAGTAGCCATCCTTTTAAGGCCTTAATGTTACACTAGTTGAAGTAGCCATCCTTTTAGGGCCGTAATATTATACTAGTTGAAGTAGCCATCCTTTTAGGGCCTTAATATAATACTAGTTGAAGTAGCAATCCTTTTAGGGCCGAAACATTATACTAGTTGAAGTAGCCGACATTTTAGGGGCTCAACATTATACTAGTTGAAGTAGACATCTTTTTAGGGCCTAAACATTATACTAGTTGAAGTAGTCATCCTTTTAGGGCCTTAACATTATACTAGTTGAAGTAGCCATTCTTTTAGGGCCTCAACATTATACTAGTGGAAGTAGGCATCCTTTTAGGGCCTCAACATTATACTAGTTGAAGTAGCCGTATTTTTAGGGTCTTCACATTATACTAGTTTAAGTAGCCATCCTTTTAGGGCCTACACATTATACTAGTTGAAGTAGGCATCCTTTTAGGGCCTCAACATTATACTAGTTGAAGTAGCCGTATTTTTAGGGTCTTCACATTATACTAGTTTAAGTAGCCATCCTTTTAGGGCCTCAACATTATACTAGTTGAAGTAGACATCCTTTTAGGGCCTAAACATTATACTAGTTGAAGTAGACATCCTTTTAGGGCCTCAACATTATACTAGTTTAAGTAGCCATCCTTTTAGGGCCTTAACATTATACTAGTTGAAGTAGACATCCTTTTAGGGCCTAAACATTATACTAGTTGAAGTAGACATCCTTTTAGGGCCTAAACACTATACTAGTTGAAGTAGCCATCCTTTTAGGGCCTAAACATTATACTAGTTGAAGTAGCCATCCTTTTAGGGCCTCAACATTATACTAGTTGAAGTAGACATCCTTTTAGGTCCTAAACATTACACTAGTTGAAGTAGCCGTCATTTTAGGGCCTCGACATTATACTAGTTGAAATAGACATCCTTTTAGGGCCTAAACATTATACTAGTTGAAGTAGCCGATATTTTAGGGCCTCAACATTATACTAGTTGAAGTAGACATCTTTTTAGGGCCTCAACATTATACTAGTTTAAGTAGTCATCCTTTTAGGGCCTTAACATTATACTAGTGGAAGTAGCCATCCTTTTAGGGCCTCAACATTATACTAGTTGAAGTAGGCATCCTTTTAGGGACTCAACATTATACTAGTTGAAGTAGCCGTATTTTTAGGGTCTTCATATTATACTAGTTTAAGTAGCCATCCTTTTAGGGCCTCAACATTATACTAGTTGAAGTAGCCATCCTTTTAGGGCCTTAACATTATACTACTTCAAGTAGACATCCTTTTAGGGCCTAAACATTATACTAGTTGAAGTAGACATCTTTTTACGGCCTTAAAATTATACTAGTTGAAGTAGCCATCCTTTTAGGGCCTAAACATTATACTAGTTGAAGTAGCCGTCATTTTAGGGCCTCAACATTATACTAGTTTAAGTAGCCATCCTTTTAGGGCATCAACATTATACTAGTTGAAGTAGCCATCCTTTTAGGGCCTCAACATTATACTAGTTGAAGTAGACATCCTTTTAGGTCCTAAACATTACACTAGTTGAAGTAGCCGTCATTTTAGGGCCTCGACATTATACTAGTTGAAATAGACATCCTTTTAGGGCCTAAACATTATACTAGTTGAAGTAGCCGATATTTTAGGGCCTCAACATTATACTAGTTGAAGTAGACATCTTTTTAGGGCCTCAACATTATACTAGTTGAAGTAGTCATCCTTTTAGGGCCTTAACATTATACTAGTGGAAGTAGCCATCCTTTTAGGGCCTCAACATTATACTAGTTGAAGTAGGCATCCTTTTAGGGACTCAACATTATACTAGTTGAAGTAGCCGTATTTTTAGGGTCTTCATATTATACTAGTTTAAGTAGCCATCCTTTTAGGGCCTCAACATTATACTAGTTGAAGTAGCCATCCTTTTAGGGCCTTAACATTATACTAGTTCAAGTAGACATCCTTTTAGGGCCTAAACATTATACTAGTTGAAGTAGACATCTTTTTACGGCCTTAAAATTATACTAGTTGAAGTAGCCATCCTTTTAGGGCCTAAACATTATACTAGTTGAAGTAGCCGTCATTTTAGGGCCTCAACATTATACTAGTTTAAGTAGCCATCCTTTTAGGGCCTCAACATTATACTAGTTGAAGTAGCCATCCTTTTAGGGCCTCAACATTATACTAGTGGAAGTAGCCATCCTTTTAGGGCCTCAACATTATACTAGTTGAAGTAGGCATCATTTTAGGGCCTCAACATTATACTAGTTGAAGTAGCCGTATTTTTAGGGTCTTCACATTATACTAGTTTAAGTAGCCATCCTTTTGGGGCCTCAACATTATACTAGTTGAAGTAGACATCCTTTTAGGGCCTAAACATTATACTAGTTGAAGTAGACATCCTTTTAGGGCCTCAACATTATACTAGTTGAAGTAGCCATCCTTTTAGGGCCTTAACATTATACTAGTTGAAGTAGAAATCCTTTTAGGGCCTCAACATTATACTAGTCGAAGTAGACATCTTTTTAGGGCCTAAACATTCTACTAGTTGAAGTAGTCATCCTTTTAGGGCCTTTACATTATACTAGTTGAAGTAGCCATCCTTTTAGGGCCTCAACATTATACTAGTGGAAGTAGCCATCCTTTTAGGGCCTCAACATTATACTAGTTGAAGTAGGCATCCTTTTAGGGCCTCAACATTATACTAGTTGAAGTAGCCGTATTTTTAGGGGCTTCACATTATACTAGTTTAAGTAGCCATCCTTTTAGGGCCTCAACATTATACTAGTTGAAGTAGACATCCTTTTAGGGCCTAAACATTATACTAGTTGAAGTAGACATCCTTTTAGGGCCTTAACATTATACTAGTTGAAGTAGCCATCCTTTTAGGGCCTAAACATTATACTAGTTGAAGTAGACATCCTTTTAGGGCCTGAACATTATACTAGTTAAAGTAGCTGTCATTTTAGGGCCTCAACATTATACTAGTGGAAGTAGCCATCCTTTTAGGGCCGAAACATTATACTAGTTGAAGTAGCCATCCTTTTATGGCCTCAACATTATACTAGTTGAAGTAGACATCCTTTTAGGGCCTAAACATTATACTAGTTGAAGTAGCCGTCATTTTAGGGCCTCAACATTATACTAGTTGAAGTAGACATCCTTTTAGGGCTTTAACATTATACTAGTTGAAGTAGCAGACATTTTAGGGCCTCAACATTATACTAGTTTAAGTAGACATCCTTTTAGGGCCTTAACATTATACTAGTTTAAGTAGACATCCTTTTAGGGCCTTAACATTATACTAGTTGAAGTAGCCATCCTTTTAGGGCCTTAACATTATACTAGTTGAAGTAGCCATCCTTTTAGGGTCTCAACATTATACTAGTTGAAGTAGCAGACATTTTAGGGCCTCAACATTATACTAGTTTAAGTAGACATCCTTTTAGGGCCTTAACATTATACTAGTTGAAGTAGCCATCGTTTTAGGGCGTCAACATTATACTAGTTGAAGTGGCCATCCTTTTAGGGCCTTAACATTATACTAGTTGAAGTAGACATCCTTTTAGGGCCTTAACATTAAACTAGTTGAAGTAGACATACTTTTAGGGCCTTAACATTATACTAGTTGAAGTAGACATCCTTTTAGGGCCTCAACATTATACTAGTTGAAGTAGACATCCTTTTCGGGCCTTAACATTAAACTAGTTGAAGTAGCCATCGTTTTAGGGCCTCAACATTATACTAGTTGAAGTGGCCATCCTTTTAGGGCCGAAACATTATACTAGTTGAAGTAGCCGTCATTTTAGGGCCTCAACATTATACTAGTTGAAGTAGACATCCTTTTAGGGCCTCAACATTATACTAGTTGAAGTAGACATCCTTTTAGGGCCTAAACATAATACTAGTGGAAGAAGCCATCCTTTTAGGGCCTCAACATTATACTAGTTGAAGTAGGCATCCTTTTAGTGCCTCAACATTATACTAGTTGAAGTAGCCGTATTTTTAGAGTCTTCACATTATACTAGTTTAAGTAGCCATCCTTTTAGGGCCTCAACATTATACTAGTTGAAGTAGACATCCTTTTAGGGCCTAAACATTATACTAGTTGAAGTAGACATCCTTTTAGGGCATCAACATTATACTAGTTGAAGTAGCCATCCTTTTAGGGCCTTAACATTATACTAGTTTAAGTAGACATCCTTTTAGGGCCTAAACATTATACTAGTTGAAGTTACCGTCATTTTAGGGCCTCAACATTATACTAGTTGAAGTAGCCATCCTTTTAAGGCCTCAACATTATACTAATTAAAGTAGGCATCCTTTTAGGGCCTAAACATTATACTAGTTGAAGTAGACATCCTTTTAGGGCCTCAACATTATACTAGTTGAAGTAGCCATCCTTTTAGGGCCTTAACATTATACTAGTTGAAGTAGACATCCTTTTAGGGCCTAAACATTATACTAGTTGAAGTAGACATCCTTTTAGGGGCTAAACATTATACTAGTTGAAGTAGACATCCTTTTAGCGCCTTAACATTAAACTAGTTGAAGTAGCCATCGTTTTAGGGCCTCAACATTATACTAGTTGAAGTGGCCATCCTTTTAGGGCCTAAACATTATACTAGTTGAAGTAGACATCCTTTTAGGGCCTGAACATTATACTAGTTAAAGTAGCTGTCATTTTAGGGCCTCAACATTATACTAGTGGAAGTAGCCATCCTTTTAGGGCCTCAACATTATACTAGTTGAAGTAGCCATCCTTTTAGGGCCTTAACATTATACTAGTTGAAGTAGACATCCTTTTAGGGCCTAAACATTATACTAGTTGAAGTAGCCGTCATTTTAGGGCCTCAACATTATACTAGTTGAAGTAGACATCCTTTTAGGGCTTTAACATTATACTAGTTGAAGTAGCAGACATTTTAGGGCCTCAACATTATACTAGTTTAAGTAGACATCCTTTTAGGGCCTTAACATTATACTAGTTTAAGTAGACATCCTTTTAGGGCCTTAACATTATACTAGTTGAAGTAGCCATCCTTTTAGGGCCTTAACATTATACTAGTTGAAGTAGCCATCCTTTTAGGGTCTCAACATTATACTAGTTGAAGTAGCAGACATTTTAGGGCCTCAACATTATACTAGTTTAAGTAGACATCCTTTTAGGGCCTTAACATTATACTAGTTGAAGTAGCCATCGTTTTAGGGCGTCAACATTATACTAGTTGAAGTGGCCATCCTTTTAGGGCCTTAACATTATACTAGTTGAAGTAGACATCCTTTTAGGGCCTTAACATTAAACTAGTTGAAGTAGACATACTTTTAGGGCCTTAACATTATACTAGTTGAAGTAGACATCCTTTTAGGGCCTCAACATTATACTAGTTGAAGTAGACATCCTTTTCGGGCCTTAACATTAAACTAGTTGAAGTAGCCATCGTTTTAGGGCCTCAACATTATACTAGTTGAAGTGGCCATCCTTTTAGGGCCGAAACATTATACTAGTTGAAGTAGCCGTCATTTTAGGGCCTCAACATTATACTAGTTGAAGTAGACATCCTTTTAGGGCCTCAACATTATACTAGTTGAAGTAGACATCCTTTTAGGGCCTAAACATAATACTAGTGGAAGAAGCCATCCTTTTAGGGCCTCAACATTATACTAGTTGAAGTAGGCATCCTTTTAGTGCCTCAACATTATACTAGTTGAAGTAGCCGTATTTTTAGAGTCTTCACATTATACTAGTTTAAGTAGCCATCCTTTTAGGGCCTCAACATTATACTAGTTGAAGTAGACATCCTTTTAGGGCCTAAACATTATACTAGTTGAAGTAGACATCCTTTTAGGGCATCAACATTATACTAGTTGAAGTAGCCATCCTTTTAGGGCCTTAACATTATACTAGTTTAAGTAGACATCCTTTTAGGGCCTAAACATTATACTAGTTGAAGTTACCGTCATTTTAGGGCCTCAACATTATACTAGTTGAAGTAGCCATCCTTTTAAGGCCTCAACATTATACTAATTAAAGTAGGCATCCTTTTAGGGCCTAAACATTATACTAGTTGAAGTAGACATCCTTTTAGGGCCTCAACATTATACTAGTTGAAGTAGCCATCCTTTTAGGGCCTTAACATTATACTAGTTGAAGTAGACATCCTTTTAGGGCCTAAACATTATACTAGTTGAAGTAGACATCCTTTTAGGGGCTAAACATTATACTAGTTGAAGTAGACATCCTTTTAGCGCCTTAACATTAAACTAGTTGAAGTAGCCATCGTTTTAGGGCCTCAACATTATACTAGTTGAAGTGGCCATCCTTTTAGGGCCGAAACATTATACTAGTTGAAGTAGCCGTCATTTTAGGGCCTCAACATTATACTAGTTGAAGTAGACATCCTTTTAGGGCCTCAACATTATACTAGTTGAAGTAGGCATTCTTTTAGGGCCTCAACATTATACTAGTTGAAGTAGCCGTATTTTTAGGGGCTTCACATTATACTAGTTTAAGTAGCCATCCTTTTAGGGCCTCAACATTATACTAGTTGAAGTAGACATACTTTTAGGGCCTAAACATTATACTAGTTGAAGTAGACATCCTTTTAGGGCATCAACATTATACTAGTTGAAGTAGCCATCCTTTTAGGGCCTTAACATTATACTAGTTGAAGTAGACATCCTTTTAGGGCCTAAACATTATACTAGTTGAAGTTACCGTCATTTTAGGGCCTCAACATTATACTAGTTGAAGTAGCCATCCTTTTAAGGCCTCAACATTATACTAGTTAAGTAGACATCCTTTTAGGTCCTAAACATTACACTAGTTGAAGTAGCCATCCTTTTAGGGCCTCAACATTATACTAGGGGAAGTAGACATCCTTTTAGAGCCTAAACATTATACTAGTTGAAGTAGACATCCTTTTAGGGCCTAAACATAATACTAGTGGAAGAAGCCATCCTTTTAGGGCCTCAACATTATACTAGTTGAAGTAGGCATCCTTTTAGTGCCTCAACATTATACTAGTTGAAGTAGCCGTATTTTTAGAGTCTTCACATTATACTAGTTTAAGTAGCCATCCTTTTAGGGCCTCAACATTATACTAGTTGAAGTAGACATCCTTTTAGGGCCTAAACATTATACTAGTTGAAGTAGACATCCTTTTAGGGCATCAACATTATACTAGTTGAAGTAGCCATCCTTTTAGGGCCTTAACATTATACTAGTTTAAGTAGACATCCTTTTAGGGCCTAAACATTATACTAGTTGAAGTTACCGTCATTTTAGGGCCTCAACATTATACTAGTTGAAGTAGCCATCCTTTTAAGGCCTCAACATTATACTAATTAAAGTAGGCATCCTTTTAGGGCCTAAACATTATACTAGTTGAAGTAGACATCCTTTTAGGGCCTCAACATTATACTAGTTGAAGTAGCCATCCTTTTAGGGCCTTAACATTATACTAGTTGAAGTAGACATCCTTTTAGGGCCTAAACATTATACTAGTTGAAGTAGACATCCTTTTAGGGGCTAAACATTATACTAGTTGAAGTAGTCGACATTTTAGGGCCTCAACATTATACTAGTTGAAGTAGACATCTTTTTAGGGCCTAAACATTATACTAGTTGAAGTAGTCATCCTTTTAGGGCCTTAACATTATACTAGTTGAAGTAGCCATTCTTTTTAGGGCCTCAACATTATACTAGTAGAAGTAGCAATCCTTTTAGGGCCTCAACATTATACTAGTTGAAGTAGGCATCCTTTTAGGGCCTCAACATTATACTAGTTGAAGTAGCAGTATTTTTAGGGTCTTCACATTATACAAGTTTAAGTAGCCATCCTTTTAGGGCCTCAACATTATACTAGTTGAAGTAGACATCCTTTTAGGGCCTAAACATTATACTAGTTGAAGTAGACATCTTTTTAGGGCCTCAACATTATACTAGTTGTAGTAGCCATCCTTTTAGGTCCTCAACATTATACTAGTTGAAGTAGACATCTTTTTAGGGCCTCAACATTATACTAGTTGAAGTAGACATCTTTTTAGGGCCTAAACATTATACTAGTTGAAGTAGTCATCATTTTAGGGCCTTAATATTATACTAGTTGAAGTAGCCATCCTGTTAGGGCCTCAACATTATACTAGTTGAAGTAGCCATCCTTTTAGGGCCTTAACATTATACTAGTTGAAGTAGCCATCCTTTTAGGGCCTTAATGTTATACTAGTTGAAGTAGCCATCCTTTTAAGGCCTTAATGTTATACTAGTGGAAGTAGCCATCCTTTTAGGGCCGTAATATTATACTAGTTGAAGTAGCCATCCTTTTAGGGCCTTAATATAATACTAGTTGAAGTAGCAATCCTTTTAGGGCCGAAACATTATACTAGTTGAAGTAGCCGACATTTTAGGGGCTCAACATTATACTAGTTGAAGTAGACATCTTTTTAGGGCCTAAACATTATACTAGTTGAAGTAGTCATCCTTTTAGGGCCTTAACATTATACTAGTTGAAGTAGCCATTCTTTTAGGGCCTCAACATTATACTAGTGGAAGTAGGCATCCTTTTAGGGCCTCAACATTATACTAGTTGAAGTAGCCGTATTTTTAGGGTCTTCACATTATACTAGTTTAAGTAGCCATCCTTTTAGGGCCTCAACATTATACTAGTTGAAGTAGGCATCCTTTTAGGGCCTCAACATTATACTACTTGAAGTAGCCGTATTTTTAGGGTCTTCACATTATACTAGTTTAAGTAGCCATCCTTTTAGGGCCTCAACATTATACTAGTTGAAGTAGACATCCTTTTAGGGCCTAAACATTATACTAGTTGAAGTAGACATCCTTTTAGGGCCTCAACATTATACTAGTTTAAGTAGCCATCCTTTTAGGGCCTTAACATTATACTAGTTGAAGTAGACATCCTTTTAGGGCCTAAACATTATACTAGTTGAAGTAGACATCCTTTTAGGGCCTAAACACTATACTAGTTGTAGTAGCCATCCTTTTAGGGCCTAAACATTATACTAGTTGAAGTAGCCATCCTTTTAGGGCCTCAACATTATACTAGTTGAAGTAGACATCCTTTTAGGTCCTAAACATTACACTAGTTGAAGTAGCCGTCATTTTAGGGCCTCGACATTATACTAGTTGAAATAGACATCCTTTTAGGGCCTAAACATTATACTAGTTGAAGTAGCCGATATTTTAGGGCCTCAACATTATACTAGTTGAAGTAGACATCTTTTTAGGGCCTCAACATTATACTAGTTTAAGTAGTCATCCTTTTAGGGCCTTAACATTATACTAGTGGAAGTAGCCATCCTTTTAGGGCCTCAACATTATACTAGTTGAAGTAGGCATCCTTTTAGGGACTCAACATTATACTAGTTGAAGTAGCCGTATTTTTAGGGTCTTCATATTATACTAGTTTAAGTAGCCATCCTTTTAGGGCCTCAACATTATACTAGTTGAAGTAGCCATCCTTTTAGGGCCTTAACATTATACTAGTTCAAGTAGACATCCTTTTAGGGCCTAAACATTATACTAGTTGAAGTAGACATCTTTTTACGGCCTTAAAATTATACTAGTTGAAGTAGCCATCCTTTTAGGGCCTAAACATTATACTAGTTGAAGTAGCCGTCATTTTAGGGCCTCAACATTATACTAGTTTAAGTAGCCATCCTTTTAGGGCCTCAACATTATACTAGTTGAAGTAGCCATCCTTTTAGGGCCTCAACATTATACTAGTTGAAGTAGACATCCTTTTAGGTCCTAAACATTACACTAGTTGAAGTAGCCGTCATTTTAGGGCCTCGACATTATACTAGTTGAAATAGACATCCTTTTAGGGCCTAAACATTATACTAGTTGAAGTAGCCGATATTTTAGGGCCTCAACATTATACTAGTTGCAGTAGACATCTTTTTAGGGCCTCAACATTATACTAGTTGAAGTAGTCATCCTTTTAGGGCCTTAACATTATACTAGTGGAAGTAGCCATCCTTTTAGGGCCTCAACATTATACTAGTTGAAGTAGGCATCCTTTTAGGGACTCAACATTATACTAGTTGAAGTAGCCGTATTTTTAGGGTCTTCATATTATACTAGTTTAAGTAGCCATCCTTTTAGGGCCTCAACATTATACTAGTTGAAGTAGCCATCCTTTTAGGGCCTTAACATTATACTAGTTCAAGTAGACATCCTTTTAGGGCCTAAACATTATACTAGTTGAAGTAGACATCTTTTTACGGCCTTAAAATTATACTAGTTGAAGTAGCCATCCTTTTAGGGCCTAAACATTATACTAGTTGAAGTAGCCGTCATTTTAGGGCCTCAACATTATACTAGTTTAAGTAGCCATCCTTTTAGGGCCTCAACATTATACTAGTTGAAGTAGCCATCCTTTTAGGGCCTCAACATTATACTAGTGGAAGTAGCCATCCTTTTAGGGCCTCAACATTATACTAGTTGAAGTAGGCATCATTTTAGGGCCTCAACATTATACTAGTTGAAGTAGCCGTATTTTTAGGGTCTTCACATTATACTAGTTTAAGTAGCCATCCTTTTGGGGCCTCAACATTATACTAGTTGAAGTAGACATCCTTTTAGGGCCTAAACATTATACTAGTTGAAGTAGACATCCTTTTAGGGCCTCAACATTATACTAGTTGAAGTAGCCATCCTTTTAGGGCCTTAACATTATACTAGTTGAAGTAGAAATCCTTTTAGGGCCTCAACATTATACTAGTCGAAGTAGACATCTTTTTAGGGCCTAAACATTCTACTAGTTGAAGTAGTCATCCTTTTAGGGCCTTTACATTATACTAGTTGAAGTAGCCATCCTTTTAGGGCCTCAACATTATACTAGTGGAAGTAGCCATCCTTTTAGGGCCTCAACATTATACTAGTTGAAGTAGGCATCCTTTTAGGGCCTCAACATTATACTAGTTGAAGTAGCCGTATTTTTAGGGGCTTCACATTATACTAGTTTAAGTAGCCATCCTTTTAGGGCCTCAACATTATACTAGTTGAAGTAGACATCCTTTTAGGGCCTAAACATTATACTAGTTGAAGTAGACATCCTTTTAGGGCCTTAACATTATACTAGTTGAAGTAGCCATCCTTTTAGGGCCTAAACATTATACTAGTTGAAGTAGACATCCTTTTAGGGCCTGAACATTATACTAGTTAAAGTAGCTGTCATTTTAGGGCCTCAACATTATACTAGTGGAAGTAGCCATCCTTTTAGGGCCGAAACATTATACTAGTTGAAGTAGCCATCCTTTTATGGCCTCAACATTATACTAGTTGAAGTAGACATCCTTTTAGGGCCTAAACATTATACTAGTTGAAGTAGCCGTCATTTTAGGGCCTCAACATTATACTAGTTGAAGTAGACATCCTTTTAGGGCTTTAACATTATACTAGTTGAAGTAGCAGACATTTTAGGGCCTCAACATTATACTAGTTTAAGTAGACATCCTTTTAGGGCCTTAACATTATACTAGTTTAAGTAGACATCCTTTTAGGGCCTTAACATTATACTAGTTGAAGTAGCCATCCTTTTAGGGCCTTAACATTATACTAGTTGAAGTAGCCATCCTTTTAGGGTCTCAACATTATACTAGTTGAAGTAGCAGACATTTTAGGGCCTCAACATTATACTAGTTTAAGTAGACATCCTTTTAGGGCCTTAACATTATACTAGTTGAAGTAGCCATCGTTTTAGGGCGTCAACATTATACTAGTTGAAGTGGCCATCCTTTTAGGGCCTTAACATTATACTAGTTGAAGTAGACATCCTTTTAGGGCCTTAACATTAAACTAGTTGAAGTAGACATACTTTTAGGGCCTTAACATTATACTAGTTGAAGTAGACATCCTTTTAGGGCCTCAACATTATACTAGTTGAAGTAGACATCCTTTTCGGGACTTAACATTAAACTAGTTGAAGTAGCCATCGTTTTAGGGCCTCAACATTATACTAGTTGAAGTGGCCATCCTTTTAGGGCCGAAACATTATACTAGTTGAAGTAGCCGTCATTTTAGGGCCTCAACATTATACTAGTTGAAGTAGACATCCTTTTAGGGCCTCAACATTATACTAGTTGAAGTAGGCATTCTTTTAGGGCCTCAACATTATACTAGTTGAAGTAGCCGTATTTTTAGGGGCTTCACATTATACTAGTTTAAGTAGCCATCCTTTTAGGGCCTCAACATTATACTAGTTGAAGTAGACATCCTTTTAGGGCCTAAACATTATACTAGTTGAAGTAGACATCCTTTTAGGGCATCAACATTATACTAGTTGAAGTAGCCATCCTTTTATGCCTTAACATTATACTAGTTGAAGTAGACATCCTTTTAGGGCCTAAACATTATACTAGTTGAAGTTACCGTCATTTTAGGGCCTCAACATTATACTAGTTGAAGTAGCCATCCTTTTAAGGCCTCAACATTATACTAGTTAAGTAGACATCCTTTTAGGTCCTAAACATTACACTAGTTTAAGTAGCCATCCTTTTAGGGCCTCAACATTATACTAGGGGAAGTAGACATCCTTTTAGGGCTTAAACATTATACTAGTTGAAGTAGCCGACATTTTAGGGCCTCAACATTATACTAGTTGAAGTAGACATCTTTTTAGGGCCTAAACATTATACTAGTTGAAGTAGTCATCCTTTTAGGGCCTTAACATTATACTAGTTGAAGTAGCCATCCTTTTAAGGCCTCAACATAATACTAGTGGAAGAAGCCATCCTTTTAGGGCCTCAACATTATACTAGTTGAAGTAGGCATCCTTTTAGTGCCTCAACATTATACTAGTTGAAGTAGCCGTATTTTTAGAGTCTTCACATTATACTAGTTTAAGTAGCCATCCTTTTAGGGCCTCAACATTATACTAGTTGAAGTAGACATCCTTTTAGGGCCTAAACATTATACTAGTTGAAGTAGACATCCTTTTAGGGCATCAACATTATACTAGTTGAAGTAGCCATCCTTTTAGGGCCTTAACATTATACTAGTTGAAGTAGACATCCTTTTAGGGCCTAAACATTATACTAGTTGAAGTTACCGTCATTTTAGGGCCTCAACATTATACTAGTTGAAGTAGCCATCCTTTTAAGGCCTCAACATTATACTAATTAAAGTAGACATCCTTTTAGGGCCTAAACATTATACTAGTTGAAGTAGATATCCTTTTAGGGCCTCAACATTATACTAGTTGAAGTAGCCATCCTTTTAGGGCCTTAACATTATACTAGTTGAAGTAGACATCCTTTTAGGGCCTAAACATTATACTAGTTGAAGTAGACATCCTTTTAGGGGCTAAACATTATACTAGTTGAAGTAGTCGACATTTTAGGGCCTCAACATTATACTAGTTGAAGTAGACATCTTTTTAGGGCCTAAACATTATACTAGTTGAAGTAGTCATCCTTTTAGGGCCTTAACATTATACTAGTTGAAGTAGCCATTCTTTTTAGGGCCTCAACATTATACTAGTAGAAGTAGCAATTCTTTTAGGGCCTCAACATTATACTAGTTGAAGTAGGCATCCTTTTAGGGCCTCAACATTATACTAGTTGAAGTAGCCGTATTTTTAGGGTCTTCACATTATACAAGTTCAAGTAGCCATCCTTTTAGGGCCTCAACATTATACTAGTTGAAGTAGACATCCTTTTAGGGCCTAAACATTATACTAGTTGAAGTAGACATCTTTTTAGGGCCTCAACATTATACTAGTTGTAGTAGCCATCCTTTTAGGTCCTCAACATTATACTAGTTGAAGTAGACATCTTTTTGGGGCCTAAACATTATACTAGTTGAAGTAGCCGTCATTTTATGGCCTCAACATTATACTAGTTGAAGTAGACATCTTTTTAGGGCCTAAAAATTATACTAGTTGAAGTAGTCATCATTTTAGGGCCTTAATATTATACTAGTTGAAGTAGCCATCCTTTTAGGGCCTCAACATTATACTAGTTAAAGTAGCCATCCTTTTAGGGCCTTAACATTATACTAGTTGAAGTAGCCATCCTTTTAGGGCCTTAATGTTATACTAGTTGAAGTAGCCATCCTTTTAGGGCCTTAATGTTATACTAGTTGAAGTAGCCATCCTTTTAGGGCCGTAATATTATACAAGTTGAAGTAGCCATCCTTTTAGGGCCTTAATATAATACTAGTTGAAGTAGCAATCCTTTTAGGGCCGAAACATTATACTAGTTGAAGTAGCCGACATTTTAGGGCCTCAACATTATACTAGTTGAAGTAGACATCTTTTTAGGGCCTAAACATTATACTAGTTAAAGTAGTCATCCTTTTAGGGCCTTAACATTATACTAGTTGAAGTAGCCATTCTTTTAGGGCCTCAACATTATACTAGTGGAAGTAGCCATCCTTTTAGTGCCTCAACATTATACTAGTTGAAGTAGGCATCCTTTTAGGGCCTCAACATTATACTAGTTGAAGTAGCCGTATTTTTAGGGTCTTCACATTATACTAGTTTAAGTAGCCATCCTTTTAGGGCCTCAACATTATACTAGTTGAAGTAGACATCCTTTTAGGGCCTAAACATCATACTAGTGGAAGTAGACATCCTTTTAGGGCCTCAACATTATACTAGTTTAAGTAGCCATCCTTTTAGGGCCTTAACATTATACTAGTTGAAGTAGACATCCTTTTAGGGCCTAAACATTATACTAGTTGAAGTAGACATCTTTTTAGGGCCTAAACACTATACTAGTTGAAGTAGCCATCCTTTTAGGGCCTAAACATTATACTAGTTGAAGTAGCCATCCTTTTAGGGCCTCAACATTATACTAGTTGAAGTAGACATCCTTTTAGGTCCTAAACATTACACTAGTTGAAGTAGCCGTCATTTTAGGGCCTCGACATTATACTAGTTGAAGTAGACATCCTTTTAGGGCCTAAACATTATACTAGTTGAAGTAGCCGATATTTTAGGGCCTCAACATTATACTAGTTGAAGTAGACATCTTTTTAGGGCCTCAACATTATACTAGTTGAAGTAGTAATCCTTTTAGGGCCTTAACATTATACTAGTGGAAGTAGCCATCCTTTTAGGGCCTCAACATTATACTAGTTGAAGTAGGCATCCTTTTAGGGCCTCAACATTATACTAGTTGAAGTAGCCGTATTTTTAGGGTCTTCATATTATACTAGTTTAAGTAGCCATCCTTTTAGGGCCTCAACATTATACTAGTTGAAGTAGCCATCCTTTTAGGGCCTTAACATTATACTAGTTGAAGTAGACATCCTTTTAGGGCCTAAACATTATACTAGTTGAAGTAGACATCCTTTTAGGGCCTCAACATTATACTAGTTGAAGTAGACATCCTTTTCGGGCCTTAACATTAAACTAGTTGAAGTAGCCATCGTTTTAGGGCCTCAACATTATACTAGTTGAAGTGGCCATCCTTTTAGGGCCGAAACATTATACTAGTTGAAGTAGCCGTCATTTTAGGGCCTCAACATTATACTAGGTAAGTAGACATCCTTTTAGCGCCTCAACATTATACTAGTTGAAGTAGGCATTCTTTTAGGGCCTCAACATTATACTAGTTGAAGTAGCCGTATTTTTAGGGGCTTCACATTATACTAGTTTAAGTAGCCATCCTTTTAGGGCCTCAACATTATACTAGTTGAAGTAGACATCCTTTTAGGGCCTAAACATTATACTAGTTGAAGTAGACATCCTTTTAGGGCATCAACATTATACTAGTTGAAGTAGCCATCCTTTTATGCCTTAACATTATACTAGTTGAAGTAGACATCCTTTTAGGGCCTAAACATTATACTAGTTGAAGTTACCGTCATTTTAGGGCCTCAACATTATACTAGTTGAAGTAGCCATCCTTTTAAGGCCTCAACATTATACTAGTTAAGTAGATATCCTTTTAGGTCCTAAACATTACACTAGTTGAAGTAGCCATCCTTTTAGGGCCTCAACATTATACTAGGGGAAGTAGACATCCTTTTAGGGCTTAAAAATTATACTATTTGAAGTAGCCGACATTTTAGGGCCTCAACATTATACTAGTTGAAGTAGACATCTTTTTAGGGCCTAAACATTATACTAGTTGAAGTAGTCATCCGTTTAGGGCCTTAACATTATACTAGTTGAAGTAGCCATCCTTTTCAGGCCTCAACATAATACTAGTGGAAGAAGCCATCCTTTTAGGGCCTCAACATTATACTAGTTGAAGTAGGCATCCTTTTAGTGCCTCAACATTATACTAGTTGAAGTAGCCGTATTTTTAGAGTCTTCACATTATACTAGTTTAAGTAGCAATCCTTTTAGGGCCTCAACATTATACTAGTTGAAGTAGCCGTATTTTTAGAGTCTTCACATTATACTAGTTTAAGTAGCAACCATTTTAGGGCCTAAACATTATACTAGTTGAAGTAGACATCCTTTTAGGGCATCAACATTATACTAGTTGAAGTAGCCATCCTTTTAGGGCCTTAACATTATACTAGTTGAAGTAGACATCCTTTTAGGGCCTAAACATTATACTAGTGTAAGTTACCGTCATTTTAGGGCCTCAACATTATACTAGTTGAAGTAGCCATCCTTTTAAGGCCTCAACATTATACTAATTAAAGTAGACATCCTTTTAGGGCCTAAACATTATACTAGTTGAAGTAGACATCCTTTTAGGGCCTCAACATTATACTAGTTGAAGTAGCCATCCTTTTAGGGCCTTACCATTATACTAGTTGAAGTAGACATCCTTTTAGGGCCTAAACATTATACTAGTTGAAGTAGACATCCTTTTAGGGGCTAAACATTATACTAGTTGAAGTAGTCGACATTTTAGGGCCTCAACATTATACTAGTTGAAGTAGACATCTTTTTAGGGCCTAAACATTATACTAGTTGAAGTAGTCATCCTTTTAGGGCCTTAACATTATACTAGTTGAAGTAGCCATTCTTTTTAGGGCCTCAACATTATACTAGTAGAAGTAGCAATCCTTTTAGGGCCTCAACATTATACTAGTTGAAGTAGGCATCCTTTTAGGGCCTCAACATTATACTAGTTGAAGTAGCCGTATTTTTAGGGTCTTCACATTATACAAGTTCAAGTAGCCATCCTTTTAGGGCCTCAACATTATACTAGTTGAAGTAGACATCCTTTTAGGGCCTAAACATTATACTAGTTGAAGTAGACATCTTTTTAGGGCCTCAACATTATACTAGTTGTAGTAGCCATCCTTTTTGGTCCTCAACATTATACTAGTTGAAGTAGACATCTTTTTAGGGCCTAAACATTATACTAGTTGAAGTAGCCGTCATTTTATGGCCTCAACATTATACTAGTTGAAGTAGACATCTTTTTAGGGCCTAAACATTATACTAGTTGAAGTAGTCATCATTTTAGGGCCTTAATATTATACTAGTTGAAGTAGCCATCCTTTTAGGGCCTCAACATTATACTAGTTGAAGTAGCCATCCTTTTAGGGCCTTAACATTATACTAGTTGAAGTAGCCATCCTTTTAGGGCCTTAATGTTATACTAGTTGAAGTAGCCATCCTTTTAGGGCCTTAATGTTATACTAGTTGAAGTAGCCATCCTTTTAGGGCCGTAATATTATACTAGTTGAAGTAGCCATCCTTTTAGGGCCTTAATATAATACTAGTTGAAGTAGCAATCCTTTTAGGGCCGAAACATTATACTAGTTGAAGTAGCCGACACTTTAGGGCCTCAACATTATACTAGTTGAAGTAGACATCTTTTTAGGGCCTAAACATTATACTAGTTAAAGTAGTCATCCTTTTAGGGCCTTAACATTATACTAGTTGAAGTAGCCATTCTTTTAGGGCCTCAACATTATACTAGTGGAAGTAGCCATCCTTTTAGTGCCTCAACATTATACTAGTTGAAGTAGGCATCCTTTTAGGGCCTCAACATTATACTAGTTGAAGTAGCCGTATTTTTAGGGTCTTCACATTATACTAGTTTAAGTAGCCATCCTTTTAGGGCCTCAACATTATACTAGTTGAAGTAGACATCCTTTTAGGGCCTAAACATTATACTAGTTGAAGTAGACATCCTTTTAGGGCCTCAACATTATACTAGTTTAAGTAGCCATCCTTTTAGGGCCTTAACATTATACTAGTTGAAGTAGACATCCTTTTAGGGCCTAAACATTATACTAGTTGAAGTAGACATCTTTTTAGGGCCTAAACACTATACTAGTGGAAGTAGCCATCCTTTTAGGGCCTAAACATTATACTAGTTGAAGTAGCCATCCTTTTAGGGCCTCAACATTATACTAGTTGAAGTAGACATCCTTTTAGGTCCTAAACATTACACTAGTTGAAGTAGCCGTCATTTTAGGGCCTCGACATTATACTAGTTGAAGTAGACATCCTTTTAGGGCCTAAACATTATACTAGTGGAAGTAGCCGATATTTTAGGGCCTCAACATTATACTAGTTGAAGTAGACATCTTTTTAGGGCCTCAACATTATACTAGTTGAAGTAGTAATCCTTTTAGGGCCTTAACATTATACTAGTGGAAGTAGCCATTCTTTTAGGGCCTCAACATTATACTAGTTGAAGTAGCCGTATTTTTAGGGGCTTCACATTATACTAGTTTAAGTAGCCATCCTTTTAGGGCCTCAACATTATACTAGTTGAAGTAGACATCCTTTTAGGGCCTAAACATTATACTAGTTGAAGTAGACATCCTTTTAGGGCATCAACATTATACTAGTTGAAGTAGCCATCCTTTTAGGGCCTTAACATTATACTAGTTGAAGTAGACATCCTTTTAGGGCCTAAACATTATACTAGTTGAAGTTACCGTCATTTTAGGGCCTCAACATTATACTAGTTGAAGTAGCCATCCTTTTAAGGCCTCAACATTATACTAGTTAAGTAGACATCCTTTTAGGTCCTAAACATTACACTAGTTGAAGTAGCCATCCTTTTAGGGCCTCAACATTATACTAGTGGAAGTAGCCATCCTTTTAGGGCCTAAACATTATACTAGTTGAAGTAGACATCCTTTTAGGGCTTCAACATTATACTAGTTGAAGTAGCCATCCTTTTAGGGCCTTAACATTATACTAGTTGAAGTAGAAATCCTTTTAGGGCCTCAACATTATACTAGTCGAAGTAGACATCTTTTTAGGGCCTAAACATTCTACTAGTTGAAGTAGTCATCCTTTTAGGGCCTTTACATTATACTAGTTGAAGTAGCCATCCTTTTAGGGCCTCAACATTATACTAGTGGAAGTAGCCATCCTTTTAGGGCCTCAACATTATACTAGTTGAAGTAGGCATCCTTTTAGGGCCTCAACATTATACTAGTTGAAGTAGCCGTATTTTTAGGGGCTTCACATTATACTAGTTTAAGTAGCCATCCTTTTAGGGCCTCAACATTATACTAGTTGAAGTAGACATCCTTTTAGGGCCTAAACATTATACTAGTTGAAGTAGACATCCTTTTAGGGCCTAAACATTATACTAGTTGAAGTAGACATCCTTTTAGGGGCTAAACATTATACTAGTTGAAGTAGTCGACATTTTAGGGCCTCAACATTATACTAGTTGAAGTAGACATCTTTTTAGGGCCTAAACATTATACTAGTTGAAGTAGTCATCCTTTTAGGGCCTTAACATTATACTAGTTGAAGTAGCCATTCTTTTTAGGGCCTCAACATTATACTAGTAGAAGTAGCAATCCTTTTAGGGCCTCAACATTATACTAGTTTAAGTAGGCATCCTTTTAGGGCCTCAACATTATACTAGTTGAAGTAGCCGTATTTTTAGGGTCTTCACATTATACAAGTTTAAGTAGCCATCCTTTTAGGGCCTCAACATTATACTAGTTGAAGTAGACATCCTTTTAGGGCCTAAACATTATACTAGTTGAAGTAGACATCTTTTTAGGGCCTCAACATTATACTAGTTGTAGTAGCCATCCTTTTAGGCCCTAAACATTATACTAGTTGAAGTAGACATCTTTTTAGGGCCTAAACATTATACTAGTTGAAGTAGTCATCATTTTAGGGCCTTAATATTATACTAGTTGAAGTAGCCATCCTTTTAGGGCCTCAACATTATACCAGTTGAAGTAGCCATCCTTTTAGGGCCTTAACATTATACTAGTTGAAGTAGCCATCCTTTTAGGGCCTTAATGTTATACTAGTTGAAGTAGCCATCCTTTTAGGGCCTTAATGTTATACTAGTTGAAGTAGCCATCCTTTTAGGGCCGTAATATTATACTAGTTGAAGTAGCCATCCTTTTAGGGCCTTAATATAATACTAGTTGAAGTAGCAATCCTTTTAGGGCCGAAACATTATACTAGTTGAAGTAGCCGACATTTTAGGGCCTCAACATTATACTAGTTGAAGTAGACATCTTTTTAGGGCCTAAACATTATACTAGTTGAAGTAGTCATCCTTTTAGGGCCTTAACATTATACTAGTTGAAGTAGCCATTCTTTTAGGGCCTCAACATTATACTAGTGGAAGTAGCCATCCTTTTAGTGCCTCAACATTATACTAGTTGAAGTAGGCATCCTTTTAGGGCCTCAACATTATACTAGTTGAAGTAGCCGTATTTTTAGGGTCTTCACATTATACTAGTTTAAGTAGCCATCCTTTTAGGGCCTCAACATTATACTAGTTGAAGTAGACATCCTTTTAGGGCCTAAACATTATACTAGTTGAAGTAGACATCCTTTTAGGGCCTCAACATTATACTAGTTTAAGTAGCCATCCTTTTAGGGCCTTAACATTATACTAGTTGAAGTAGACATCCTTTTAGGGCCTAAACATTATACTAGTTGAAGTAGACATCCTTTTAGGGCCTAAACACTATACTAGTTTAAGTAGCCATCCTTTTAGGGCCTAAACATTATACTAGTTGAAGTAGCCATCCTTTTAGGGCCTCAACATTATACTAGTTGAAGTAGACATCCTTTTAGGTCCTAAACATTACACTAGTTAAAGTAGCCGTCATTTTAGGGCCTCGACATTATACTAGTTGAAGTAGACATCCTTTTAGGGCCTAAACATTATACTAGTTGAAGTAGCCGATATTTTAGGGCCTCAACATTATACTAGTTGAAGTAGACATCTTTTTAGGGCCTCAACATTATACTAGTTGAAGTAGTCATCCTTTTAGGGCCTTAACATTATACTAGTGGAAGTAGCCATCCTTTTAGGGCCTCAACATTATACTAGTTAAAGTAGGCATCCTTTTAGGGCCTCAACATTATACTAGTTGAAGTAGCCGTATTTTTAGGGTCTTCATATTATACTAGTTTAAGTAGCCATCCTTTTAGGGCCTCAACATTATACTAGTTGAAGTAGCCATCCTTTTAGGGCCTTAACATTATACTAGTTGAAGTAGACATCCTTTTAGGGCCTAAACATTATACTAGTTGAAGTAGACATCTTTTTACGGCCTTAAAATTATACTAGTTTAAGTAGCCATCCTTTTAGGGCCTAAACATTATACTAGTTGAAGTAGCCGTCATTTTAGGGCCTCAACATTATACTAGTTGAAGTAGCCATCCTTTTAGGGCCTCAACATTATACTAGTTGAAGTAGCCATCCTTTTAGGGCCTCAACATTATACTAGTGGAAGTAGCCATCCTTTTAGGGCCTCAACATTATACTAGTTGAAGTAGGCATCATTTTAGGGCCTCAACATTATACTAGTTGAAGTAGCCGTATTTTTAGGGTCTTCACATTATACTAGTTTAAGTAGCCATCCTTTTAGGGCCTCAACATTATACTAGTTGAAGTAGACATCCTTTTAGGGCCTAAACATTATACTAGTTGAAGTAGACATCCTTTTAGGGCCTCAACATTATACTAGTTGAAGTAGCCATTCTTTTAGGGCCTTAACATTATACTAGTTGAAGTAGAAATCCTTTTAGGGCCTCAACATTATACTAGTCGAAGTAGACATCTTTTTAGGGCCTAAACATTCTACTAGTTGAAGTAGTCATCCTTTTAGGGCCTTTACATTATACTAGTTGAAGTAGCCATCCTTTTAGGGCCTCAACATTATACTAGTGGAAGTAGCCATCCTTTTAGGGCCTCAACATTATACTAGTTGAAGTAAGCATCCTTTTAGGGCCTCAACATTATACTAGTTGAAGTAGCCGTATTTTTAGGGGCTTCACATTATACTAGTTTAAGTAGCCATCCTTTTAGGGCCTCAACATTATACTAGTTGAAGTAGACATCCTTTTAGGGCCTAAACATTATACTAGTTGAAGTAGACATCCTTT
>OY744549.1:9824923-9867423 GCA_963556195.1 Sepiola atlantica
GCATTTTTTTTATTTGGGCTAGGGTAAGGGTTAGATATGAAAATCTAGAAAACTCAGCATTTTTTTATTTGGGCTAGGGTAAGGGTTAGCATTAGGGTTAGATATGCATATTCAGAAAACTCTGCATTTTTTTAATTTGGGCTAGGGTAAGGGTTAGGGTTAGCGTTAGATATGAATATTCAGAAAACTCTGCATTTTTTTATTTGGGCTAGGGTTAGGGTTAGCATTAGGGTTAGATATGAATATTCAGAAAACTCTGCATTTTTTTATTTGGGCTAGGGTAAGGGTTAAATATGAAAATCCAGACAACTCTGCATTTGTTTTATTTAGGCTAGGGTTAGGGTTAGTACTAGGGTTAGATATGAATATTCAGAAAACTCTGCATTTTTTTTATTTGGGCTAGGGTAAGGGTTAGATATGAAAATCCAGAAAACTCTGCATTTTTTTATTTGGGCTAGAGTTAGGGTTAGCATTAGGGTTAAGTATGAATATTCAGAAAACTCTGCATTTGTTTTATTTGGGCTAGGGTTAGGGTTAGTACTATGGTTAGATATGAATATTCAGAAAACTCTGCATTTTTTTGATTTGAGCTAGGGTAAGGGTTAGATATGAAAATCCAGAAAACTCTGCATTTTTTGTATTTGGGCTAGGGTTAGGGTTAGCATTAGGGTTAGATATGAATATTCAGAAAACTCTGCATTTTTTTGATTTGGGCTAGGGTAAGGGTTTGATATGAAAATCCAGAAAACTCTGCATTTTTTTATTTGGGCTAGGGTTAGGGTAAGCATTAGGGTTAGATATGATCATTCAGAAAACTCTGAATTTTTTTGATTCGGGCAAGGGTAAGGGTTAGATATGAAAATCCAGAAAACTCTGCATTTTTTTTTATTTGGGCTAGGGTTAGGGTTAGCATTAGGTTTAGATATGAATATTCAGAAAACTCTGCATTTTTTTGATTTGGGATAGGGTAAGGGTTAGATATGAAAATCCAGAAAACTCTGCATTTTTTTATTTGGGCTAGGGTTAGGGTTAGCATTAGGGTTAGATATGAATATTCAGAAAACTCTGCATTTTTTTTATTTGGGCTAGGGTAAGGGTTAGATATGAAAATCCAGAAAACTCTGCATTTTTTTATTTGGGCTAGGGTTAGGGTTAGCATTAGGGTTAGATATGAATATTCAGAAAACTCTGCATTTTTTTTATTTGGGCTAGGGTAAGGGTTAAATATGAAAATCCAGAAAACTATGCATTTGTTTTATTTGGGCTAGGGTTAGGGTTAGCACTAGGGTTAGATATGAATATTCAGAAAACTCTGCATTTTTTATTTGGGCTAGGGTTAGGGTTAGCATTAGGGTTAGATATGAATATTCAGAAAACTCTGCATTTTTTATTTGGGCTAGGGTTAGGGTTAGCATTAGGGTTAGATATGAATATTCAGAAAACTCTGCATTTTTTATTTGGGCTAGGGTTAGGGTTAGCATTAGGGTTAGATATGAATATTCAGAAAACTCTGCATTTTTTATTTGGGCTAGGGTTAGGGTTAGCATTAGGGTTAGATATGAATATTCAGAAAACTCTGCATTTTTATTTGGGCTAGGGTTAGGGTTAGCATTAGGGTTAGATATGAATATTCAGAAAACTCTGCATTTTTTATTTGGGCTAGGGTTAGGGTTAGCATTAGGGTTAGATATGAATATTCAGAAAACTCTGCATTTTTTATTTGGGCTAGGGTTAGGGTTAGCATTAGGGTTAGATATGAATATTCAGAAAACTCTGCATTTTTTATTTGGGCTAGGGTTAGGGTTAGCATTAGGGTTAGATATGAATATTCAGAAAACTCTGCATTTTTTTATTTGGGCTAGGGTAAGGGTTAAATATGAAAATCCAGAAAACTCTGCATTTGTTTTATTTGGGCTAGGGTTAGGGTTAGCACTAGGGTTAGATATGAATATTCAGAAAACTCTGAATTTTTTTTATTTGGGCTAGGGTAAGGGTTAGATATGAAAATCCAGAAAACTCAGCATTTTTTTATTTGGGCTAGGGTAAGGGTTAGCATTAGGGTTAGATATGAATATTCAGAAAACTCTGCATTTTTTTAATTTGGGCTAGGGTTAGGGTTAGCATTAGGGTTAGATATGAATATTCAGAAAACTCTGCATTTTTTATTTGGGCTAGGGTTAGGGTTAGCATTAGGGTTCGATATGAATATTCAGAAAACTCTGCATTTTTTATTTGGGCAAGGGTTAGGGTTAGCATTAGGGTTAGATATGAATATTCAGAAAACTCTGCATTTTTTTATTTGGGCTAGGGTAAGGGTTAAATATGAAAATCCAGACAACTCTGCATTTGTTTTATTTAGGCTAGGGTTAGGGTTAGTACTAGGGTTAGATATGAATATTCAGAAAACTCTGCATTTTTTTTATTTGGGCTAGGGTAAGGGTTAGATATGAAAATCCAGAAAACTCTGCATTTCTTTATTTGGGCTAGAGTTAGGGTTAGCATTAGGGTTAAGTATGAATATTCAGAAAACTCTGCATTTGTTTTATTTGGGCTAGGGTTAGGGTTAGTACTAGGGTTAGATATGAATATTCAGAAAACTCTGCATTTTTTTGATTTGGGCTAGGGTAAGGGTTAGATATGAAAATCCAGAAAACTCTGTATTTTTGATATTTGGGCTAGGGTTAGGGTTAGCATTAGGGTTAAGTATGAATATTCAGAAAACTCTGCATTTTTTTTATTTGGGCTAGGGTAAGGGTTAGACATGAAAATCCAGAAAACTCTGCATTTTTTTATTTGGGCTAGGGTTAGGGTTAGCATTAGGGTTAGATATAAATATTCAGAAAACTCTGCATTTTTTTGATTTGAGCTAGGGTAAGGGTTAGATATGAAAATCCAGAAAACTCTGCATTTTTTTATTTGGGCTAGGGTTAGGGTTAGCATTAGGGTTAGATATGAATATTCAGAAAACTCTGCATTTTTTTGATTTGGGCTAGGGTAAGGGTTAGATATGAAAATCCAGAAAACTCTGCATTTTTTTATTTGGGCTAGGGTTAGGGTAAGCATTAGGGTTAGATATGATCATTCAGAAAACTCTGAATTTTTTTGATTTGGGCTAGGGTAAGGGTTAGATATGAAAATCCAGAAAACTCTGCATTTTTTTTTATTTGGGCTAGGGTTAGGGTTAGCATTAGGTTTAGATATGAATATTCAGAAAACTCTGCATTTTTTTGATTTGGGATAGGGTAAGGGTTAGATATGAAAATCCAGAAAACTATGCATTTTTTTATTTGGGCTAGGGTTAGGGTTAGCATTAGGGTTAGATATGAATATTCAGAAAACTCTGCATTTTTTTTATTTGGGCTAGGGTAAGGGTTAGATATGAAAATCCAGAAAACTCTGCATTTTTTTATTTGGGCTAGGGTTAGGGTTAGCATTAGGGTTAGATATGAATATTCAGAAAACTCTGCATTTTTTTTATTTGGGCTAGGGTAAGGGTTAAATATGAAAATCCAGAAAACTATGCATTTGTTTTATTTGGGCTAGGGTTAGGGTTAGCACTAGGGTTAGATATGAATATTCAGAAAACTCTGCATTTTTTTGATTTGGGCTAGGGTAAGTGTTAGATATGAAAATCCAGAAAACTCAGCATTTTTTTATTTGGGCTAGGGTTAGGGTTAGCATTAGAGTTAGATATGAATATTCAGAAAACTCTGCATTTTTTATTTGGGCTAGGGTTAGGGTTAGCATTAGGGTTAGATATGAATATTCAGAAAACTCTGCATTTTTTATTTGGGCTAGGGTTAGGGTTAGCATTAGGGTTAGATATGAATATTCAGAAAACTCTGCATTTTTTATTTGGGCTAGGGTTAGGGTTAGCATTAGGGTTAGATATGAATATTCAGAAAACTCTGAATTTTTTATTTGGGCTAGGGTTAGGGTTAGCATTAGGGTTAGATATGAATATTCAGAAAACTCTGCATTTTTTATTTGGGCTAGGGTTAAGGTTAGCATTAGGGTTAGATATGAATATTCAGAAAACTCTGCATTTTTTATTTGGGCTAGGGTTAGGGTTAGCATTAGGGTTAGATATGAATATTCAGAAAACTCTGCATTTTTTATTTGGGCTAGGGTTAGGGTTAGCATTAGGGTTAGATATGAATATTCAGAAAACTCTGCATTTTTTTATTTGGGCTAGGGTAAGGGTTAAATATGAAAATCCAGAAAACTCTGCATTTGTTTTATTTGGGCTAGGGTTAGGGTTAGCACTAGGGTTAGATATGAATATTCAGAAAACTCTGCATTTTTTTTATTTGGGCTAGGGTAAGGGTTAGATATGAAAATCCAGAAAACTCAGCATTTTTTTATTTGGGCTAGGGTAAGGGTTAGCATTAGGGTTAGATATGAATATTCAGAAAACTCTGCATTTTTTTAATTTGGGCTAGGGTAAGGGTTAGGGTTAGCGTTAGATATGAATTTTCAGAAAACTCTGCATTTTTTTATTTGGGCTAGGGTTAGGGTTAGCATTAGGGTTAGATATGAATATTCAGAAAACTCTGCATTTTTTATTTGGGCTAGGGTTAGGGTTAGCATTAGGGTTAGATATGAATATTCAGAAAACTCTGCATTTTTTATTTGGGCTAGGGTTAGGGTTAGCATTAGGGTTAGATATGAATATTCAGAAAACTCTGCATTTTTTATTTGGGCTAGGGTTAGGGTTAGCATTAGGGTTAGATATGAATATTCAGAAAACTCTGCATTTTTTATTTGGGCTAGGGTTAGGGTTAGCATTAGGGTTAGATATGAATATTCAGAAAACTCTGCATTTTTTATTTGGGCTAGGGTTAAGGTTAGCATTAGGGTTAGATATGAATATTCAGAAAACTCTGCATTTTTTATTTGGGCTAGGGTTAGGGTTAGCATTAGGGTTAGATATGAATATTCAGAAAACTCTGCATTTTTTATTTGGGCTAGGGTAAGGGTTAGCATTAGGGTTAGATATGAATATTCAGAAAACTCTGCATTTTTTTATTTGGGCTAGGGTAAGGGTTAAATATGAAAATCCAGAAAACTCTGCATTTGTTTTATTTGGGCTAGGGTTAGGGTTAGCACTAGGGTTAGATATGAATATTCAGAAACCTCTGCATTTTTTTGATATGAGCTAGGGTAAGGGTTAGATATGAAAATCCAGACAACTCTGCATTTTTTTTATTTGGGCTAGGGTTAGGGTTAGATATGAAAATCCAGAAAACTCTGCATTTTTTTGATTTGGGCTAGGGTAAGAGTTAGATATGAAAATCCAGAAAACTCTGCATTTTTTTATTTGGGCTAGGGTAAGGATTAGCATTAGGTTTAGATATGAATATTCAGAAAACTCTGCATTTTTTTAATTTGGGCTAGGGTAAGGGTTAGATATGAAAATCCAGAAAACTCTGCATTTTTTTATTTGGGCTAGGGTTAGGGTTAGCATTAGGGTTAGATATGAATATTCAGAAAACTCTGCATTTTTTTAATTTGGGCTAGGGTAAGGGTTAAGGTTAGCATTAGATATGAATATTCAGAAAACTCTGCATTTTTTTATTTGGGCTAGGGTTAGGGTACGCATTAGGGTTAGATATGAATATTCAGAAAACTCTGCATTTTTTTGATTAGGGCTAGGGTAAGTGTTAGATATGAAAATCCAGAAAACTCTGCATTTTTTTATTTGGGCTAGGGTTAGGGTTAGCATTAGGGTACGATATGAATATTCAGAAAACTCTGCATTTTTTAAATTTGGGCTAGGGTAAGGGTTAGGGTTAGCGTTAGATATGAATATTCAGAAAACTCTGCATTTTTTAATTTGAGCTAGGGTTAGGGTTAGCATTAGGGTTAGATATGAATATTCAGAAAACTCTGCATTTTTTTATTTGTGCTAGGGTAAGGGTTAGATATGAAAATCCAGAAAACTCTGCATTTTTTTATTTGGGCTAGGGTTAGGGTTAGCATTAGGGTACGATATGAATATTCAGAAAACTCTGCATTTTTTTAATTTGGGCTAGGGTAAGGGTTAGGGTTAGCGTTAGATATGAATATTCAGAAACCTCTGCATTTTTTTGATTTGAGCTAGGGTAAGGGTTAGATATGAAAATCCAGAAAACTCTGCATTTTTTTTATTTGGGCTAGGGTTAGGGTTAGATATGAAAATCCAGAAAACTCTGCATTTTTTTTATTTGGGCTAGGGTAAGGGTTAGATATGAAAATCCAGAAAACTCTGCATTTTTTTATTTGGGCTAGGGTTAGGGTTAGACTTAGGTTTAGATATGAATATTCAGAAAACTCTGCATTTTTTTCATTTGGGCTAGGGTAAGTGTTCGATATGAAAATCCAGAAAACTCTGCATTTTTTTATTTGGGCTAGGGTAAGTGTTAGATATGAAAATCCAGAAAACCATGCATTTTTTTGATTTGGGCTAGGGTTAGGCTTAGCATTAGGGTTAGATATGAATATTCAGAAAACTCTGCATTTTTTTAATTTGGGCTAGGGTAAGGGTTAGGGTTAGCGTTAGATATGAATATTCAGAAAACTCTGCATTTTTTTATTTTGGCTAGGGTTAGGGTTAGCATTAGGGTTAGATATGAATATTCAGAAAACTCTGCATTTTTTTAATTTGGGCTAGGGTAAGGGTTAGGGTTAGCGTTAGATATGAATATTCAGAAACCTCTGCATTTTTTTGATTTGAGCTAGGGTAAGGGTTAGATATGAAAATCCAGAAAACTCTGCATTTTTTTTATTTGGGCTAGGGTTAGGGTTAGATATGAAAATCCAGAAAACTCTGCATTTTTTTGATTTGGGCTAGGGTAAGGGTTAGATATGAAAATCCAGAAAACTCTGCATTTTTTTATTTGGGCTAGGGTTAGGGTTAGCATTAGGTTTAGATATGAATATTCAGAAAACTCTGCATTTTTTTCATTTGGGCTAGGGTAAGGGTTAGATATGAAAATCCAGAAAACCATGCATTTTTTTGATTTGGGCTAGGGTAAGTGTTAGATATGAAAATCCAGAAAACTCTGCCTTTTTTTATTTGGGCGAGGGTTAGGGTTAGCACTAGGGTTAGATATGAATATTCAGAAAACTCTGCATTTTTTAAATTTGGGCTAGGGTAAGGGTTAGGGTTAGCGTTAGATATGAATATTCAGAAAACTCTGCATTTTTTACTTTGGGCTAGGGTTAGGGTTAGCATTAGGGTTAGATATGAATATTCAGAAAACTCTGCATTTTTTTATTTGTGCTAGGGTAAGGGTTAGATATGAAAATCCAGAAAACTCTGCATTTTTTTATTTGGGCTAGGGTTAGGGTTAGCATTAGGGTACGATATGAATATTCAGAAAACTCTGCATTTTTTTAATTTGGGCTAGGGTAAGTGTTCGATATGAAAATCCAGAAAACTCTGCATTTTTTTATTTGGGATAGGGTAAGTGTTAGATATGAAAATCCAGAAAACCATGCATTTTTTTGATTTGGGCTAGGGTTAGGGTTAGCATTAGGGTTAGATATGAATATTCAGAAAACTCTGCATTTTTTTAATTTGGGCTAGGGTAAGGGTTAGGGTTAGCGTTAGATATGAATATTCAGAAAACTCTGCATTTTTTTATTTGGGCTAGGGTTAGGGTTAGCATTAGGGTTAAATATGAATATTCAGAAAACTCTGCATTTTTTTTATTTGGGCTAGGGTAAGGGTTAGGGTTAGCGTTAGATATGAATATTCAGAAAACTCTGCATTTTTTTATTTGGGCTAGGGTTAGGGTTAGCATTAGGGTTAGATATGAATATTCAGAAAACTCTGCATTTTTTTAATTTGGGCTAGGGTAAGTGTTAGATATGAAAATCCAAAAAACTCTGCATTTTTTATTTGGGCTAGGGTAAGTGTTAGATATGAAAATCCAGAAAACTCTGCATTTTTTTGATTTGTGCTAGGGTAAGGGTTAGCATTAGGGTTAGATATGAATATTCCGAAGACTCTGCATTTTTTTAATTTGGGCTAGGGTAAGGGTTAGGGTTAGCGTTAGATATGAATATTCAGAAAACTCTGCATTTTTTTATTTGGGCTAGGGTTAGGGTTAGCATTAGGGTTAGATATGAATATTCAGAAAACTCTGCATTTTTTAAATTTGGGCTAGGGTAAGGGTTAGGGTTAGCGTTAGATATGAATATTCAGAAAACTCTGCATTTTTTAATTTGGGCTAGGGTTAGGGTTAGCATTAGGGTTAGATATGAATATTCAGAAAACTCTGCATTTTTTTATTTGTGCTAGGGTAAGGGTTAGATATGAAAATCCAGAAAACTCTGCATTTTTTTATTTGGGCTAGGGTTAGGGTTAGCATTAGGGTACGATATGAATATTCAGAAAACTCTGCATTTTTTTAATTTGGGATAGGGTAAGTGTTCGATATGAAAATCCAGAAAACTCTGCATTTTTTTATTTGGGCTAGGGTAAGTGTTAGATATGAAAATCGAGAAAACCATGCATTTTTTTGATTTGGGCTAGGGTTAGGCTTAGCATTAGGGTTAGATATGAATATTCAGAAAACTCTGCATTTTTTTAATTTGGGCTAGGGTAAGGGTTAGGGTTAGCGTTAGATATGAATATTCAGAAAACTCTGCATTTTTTTATTTGGGCTAGGGTTAGGGTTAGCATTAGGGTTAGATATGAATATTCAGAAAACTCTGCATTTTTTTAATTTGGGCTAGGGTAAGGGTTAGGGTTAGCGTTAGATATGAATATTCAGAAACCTCTGCATTTTTTTGATTTGGGTTAGGGTAAGGGTTGATATGAAAATTTAGAAAACTCTGCATTTTTTTTATTTGGGCTAGGGTTAGGGTTAGATATGAAAATCCAGAAAACTCTGCATTTTTTTGATTTGGGCTAGGGTAAGGGTTAGATATGAAAATCCAGAAAACTCTGCATTTTTTTATTTGGGCTAGGGTTAGGGTTAGCATTAGGTTTAGATATGAATATTCAGAAAACTCTGCATTTTTTTCATTTGGGCTAGGGTAAGGGTTAGATATGAAAATCCAGAAAACTCTGCATTTTTTTATTTGGGCTAGGGTTAGGGTTAGCATTAGGTTTAGATATGAATATTCAGAAAACTCTGCATTTTTTTCATTTGGGCTAGGGTAAGGGTTAGATATGAAAATCCAGAAAACTCTGCATTTTTTTAATTTGGGCTAGGGTAAGGGTTAGATATGAAAATCCAGAAAACTCTGCATTTTTTTATTTGGGCTAGGGTTAGGGTTAGCATTAGGTTTAGATATGAATATTCAGAAAACTCTGCATTTTTTTCATTTGGGCTAGGGTAAGGGTTAGATATGAAAATCCAGAAAACTCTGCATTTTTTTATTTGGGCTAGGGTAAGGATTAGCATTAGGTTTAGATATGAATATTCAGAAAACTCTGCATTTTTTTCATTTGGGCTAGGGTAAGGGTTAGATATGAAAATCCAGAAAACTCTGCATTTTTTTATTTGGGCTAGGGTTAGGGTTAGCATTAGGGTTAGATATGAATATTCAGAAAACTCTGCATTTTTTTAATTTGGGCTAGGGTAAGGGTAAGGGTTAGCATTAGATATGAATATTCAGAAAACTCTGCATTTTTTTATTTGGGCTAGGGTTAGGGTACGCATTAGGGTTAGATATGAATATTCAGAAAACTCTGCATTTTTTTGATTTGGGCTAGGGTAAGTGTTAGATATGAAAATCCAGAAAACTCTGCATTTTTTTATTTGGGCTAGGGTTAGGGTTAGCATTAGGGTTAGATATGAATATTCAGAAAACTCTGCATTTTTTTAATTTGGGCTAGGGTAAGTTTTCGATATGAAAATCCAGAACACTCTGCATTTTTTTATTTGGGCTAGGGTAAGTGTTAGATATGAAAATCCAGAAAACCATGCATTTTTTTGATTTGGGCTAGGGTAAGTGTTAGATACGAAAATCCAGAAAACTCTGCATTTTTTTATTTGGGCTAGGGTTAGGGTTAGCATTAGGGTTAGATATGAATATTCAGAAAACTCTGCATTTTTTAAATTTGGGCTAGGGTAAGGGTTAGGGTTAGCGTTATATATGAATATTCAGAAAACTCTGCATTTTTTAATTTGGGCTAGGGTTAGGGTTAGCATTAGGGTTAGATATGAATATTCAGAAAACTCTGCATTTTTTTATTTGTGCTAGGGTAAGGGTTAGATATGAAAATCCAGAAAACTCTGCATTTTTTTATTTGGGCTAGGGTTAGGGTTAGCATTAGGGTACGATATGAATATTCAGAAAACTCTGCATTTTTTTAATTTGGGCTAGGGTAAGTGTTCGATATGAAAATCCAGAAAACTCTGCATTTTTTTATTTGGGCTAGGGTAAGTGTTAGATATGAAAATCCAGAAAACCATGCATTTTTTTGATTTGGGCTAGGGTTAGGCTTAGCATTAGGGTTAGATATGAATATTCAGAAAACTCTGCATTTTTTTAATTTGGGCTAGGGTAAGGGTTAGGGTTAGCGTTAGATATGAATATTCAGAAAACTCTGCATTTTTTTATTTGGGCTAGGGTTAGGGTTAGCATTAGGGTTAGATATGAATATTCAGAAAACTCTGCATTTTTTTAATTTGGGCTAGGGTAAGGGTTAGGGTTAGCGTTAGATATGAATATTCAGAAAACTCTGCATTTTTTTTATTTGAGCTAGGGTAAGGGTTAGATATGAAAATCCAGAAAACTCTGCATTTTTTTTATTTGGGCTAGGGTTAGGGTTAGATATGAAAATCCAGAAAACTCTGCATTTTTTTGATTTGGGCTAGGGTAAGGGTTAGATATGAAAATCCAGAAAACTCTGCATTTTTTTATTTGGGCTAGGGTTAGGGTTAGCATTAGGTTTAGATATGAATATTCAGAAAACTCTGCATTTTTTTCATTTGGGCTAGGGTAAGGGTTAGATATGAAAATCCAGAAAACTCTGCATTTTTTTGATTTGGGCTAGGGTAAGGGTTAGATATGAAAATCCAGAAAACTCTGCATTTTTTTATTTGGGCTAGGGTTAGGGTTAGCATTAGGTTTAGATATGAATATTCAGAAAACTCTGCATTTTTTTAATTTGGGCTAGGGTAAGTGTTCGATATGAAAATCCAGAAAACTCTGCATTTTTTTATTTGGGCTAGGGTAAGTGTTAGATATGAAAATCCAGAAAACTCTGCATTTTTTTATTTGGGCTAGGGTTAGGGTTAGCATTAGGGTTAGATATGAATATTCAGAAAACTCTGCATTTTTTAAATTTGGGCTAGGGTAAGGGTTAGGGTTAGCGTTATATATGAATATTCAGAAAACTCTGCATTTTTTAATTTGGGCTAGGGTTAGGGTTAGCATTAGGGTTAGATATGAATATTCAGAAAACTCTGCATTTTTTTATTTGTGCTAGGGTAAGGGTTAGATATGAAAATCCAGAAAACTCTGCATTTTTTTATTTGGGTTAGGGTTAGGGTTAGCATTAGGGTACGATATGAATATTCAGAAAACTCTGCATTTTTTTAATTTGGGCTAGGGTAAGTGTTCGATATGAAAATCCAGAAAACTCTGCATTTTTTTATTTGGGCTAGGGTAAGTGTTAGATATGAAAATCCAGAAAACTCTGCATTTTTTTTATTTGGGCTAGGGTTAGGCTTAGCATTAGGGTTAGATATGAATATTCAGAAAACTCTGCATTTTTTTAATTTGGGCTAGGGTAAGGGTTAGGGTTAGCGTTAGATATGAATATTCAGAAAACTCTGCATTTTTTTATTTGGGCTAGGGTTAGGGTTAGCATTAGGGTTAGATATGAATATTCAGAAAACTCTGCATTTTTTAAATTTGGGCTAGGGTAAGGGTTAGGGTTAGCGTTAGATATGAATATTCAGAAAACTCTGCATTTTTTTTATTTGAGCTAGGGTAAGGGTTAGATATGAAAATCCAGAAAACTCTGCATTTTTTTTATTTGGGCTAGGGTTAGGGTTAGATATGAAAATCCAGAAAACTCTGCATTTTTTTGATTTGGGCTAGGGTAAGGGTTAGATATGAAAATCCAGAAAACTCTGCATTTTTTTATTTGGGCTAGGGTAAGGGTTAGCATTAGGTTTAGATATGAATATTCAGAAAACTCTGCATTTTTTTCATTTGGGCTAGGGTAAGGGTTAGATATGAAAATCCAGAAAACTCTGCATTTTTTTATTTGGGCTAGGGTTAGGGTTAGCATTAGGTTTAGATATGAATATTCAGAAAACTCTGCATTTTCTTGATTTGAGCTAGGGTAAGGGTTAGATAGGAAAATCCAGAAAACTCTGCATTTTTTTGATTTGGGCTAGGGTAAGGGTTAGATATGAAAATCCAGAAAACTCTGCATTTTTTTATTTGGGCTAGGGTTAGGGTTAGCATTAGGTTTAGATATGAATATTCAGAAAACTCTGCATTTTTTTATTTGGGCTAGGGTTAGGGTTAGCATTAGGGTTAGATATGAATATTCAGAAAACTCTGCATTTTTTTGTTTGTGCTAGGGTAAGGGTTAGATATGAATATTCAGAAAACTCTGCATTTTTTTATTTGGGCTAGGGTTAGGGTTAGCATTAGGGTTAGATATGAATATTAAAAAAACTCTGCATTTTTTTAATTTGGGCTAGGGTTAGAGTTAATATTAGGGTTAGATATGAATATTCAGAAAACTCTGCATTTTTTTAATTTGGGCTAGGGTAAAGGTTAAGGTTAGCGTTAGATATGAATATTCAGAAAACTCTGCATTTTTTTATTTGGGCTAGGGTTAGGGTTAGCATTAGGGTTAGATATGAATATTCAGAAAACTCTGCATTTTTTTAATTTGGGCTAGGGTAAGGGTTAGGGTTAGCGTTAGATACGAATATTCAGAAAACTCTGCATTTTTTTGATTTGAGCTAGGGTAAGGGTTAGATATGAAAATCCAGAAAACTCTGCATTTTTTTATTTGGGCTAGGGTTAGGATTAGCATTAGGTTTAGATATGAATATTCAGAAAACTCTGCATTTTTTTCATTTGGGCTAGGGTAAGGGTTAGATATGAAAATCCAGAAAACTCTGCATTTTTTTGATTTTGGCTAGGGTAAGTGTTAGATATGAAAATCCAGAAAACTCTGCATTTTTTTATTTGGGCTAGGGTTAGGGTTAGCATTAGGGTTAGATATGAATATTCAGAAAACTCTGCATTTTTTTCATTTGGGCTAGGGTAAGGGTTAGATATGAAAATCCAGAAAACTCTGCATTTTTTTAATTTGGGCTAGGGTAAGGGTTAGATATGAAAATCCAGAAAACTGTGCATTTTTTTATTTGGGCTAGGGTTAGGGTTAGCATTAGGTTTAGATATGAATATTCAGAAAACTCTGCATTTTTTTCATTTGGGCTAGGGTAAGGGTTAGATATGAAAATCCAGAAAACTCTGCATTTTTTTATTTGGGCTAGGGTAAGGATTAGCATTAGGTTTAGATATGAATATTCAGAAAACTCTGCATTTTTTTCATTTGGGCTAGGGTAAGGGTTAGATATGAAAATCCAGAAAACTCTGCATTTTTTTATTTGGGCTAGGGTTAGGGTTAGCATTAGGGTTAGATATGAATATTCAGAAAACTCTGCATTTTTTTAATTTGGGCTAGGGTAAGGGTAAGGGTTAGCATTAGATATGAATATTCAGAAAACTCTGCATTTTTTTATTTGGGCTAGGGTTAGGGTACGCATTAGGGTTAGATATGAATATTCAGAAAACACTGCATTTTTTTTATTTGGGCTAGGGTAAGTGTTAGATATGAAAATCCAGAAAACTCTGCATTTTTTTATTTGGGCTAGGGTTAGGGTTAGCATTAGGGTTAGATATGAATATTCAGAAAACTCTGCATTTTTTTAATTTGGGCTAGGGTAAGTTTTCGATATGAAAATCCAGAACACTCTGCATTTTTTTATTTGGGCTAGGGTAAGTGTTAGATATGAAAATCCAGAAAACCATGCATTTTTTTATTTGGGCTAGGGTTAGGGTTAGCATTAGGGTTAGATATGAATATTAAAAAAACTCTGCATTTTTTTAATTTGGGCTAGGGTTAGAGTTAATATTAGGGTTAGATATGAATATTCAGAAAACTCTGCATTTTTTTAATTTGGGCTAGGGTAAAGGTTAAGGTTAGCGTTAGATATGAATATTCAGAAAACTCTGCATTTTTTTATTTGGGCTAGGGTTAGGGTTAGCATTAGGGTTAGATATGAATATTCAGAAAACTCTGCATTTTTTTAATTTGGGCTAGGGTAAGGGTTAGGGTTAGCGTTAGATACGAATATTCAGAAAACACTGCATTTTTTTGATTTGAGCTAGGGTAAGGGTTCGATCTGAAAATCCAGAAAACTCTGCATTTTTTTTATTTGGGCTAGAGTTAGGGTTAGATATGAAAATCCAGAAAACTCTGCATTTTTTTGATTTGAGCTAGGGTAAGGGTTAGATATGAAAATCCAGAAAACTCTGCATTTTTTTATTTGGGCTAGGGTTAGGATTAGCATTAGGTTTAGATATGAATATTCAGAAAACTCTGCATTTTTTTCATTTGGGCTAGGGTAAGGGTTAGATATGAAAATCCAGAAAACTCTGCATTTTTTTGATTTTGGCTAGGGTAAGTGTTAGATATGAAAATCCAGAAAACTCTGCATTTTTTTATTTGGGCTAGGGTTAGGGTTAGCATTAGGGTTAGATATGAATATTCAGAAAACTCTGCATTTTTTTCATTTGGGCTAGGGTAAGGGTTAGATATGAAAATCCAGAAAACTCTGCATTTTTTTAATTTGGGCTAGGGTAAGGGTTAGATATGAAAATCCAGAAAACTCTGCATTTTTTTATTTGGGCTAGGGTTAGGGTTAGCATTAGGTTTAGATATGAATATTCAGAAAACTCTGCATTTTTTTCATTTGGGCTAGGGTAAGGGTTAGATATGAAAATCCAGAAAACTCTGCATTTTTTTATTTGGGCTAGGGTAAGGATTAGCATTAGGTTTAGATATGAATATTCAGAAAACTCTGCATTTTTTTCATTTGGGCTAGGGTAAGGGTTAGATATGAAAATCCAGAAAACTCTGCATTTTTTTATTTGGGCTAGGGTTAGGGTTAGCATTAGGGTTAGATATGAATATTCAGAAAACTCTGCATTTTTTTAATTTGGGCTAGGGTAAGGGTAAGGGTTAGCATTAGATATTAATATTCAGAAAACTCTGCATTTTTTTATTTGGGCTAGGGTTAGGGTACGCATTAGGGTTAGATATGAATATTCAGAAAACTCTGCATTTTTTTTATTTGGGCTAGGGTAAGTGTTAGATATGAAAATCCAGAAAACTCTGCATTTTTTTATTTGGGCTAGGGTTAGGGTTAGCATTAGGGTTAGATATGAATATTCAGAAAACTCTGCATTTTTTTAATTTGGGCTAGGGTAAGTTTTCGATATGAAAATCCAGAACACTCTGCATTTTTTTATTTGGGCTAGGGTAAGTGTTAGATACGAAAATCCAGAAAACTCTGCATTTTTTTATTTGGGCTAGGGTTAGGGTTAGCATTAGGGTTAGATATGAATATTCAGAAAACTCTGCATTTTTTAAATTTGGGCTAGGGTAAGGGTTAGGGTTAGCGTTATATATGAATATTCAGAAAACTCTGCATTTTTTAATTTGGGCTAGGGTTAGGGTTAGCATTAGGGTTAGATATGAATATTCAGAAAACTCTGCATTTTTTTATTTGTGCTAGGGTAAGGGTTAGATATGAAAATCCAGAAAACTCTGCATTTTTTTATTTGGGCTAGGGTTAGGGTTAGCATTAGGGTACGATATGAATATTCAGAAAACTCTGCATTTTTTTAATTTGGGCTAGGGTAAGTGTTCGATATGAAAATCCAGAAAACTCTGCATTTTTTTATTTGGGCTAGGGTAAGTGTTAGATATGAAAATCCAGAAAACCATGCATTTTTTTGATTTGGGCTAGGGTTAGGCTTAGCATTAGGGTTAGATATGAATATTCAGAAAACTCTGCATTTTTTTAATTTGGGCTAGGGTAAGGGTTAGGGTTAGCGTTAGATATGAATATTCAGAAAACTCTGCATTTTTTTATTTGGGCTAGGGTTAGGGTTAGCATTAGGGTTAGATATGAATATTCAGAAAACTCTGCATTTTTTTAATTTGGGCTAGGGTAAGGGTTAGGGTTAGCGTTAGATATGAATATTCAGAAAACTCTGCATTTTTTTTATTTGAGCTAGGGTAAGGGTTAGATATGAAAATCCAGAAAACTCTGCATTTTTTTATTTGGGCTAGGGTTAGGGTTAGATATGAAAATCCAGAAAACTCTGCATTTTTTTGATTTGGGCTAGGGTAAGGGTTAGATATGAAAATCCAGAAAACTCTGCATTTTTTTATTTGGGCTAGGGTTAGGGTTAGCATTAGGTTTAGATATGAATATTCAGAAAACTCTGCATTTTTTTCATTTGGGCTAGGGTAAGGGTTAGATATGAAAATCCAGAAAACTCTGCATTTTTTTATTTGGGCTAGGGTTAGGGTTAGCATTAGGTTTAGATATGAATATTCAGAAAACTCTGCATTTTCTTGATTTGAGCTAGGGTAAGGGTTAGATAGGAAAATCCAGAAAACTCTGCATTTTTTTGATTTGGGCTAGGGTAAGGGTTAGATATGAAAATCCAGAAAACTCTGCATTTTTTTATTTGGGCTAGGGTTAGGGTTAGCATTAGGTTTAGATATGAATATTCAGAAAACTCTGCATTTTTTTATTTGGGCTAGGGTTAGGGTTAGCATTAGGGTTAGATATGAATATTCAGAAAACTCTGCATTTTTTTGTTTGTGCTAGGGTAAGGGTTAGATATGAAAATCCAGAAAACTCTGCATTTTTTTATTTGGGCTAGGGTTAGGGTTAGCATTAGGGTTAGATATGAATATTAAAAAAACTCTGCATTTTTTTAATTTGGGCTAGGGTTAGAGTTAATATTAGGGTTAGATATGAATATTCAGAAAACTCTGCATTTTTTTAATTTGGGCTAGGGTAAAGGTTAAGGTTAGCGTTAGATATGAATATTCAGAAAACTCTGCATTTTTTTATTTGGGCTAGGGTTAGGGTTAGCATTAGGGTTAGATATGAATATTCAGAAAACTCTGCATTTTTTTAATTTGGGCTAGGGTAAGGGTTAGGGTTAGCGTTAGATACGAATATTCAGAAAACACTGCATTTTTTTGATTTGAGCTAGGGTAAGGGTTCGATCTGAAAATCCAGAAAACTCTGCATTTTTTTTATTTGGGCTAGAGTTAGGGTTAGATATGAAAATCCAGAAAACTCTGCATTTTTTTGATTTGAGCTAGGGTAAGGGTTAGATATGAAAATCCAGAAAACTCTGCATTTTTTTATTTGGGCTAGGGTTAGGATTAGCATTAGGTTTAGATATGAATATTCAGAAAACTCTGCATTTTTTTGATTTTGGCTAGGGTAAGTGTTAGATATGAAAATCCAGAAAACTCTGCATTTTTTTATTTGGGCTAGGGTTAGGGTTAGCATTAGGGTTAGATATGAATATTCAGAAAACTCTGCATTTTTTTATTTGGGCTAGGGTTAGGGTTAGCATTAGGGTTAGATATGAATATTCAGAAAACTCTGCATTTTCTTGATTTGAGCTAGGGTAAGGGTTAGATAGGAAAATCCAGAAAACTCTGCATTTTTTTATTTGGGCTAGGGTTAGGATTAGCATTAGGGTTAGATATGAATATTCAGAAAACTCTGCATTTTTTAAATTTGGGCTAGGGTAAGGGTTAGGGTTAGCGTTAGATATGAATATTCAGAAAACTCTGCATTTTTTAATTTGGGCTAGGGTTAGGGTTAGCATTAGGGTTAGATATGAATATTCAGAAAACTCTGCATTTTTTTATTTGTGCTAGGGTAAGGGTTAGATATGAAAATCCAGAAAACTCTGCATTTTTTTATTTGGGCTAGGGTTAGGGTTAGCATTAGGGTACGATATGAATATTCAGAAAACTCTGCATTTTTTTAATTTGGGCTAGGGTAAGTGTTCGATATGAAAATCCAGAAAACTCTGCATTTTTTGATTTGGGCTAGGGTAAGTGTTAGATATGAAAATCCAGAAAACCATGCATTTTTTTGATTTGGGCTAGGGTTAGGCTTAGCATTAGGGTTAGATATGAATATTCAGAAAACTCTGCATTTTTTTAATTTGGGCTAGGGTAAGGGTTAGGGTTAGCGTTAGATATGAATATTCAGAAAACTCTGCATTTTTTTATTTGGGCTAGGGTTAGGGTTAGCATTAGGGTTAGATATGAATATTCAGAAAACTCTGCATTTTTTTAATTTGGGCTAGGGTAAGGGTTAGGGTTAGCGTTAGATATGAATATTCAGAAAACTCTGCATTTTTTTTATTTGAGCTAGGGTAAGGGTTAGATATGAAAATCCAGAAAACTCTGCATTTTTTTTATTTGGGCTAGGGTTAGGGTTAGATATGAAAATCCAGAAAACTCTGCATTTTTTTGATTTGGGCTAGGGTAAGGGTTAGATATGAAAATCCAGAAAACTCTGCATTTTTTTATTTGGGCTAGGGTTAGGGTTAGCATTACGTTTAGATATGAATATTCAGAAAACTCTGCATTTTTTTCATTTGGGCTAGGGTAAGGGTTAGATATGAAAATCCAGAAAACTCTGCATTTTTTTATTTGGGCTAGGGTTAGGGTTAGCATTAGGGTTAGATATGAATATTCAGAAAACTCTGCATTTTCTTGATTTGAGCTAGGGTAAGGGTTAGATAGGAAAATCCAGAAAACTCTGCATTTTTTTGATTTGGGCTAGGGTAAGGGTTAGATATGAAAATCCAGAAAACTCTGCATTTTTTTATTTGGGCTAGGGTTAGGGTTAGCATTAGGTTTAGATATGAATATTCAGAAAACTCTGCATTTTTTTATTTGGGCTAGGGTTAGGGTTAGCATTAGGGTTAGATATGAATATTCAGAAAACTCTGCATTTTTTTATTTGGGCTAGGGTTAGGGTTAGCATTAGGGTACGATATGAATATTCAGAAAACTCTGCATTTTTTTAATTTGGGCTAGGGTAAGTGTTCGATATGAAAATCCAGAAAACTCTGCATTTTTTGATTTGGGCTAGGGTAAGTGTTAGATATGAAAATCCAGAAAACCATGCATTTTTTTGATTTGGGCTAGGGTTAGGCTTAGCATTAGGGTTAGATATGAATATTCAGAAAACTCTGCATTTTTTTAATTTGGGCTAGGGTAAGGGTTAGGGTTAGCGTTAGATATGAATATTCAGAAAACTCTGCATTTTTTTATTTGGGCTAGGGTTAGGGTTAGCATTAGGGTTAGATATGAATATTCAGAAAACTCTGCATTTTTTTAATTTGGGCTAGGGTAAGGGTTAGGGTTAGCGTTAGATATGAATATTCAGAAAACTCTGCATTTTTTTTATTTGAGCTAGGGTAAGGGTTAGATATGAAAATCCAGAAAACTCTGCATTTTTTTTATTTGGGCTAGGGTTAGGGTTAGATATGAAAATCCAGAAAACTCTGCATTTTTTTGATTTGGGCTAGGGTAAGGGTTAGATATGAAAATCCAGAAAACTCTGCATTTTTTTATTTGGGCTAGGGTTAGGGTTAGCATTACGTTTAGATATGAATATTCAGAAAACTCTGCATTTTTTTCATTTGGGCTAGGGTAAGGGTTAGATATGAAAATCCAGAAAACTCTGCATTTTTTTATTTGGGCTAGGGTTAGGGTTAGCATTAGGGTTAGATATGAATATTCAGAAAACTCTGCATTTTCTTGATTTGAGCTAGGGTAAGGGTTAGATAGGAAAATCCAGAAAACTCTGCATTTTTTTGATTTGGGCTAGGGTAAGGGTTAGATATGAAAATCCAGAAAACTCTGCATTTTTTTATTTGGGCTAGGGTTAGGGTTAGCATTAGGTTTAGATATGAATATTCAGAAAACTCTGCATTTTTTTATTTGGGCTAGGGTTAGGGTTAGCATTAGGGTTAGATATGAATATTCAGAAAACTCTGCATTTTTTTGTTTGTGCTAGGGTAAGGGTTAGATATGAAAATCCAGAAAACTCTGCATTTTTTTATTTGGGCTAGGGTTAGGGTTAGCATTAGGGTTAGATATGAATATTAAAAAAACTCTGCATTTTTTTAATTTGGGCTAGGGTTAGAGTTAATATTAGGGTTAGATATGAATATTCAGAAAACTCTGCATTTTTTTAATTTGGGCTAGGGTAAAGGTTAAGGTTAGCGTTAGATATGAATATTCAGAAAACTCTGCATTTTTTTATTTGGGCTAGGGTTAGGGTTAGCATTAGGGTTAGATATGAATATTCAGAAAACTCTGCATTTTTTTAATTTGGGCTAGGGTAAGGGTTAGGGTTAGCGTTAGATACGAATATTCAGAAAACACTGCATTTTTTTTATATGAGCTAGGGTAAGGGTTCGATCTGAAAATCCAGAAAACTCTGCATTTTTTTTATTTGGGCTAGAGTTAGGGTTAGATATTAAAATCCAGAAAACTCTGCATTTTTTTGATTTGAGCTAGGGTAAGGGTTAGATATGAAAATCCAGAAAACTCTGCATTTTTTTATTTGGGCTAGGGTTAGGATTAGCATTAGGTTTAGATATGAATATTCAGAAAACTCTGCATTTTTTTGATTTTGGCTAGGGTAAGTGTTAGATATGAAAATCCAGAAAACTCTGCATTTTTTTATTTGGGCTAGGGTTAGGGTTAGAATTAGGGTTAGATATGAATATTCAGAAAACTCTGCATTTTCTTGATTTGAGCTAGGGTAAGGGTTAGATAGGAAAATCCAGAAAACTCTGCATTTTTTTATTTGGGCTAGGGTAAGTGTTAGATATGAAAATCCAGAAAACCATGCATTTTTTTGATTTGGGCTAGGGTAAGGGTTAGCATTAGGGTTAGATATGAATATTCAGAAAACTCTGCATTTTTTTATTAGTGCTAGGGTAAGGGTTAGATATGAAAATCCAGAAATCTCTGCATATTTTTATTTGGGCTAGGGTTAGGGTTAGCATTAGGGTTAGATATGAAACTCCAGAAAACTCTGCATTTTTTTAATTTGGGCTAGGGTAAGGGTTAGGGTTAGCGTTAGATATGAATATTCAGAAAACTCTGCATTTTTTTGATTTGAGCTAGGGTAAGGGTTAGATATGAAAATCCAGAAAACTCTGCATTTTTTTTATTTGGGCTAAGTTAAGGGTTAGATATGAAAATCCAGAAAACTCTGCATTTTTTTATTTGGGCTAGGGTTAGGGTTAGCATTAGGTTTAGATATGAATATTCAGAAAACTCTGCATTTTTTTCATTTGGGCTAGGGTAAGGGTTAGGGTAAGCGTTAGATATGAATATTCAGAAAACTCTGCATTTTTTTATTTGGGCTAGGGTTAGGGTACGCATTAGGGTTAGATATGAATATTCAGAAAACTCTGCATTTTTTTGATTTGGGCTAGGGTAAGTGTTAGATATGAAAATCCAGAAAACTCTGCATTTTTTTATTTGGGCTAGGGTTAAGGTTAGCATTAGGGTTAGATATGAATATTCAGAAAACTCTGCATTTTTTAATTTGGGCTAGGGTAAGGGTTAGGGTTAGCGTTAGATATGAATATTCAGAAAACTCTGCATTTTTTTATTTGGGCTAGGGTTAGGGTTAGCATTAGGGTTAGATATGAATATTCAGAAAACTCTGCATTTTCTTGATTTGAGCTAGGGTAAGGGTTAGATATGAAAATCCAGAAAACTCTGCATTTTTTTATTTGGGCTAAAGTTAGGGTTAGCATTAGGGTTAGATATGATCATTCAGAAAACTCTGCATTTTTTTCATTTGGGCTAGGGTAAGGGTTAGATATGAAAATCCAGAAAACTCTGCATTTTTTTATTTGGGCTAGGGTTAGGGCAAGCATTAGGGTTAGATATGATCATTCAGAAAACTCTGCATTTTTTTAATTTGGGCTAGGGTAAGGGTTAGGGTTAGCGTTAGATATGAATATTCAGAAAACTCTGCATTTTTTTATTTGGGCTAGGGTTAGGGTTAGCATTAGGGTTAGATATGATTATTCAGAAAACTCTGCATTTTTTTTAATTTGGGCTAGGGTTAGGGTTAGATATGAAAATCCAGAAAACTCTGCATTTTTTTTATTTGGGCTAGGGTTAGGGTTAGATATGAAAATCCAGAAAACTCTGCATTTTTTTGATTTGGGCTAGGGTAAGGGTTAGATATTAAAATCCAGAAAACTCTGCATTTTTTTATTTGGCCTAGGGTTAGGGTTAGCATTAGGTTTAGATATGAATATTCAGAAAACTCTGCATTTTTTTCATTTGGGCTAGGGTAAGGGTTAGGGTAAGCGTTAGATATGAATATTCAGAAAACTCTGCATTTTTTTATTTGGGCTAGGGTTAGGGTACGCATTAGGTTTAGATATGAATATTCAGAAAACTCTGCATTTTTTTTATTTGGGCTAGGGTAAGGGTTAGGGTTAGCGTTAGATATGAATATTCAGAAAACTCTGCATTTTTTTATTTGGGCTAGGGTTAGGGTTAGCATTAGGGTTAGATATGAATATTCAGAAAACTCTGCATTTTTTTATTTGGGCTAGGGTTAGGGTTAGCATTAGGGTTAGATATGAATATTCAGAAAACTCTGCATTTTTTTAATTTGGGCTAGGGTAAGGGTTAGGGCTAGCGTTAGATATGAATATTCAAAAAACACTGCATTTTTTTTTATTTGAGCTAGGGTAAGGGTTCGATATGAAAATCCAGAAAACTCTGCATTTTTTTTATTTGGGCTAGGGTTAGGGTTAGATATGAAAATCCAGAAAACTCTGCCTTTTTTTATTTGGGCTAGGGTTAGTGTTAGCATTAGGTTTAGATATGAATATTCAGAAAACTCTGCATTTTTTTCATTTGGGCTAGGGTAAGGGTTAGATATGAAAATCCAGAAAACTCTGCATTTTTTTATTTGGGCTAGGGTTAGGGTTAGCATTAGGGTTAGATATGAATATTCAGAAAACTCTGCATTTTTTTAATTTAGGCTAGGGTAAGGGTTAGGGTTAGCGTTAGATATGAATATTCAGAAAACTCTGCATTTTTTTGATTTGAGCTAGGGTAAGGGTTAGATAGGAAAATCCAGAAAACTCTGCATTTTTATTATTTGGGCTAGGGTTAGGGTTAGATATGAAAATCCAGAAAACTCTGCATTTTTTTAATTTGGGCTAGGGTTAGAGTTAGCATTAGGGTTAGATATGAATATTCAGAAAACTCTGCATTTTTTTAATTTGGGCTAGGGTAAAGGTTAGGGTTAGCGTTAGATATGAATATTCAGAAAACACTGCATTTTTTTGATTTGAGCTAGGGTAAGGGTTCGATATGAAAATCCAGAAAACTCTGCATTTTTTTTATTTGGGCTAGGGTTAGGGTTAGATATGAAAATCCAGAAAACTCTGCATTTTTTTATTTGGGCTAGGGTTAGGGTTAGCATTAGGTTTAGATATGAATATTCAGAAACCTCTGCATTTTTTTCATTTGGGCTAGGGTAAGGGTTAGATATGAAAATCCAGAAAACTCTGCATTTTTTTATTTGGGCTAGGGTAAGGGTTAGATATGAAAATCCAGAAAACTCTGCCTTTTTTTATTTGGGCTAGCATTAGGGTTAGATATGAATATTCAGAAAACTCTGCATTTTTTTAATTTGGGCTAGGGTAAGGGTTAGGGTTAGCGTTAGATATGAATATTCAGAAAACTCTTCATTTTTTTATTTGGACTAGGGTTAGGGTTAGCATTAGGGTTAGATATGAATATTCAGAAAACTCTGCATTTTTTTAATTTGGGCTAGGGTAAGGGTTAGGTTTAGCTTTAGATATGACTATTCAGAAAACTCTGCATTTTTTTATTTGGGCTAGGGTTAGGGTTAGCATTAGGGTTAGATATGAATATTCAGAAAACTCTGCATTTTTTTATTAGGGTTAGGGTTTGCATTAGGGTTAGATATGAATATTCAGAAAACTTAGCATTTTTTAGATTTGGGCTAGGGTAAGGGTTAGATATGAAAATCCAGAAAACTGTGCATTTTTTTTATTTGGGCTAGGGTTAGGGTTAGCATTAGAGTTAGATATGAATATTCAGAAAACTCTGCCTTTTTTAGATTTGGGCAAGGGTAAGGGTTAGATATGAAAATCCAGAAAACTCTGCATTTTTTTATTTGGGCTAGGGTTAGGGTTAGCACTAGGGTTAGATATGAATATTCAGAAAACTCTGAATTTTTTTTATTTGTGCTACGGTAAGGGTTAGATATGAAAATCCAGACACCTCTGCATTTTTTTATTTGGGCTAGGGTTAGGGTTTGCATTAGGGTTAGATATGAATATTCAGAAAACTCTGCATTTTTTTGATTTGGGCTAGGGTAAGGGTTAGATATGAAAATCCAGAAAACTGTGCATTTTTTTAATTTGGGCTAGGGTTAGGGTTAGCATTAGGGTTACATATGAATATTAAGAAAACTCTGCATTTTTTCATTTGGGCTAGGGTAAGGGTTAGATATGAAAATCCAGAAAACTCTGCATTTTTTTTATTTGGGCTAGGGTTAGGGTTAGCATTAGGGTTACATATGAATATTCAGAAAACTCTGCATTTATTTATTTGGGCTAGGGTTAGGGTTAGCGTTAGATATGAATATTCAGAAAACTCTGCATTTTTTTTGATTTGGGCTAGGGTAAGTTTTAGATATGAAAATCCAGAAAACTGTGCATTTTTTTTATTTGGGCTAGGGTTAGGGTTCGCATTAGGGTTAGATATGAATATTAAGAAAACTCTGCATTTTTTTTATTTGTGCTACGGTAAGGGTTAGATATGAAAATCCAGAAAACTCTGCATTTTTTTATTTTGGCTACGGTTAAGGTTAGCATTAGGGTTAGATATAAATATTCAGAAAACTCTGCATTTTTTTGATTTAGGCTAGGGTAAGGGTTATATATGAATATTCAGAAAACGCTGCATTTTTTTATTTGGGCTAGGGTTAGGGTTACGGTTAGCATTAGGGTTAGATATGAATATTCAGAAAACTTAGCATTTTTTTGATTTGGGCTAGTGTAAGGGTTAGATATGAAACTCCAGAAAAGTCTGCATTTTTTTATTTGGGCTAAGGTTAGGGTAAGCATTAGGGTTAGATATGATCATTCAGAAAACTCTGAATTTTTTTGATTTGGTCTAGGGTAAGGGTAAGATATGTAAATCCAGAAAACTCTGCATTTTTTTTATTTGGGCTAGGGTTAGGGTTTGCATTAGGGTTAGATATGAATATTCAGAAAACTCTGCATTTTTTTGATTTGGGCTAGGGTAAGGGTTAGATATGAACATCCAGAAAACTCTGCATTTTTATATTTGGGCTAGGGTTGGGGTTAGCATTAAGATTAGTTATGAATATTCAGAAAACTCTGCATTTTTTTGATTTGGGCTAGGGTAAGAGTTAGATATGAAAATCCAGAAAACTGTGCATTTTTTTTATTTGGGCTAGGGTTAGGGTTAGCATTAGGGTTAGATATGAATATTCAGAAAACTCTGCATTTTTTTAATTTGGGCTAGGGTAAGAGTTAGATATGAAAATCCAGAAAACTGTGCATTTTTTTTATTTGGGCTAGGGTTAGGGTTAGCATTAGGGTTAGATATGAATATTAAGAAAACTCTGCATTTTTTTATTTGGGCTAGGGTAAGAGTTAGATATGAAAATCCAGAAAACTGTGCATTTTTTTTATTTGGGCTAGGGTTAGGGTTAGCATTAGGGTTAGATATGAATATTCAGAAAACTCTGCATTTTTTTGATTTGGGCTAGGGTAAGGGTAAGATATTAAAATGCAGAAAATGTGCATTTTTTATTAGGGTAAGTGTTAGCATTAGGGTTAGATATGAATATTCAGAAAACTCTGCATTTTTTATTAGGGTTAGGGTTAGCATTAGGGTTAGATATGAATATTCAGAAAACTCTGCATTTTTTATAAGAGTTAGGGTTTGCATTAGGGTTAGATATGAATATTCAGAAAACTCTGCATTTTTTTCATTTGGGCTAGGGTAAGGGTTAGATATGAAAATCCAGAAAACTCTGCATTTTTTTATTTGGGCTAGGGTAAGGGTTAGATATGAAAATCCAGAAAACTCTGCCTTTTTTTATTTGGGCTAGGGTTAGGGTTAGCATTAGGGTTAGATATGAATATTCAGAAAACTCTTCATTTTTTTAATTTGGGCTAGGGTAAGGGTTAGGGTTAGCTTTAGATATGAATATTCAGAAAACTCTTCATTTTTTTATTTGGACTAGGGTTAGGGTTAGCATTAGGGTTAGATATGAATATTCAGAAAACTCTGCATTTTTTTAATTTGGGCTAGGGTAAGGGTTAGGTTTAGCTTTAGATATGACTATTCAGAAAACTCTGCATTTTTTTATTTGGGCTAGGGTTAGGGTTAGCATTAGGGTTAGATATGAATATTCAGAAAACTCTGCATTTTTTTATTAGGGTTAGGGTTTGCATTAGGGTTAGATATGAATATTCAGAAAACTTAGCATTTTTTAGATTTGGGCTAGGGTAAGGGTTAGATATGAAAATCCAGAAAACTGTGCATTTTTTTTATTTGGGCTAGGGTTAGGGTTAGCATTAGAGTTAGATATGAATATTCAGAAAACTCTGCCTTTTTTAGATTTGGGCAAGGGTAAGGGTTAGATATGAAAATCCAGAAAACTCTGCATTTTTTTATTTGGGCTAGGGTTAGGGTTAGCACTAGGGTAAGATATGAATATTCAGAAAACTCTGAATTTTTTTTATTTGTGCTACGGTAAGGGTTAGATATGAAAATCCAGACACCTCTGCATTTTTTTATTTGGGCTAGGGTTAGGGTTTGCATTAGGGTTAGATATGAATATTCAGAAAACTCTGCATTTTTTTGATTTGGGCTAGGGTAACGGTTAGATATGAAAATCCAGAAAACTGTGCATTTTTTTTATTTGGGCTAGGGTCAGGGTTAGCATTAGGGTTACATATGAATATTAAGAAAACTCTGAATTTTTTCATTTGGGCTACGGTAAGGGTTAGATATGAAAATCCAGAAAACTCTGCATTTTTTTTATTTGGGCTAGGGTTAGGGTTAGCATTAGGGTTACATATGAATATTCAGAAAACTCTGCATTTATTTATTTGGGCTAGGGTTAGGGTTAGCGTTATATATGAATATTCAGAAAACTCTGCATTTTTTTTGATTTGGGCTAGGGTAAGTTTTAGATATGAAAATCCAGAAAACTGTGCATTTTTTTTATTTGGGCTAGGGTTAGGGTTCGCATTAGGGTTAGATATGAATATTAAGAAAACTCTGCATTTTTTTTATTTGTGCTACGGTAAGGGTTAGATATGAAAATCCAGAAAACTCTGCATTTTTTTATTTTGGCTACGGTTAAGGTTAGCATTAGGGTTAGATATAAATATTCAGAAAACTCTGCATTTTTTTGATTTAGGCTAGGGTAAGGGTTATATATGAATATTCAGAAAACGCTGCATTTTTTTATTTGGGCTAGGGTTAGGGTTACGGTTAGCATTAGGGTTAGATATGAATATTCAGAAAACTTAGCATTTTTTTGATTTGGGCTAGTGTAAGGGTTAGATATGAAACTCCAGAAAAGTCTGCATTTTTTTATTTGGGCTAAGGTTAGGGTAAGCATTAGGGTTAGATATGATCATTCAGAAAACTCTGAATTTTTTTGATTTGGTCTAGGGTAAGGGTAAGATATGTAAATCCAGAAAACTCTGCATTTTTTTTATTTGGGCTAGGGTTAGGGTTTGCATTAGGGTTAGATATGAATATTCAGAAAACTCTGCATTTTTTTGATTTGGGCTAGGGTAAGGGTTAGATATGAACATCCAGAAAACTCTGCATTTTTATATTTGGGCTAGGGTTGGGGTTAGCATTAAGATTAGATATGAATATTCAGAAAACTCTGCATTTTTTTGATTTGGGCTAGGGTAAGAGTTAGATATGAAAATCCAGAAAACTGTGCATTTTTTTTATTTGGGCTAGGGTTAGGGTTAGCATTAGGGTTAGATATGAATATTCAGAAAACTCTGCATTTTTTTAATTTGGGCTAGGGTAAGAGTTAGATATGAAAATCCAGAAAACTGTGCATTTTTTTTATTTGGGCTAGGGTTAGGGTTAGCATTAGGGTTAGATATGAATATTAAGAAAACTCTGCATTTTTTTATTTGGGCTAGGGTAAGAGTTAGATATGAAAATCCAGAAAACTGTGCATTTTTTTTATTTGGGCTAGGGTTAGGGTTAGCATTAGGGTTAGATATGAATATTCAGAAAACTCTGCATTTTTTTGATTTGGGCTAGGGTAAGGGTAAGATATTAAAATGCAGAAAATGTGCATTTTTTATTAGGGTAAGTGTTAGCATTAGGGTTAGATATGAATATTCAGAAAACTCTGCATTTTTTATTAGGGTTAGGGTTAGCATTAGGGTTAGATATGAATATTCAGAAAACTCTGCATTTTTTATTAGAGTTAGGGTTTGCATTAGGGTTAGATATGAATATTCAGAAAACTCTGCATTTTTTTCATTGGGGCTAGGGTAAGTGTTCGATATGAAAATCCAGAAAACTCTGCATTTTTTTATTTGGGCTAGGGTGAGGGTTAGCATTAGGGTTAAATATGAATATTAAGAAAACTCTGCATTTTTTTTATTTGGGCACGGGTAAGGGTTCGATATGAACATCCAGAAAACTCTGTATTTTTATATTTGGGCTAGGGTTGGGGTTAGCATTAAGGTTAGATATGAATATTCAGAAAACTCTGCATTTTTTTGATTTGGGCTAGGGTAAGAGTTAGATATGAAAATCCAGAAAACTGTGCATTTTTTTTATTTGGGCTAGGGTTAGGGTTAGCATTAGGGTTAGATATGAATATTCAGAAAACTCTGCATTTTTTAGATTTGGGCTTGGGAAAGGGTTAGATATGAAAATCTAGAAAAGTCTGCATTTTTTCTTGTTTGGGCTAGGGTTAGGGTTAGCATTAGGGTTACATATGAATATTCAGAAAACTCTGCATTTTTTTGATTTGGGCTAGTGTAAGAGTTAGATATGAAAATCCAGAAAACTGTGCATTTTTTTTATTTGGGCTAGGGTTAGGGTTAGCATTAGGGTTAGATATGAATATTCAGAAAACTCTGCATTTTTTAGATTTGGGCTAGGGTAAGGGTAAGATATGAAAATCTAGAAAAGTCTGCATTTTTTCTTATTTGGGCTAGGGTTAGGGTAAGCATTAGGGTTAGATATGAAAATTCAGAAAACTCTGCATTTTTTTGATTTGGGCTAGGGTAAGGGTTAGATATGAACATCCAGAACACTCTGCATTTTTATATTTGGGCTAAGGTTAGGGTTAGCATTAAGGTGAGATATGAATATTCAGAAAACTCTGCATTTTTTTGATTTGGGCTAGGGTAAGGGTTAGATATGAAAATCCAGAAAACTCTGCATTTTTTTGTTTGGGCTAAGGTTAGGTTTAGCATTAGGGTTAGATATGAATATTCAGAAAACTCTGCATTTTTTTGATTTGGGCTAGGGTAAGGGTTAGATATGAAACTCCAGAAAACTCTACAATTTTTGGGGGGCTAGGGTTAGGGTTTGCATTAGGGTTAGATATGAATATTCAGAACACTCTGTATTTTTTTTTAGGGTTAGGGTGAGCATTAGGGTTAGATATGAATATTTAGAAAACTCTGCATTTTTTTGATTTGGGCTAGGGTAGGGGTTAGATATGAAAATCGAGAAAACTCTACAATTTTTGGGGGGCTAGGGTTAGGGTTTTCATTTAGGGTTAGATATGAATATTCAGAAAACTCTGCATTTTTTAGATTTGGGCTAGGGTAAGGGTTAGATATGAAAATCCAGAGAAGTCTGCATTTTTTCCTGTTTGGGCTAGGGTGAGGGTTAGCATTAGCGTTAGATATGAATATTACGATATCTCTGCATTTTTATATTTGGGCTAGGGTTGGGGTTAGCGTTAAGGTTAGATATGAATATTCAGAAAACTCTGCATTTTTTGGATTAGGGCTAGGGTAAGGGTTAGATATGAAAATCCAGTAACTCTACATTTTTTTTGGGGGGGGATGGGGCTATCGTTAGGGTTTGCATTAGGGTTAGATATGAAAATCCAGAAAACTGTGCATTTTTTTATTTGGGCTAGGGTTAGGGTTAGCCTTAGGGTTAGATATGAATATTCAGAAAACTTTGCATTTTTTAGATTAGGGCAAGGGTAAGGTTAAATATGAAAATCCCGAAAACTCTTAATTTTTTTATTTGGGCTAGGGTTAGGGTTAGCATTAGGGTTAGATAGGAATATTCAAAAAACTCTGAATTTTTTAAATTTGGGCTAGGGTAAGCGTGTGATATGAAAATCCAGAAAACTCTGCATTTTTTTATTTGGGCTAGGGTTAGGGTTAGCATTAGGGTTAGATATGAATATTCAGAAAACTCTGCATTTTTTTAATTGGGGCTAGGGTAAGAGTTAGATATGAAAATCCAGAAAACTGTGCATTTTTTTTTATTTGGGCTAGGGTTAGGGTTAGCATTAGGGTTAGATATGATTATTAAGAAAACTCTGCATTTTTTGATTTGGGCTAGGGTAAGGGTTAGATATGAAAATCCAGAAAACTGTGCATTTTTTTTATTTGGGCTAGGGTTAGGGTTAGCATTAGGGTTAGATATGAATATTCAGAAAACTCTGCATTTTTTAGTTTGGGCAAGGGTAAGGGTAAGATATTAAAATGCAGAAAATGTGCATTTTTTATTAGGGTAAGTGTTAGCATTAGGGTTAGATATGAATATTCAGAAAACTCTGCATTTTTTATTAGAGTTAGGGTTTGCATTAGGGTTAGATATGAATATTCAGAAAACTCTGCATTTTTTAGATTTGGGCTAGGGTAAGGGTTAGATATGAAAATCTAGAAAAGTCTGCATTTTTTCTTGTTTGGGCTAGGGTTAGGGTTAGCATTAGGGTTACATATGAATATTCAGAAAACTCTGCATTTTTTTGATTTGGGCTAGTGTAAGAGTTAGATATGAAAATCCAGAAAACTGTGCATTTTTTTTATTTGGGCTAGGGTTAGGGTTAGCATTAGGGTTAGATATGAATATTCAGAAAACTCTGCATTTTTTAGATTTGGGCTAGGGTAAGGGTTAGATATGAAAATCTAGAAAAGTCTGCATTTTTTCTTATTTGGGCTAGGGTTAGGGTTAGCATTAGGGTTAGATATGAATATTCAGAAAACTCTGCATTTTTTTGATTTGGGCTAGGGTAAGGGTTAGATATGAACATCCAGAACACTCTGCATTTTTATATTTGGGCTAAGGTTAGGGTTAGCATTAAGGTGAGATATGAATATTCAGAAAACTCTGCATTTTGTTGATTTGGGCTAGGGTAAGGGTTAGATATGAAAATCCAGAAAACTCTGCATTTTTTTGTTTGGGCTAGGGTTAGGGTTAGCATTAGGGTTAGATATGAATATTCAGAAAACTCTGCATTTTTTTGATTTGGGCTAGGGTAAGGGTTAGATATGAAACTCCAGAAAACTCTACAATTTTTGGGGGGCTAGGGTTAGGGTTTGCATTAGGGTTAGATATGAATATTCAGAAAACTCTGCATTTTTTTTATTTGAGCTAGGGTAAGAGTAAAATATGAAAATCCAGAAAACTCTGCATTTTTTTATTTGGGCTAGGGTGAGGGTTAGCATTAGGGTTAGATATGAATATTCAGAAAACTCTGCATTTTTTTTATTTGAGCTAGGGTAAGAGTAAAATATGAAAATCCAGAAAACTCTGCATTTTTTTATTTGGGCTAGGGTTAGGGTAAGCATTAGGGTTAGATATGAATATTCAGAAAACTCTGCATTTTTTTGATTTGGGCAAGGGTAAGGGTTGGATATGAAATCCAGAAAACTCTGCATTTTTTGATTTGGGCTAGGGTAAGAGTTAGATATGAAAATCCAGACAACTGTGCATTTTTTTTATTTGGGCTAGGGTTAGGGTTAGCATTAGGGTTAGATATGAATATTCAGAAAACTCTGCATTTTTTTGATTTGGGCTAGGGTAAGGTTTAGATATGAAAATTCAGAAAACTCTGCATTTTTTCTTATTTGGGCTAGGGTTAGGGTTAGCATTAGGGTTAGATATGAATATTCAGAAAACTCTGCATTTTTTTGATTTGGGCTAGGGTAAGGGTTTGATATGAAAATCCAGAATACTCTGCATTTTATTATTTGGGCTAGGGTTAGGGTTAGCATTAGGGTTAGATATGAATATTCAGAAAACTCGGCATTTTTTTTATTTTGGGCTAGGGTAAGGTTTAGATATGAAAATCCAGAATACTCTGCATGTTTTCTTATTTGGGCTAGGGTAAGGGTTAGATATGAAAATCCAGAAAACTCTGCATTTTTTTATTTGGGCTAGGGTGTGGGTTAGCATTAGGGTTAGATATGAATATTCAGAAAACTCTGCATTTTTTTTATTTGGGCTAGGGTAAGAGTAAAATAGGAAAATCCAGAAAACTCTGCATTTTTTTATTTGGGCTAGGGTTAGGGTTAGCATTAGGGTTAGATATGAATATTCAGAAAACTCTGCATTTTTTTTATTTGAGCTAGGGTAAGAGTAAAATATGAAAATCCAGAAAACTCTGCATTTTTTTATTTGGGCTAGGGTGAGGGTTAGCATTAGGGTTAGATATGAATATTCAGAAAACTCTGCATTTTTTTTATTTGAGCTAGGGTAAGAGTAAAATATGAAAATCCAGAAAACTCTGCATTTTTTTATTTGGGCTAGGGTGAGGGTAAGCATTAGGGTTAGATATGAATATTCAGAAAACTCTGCATTTTTTTGATTTGGGCTAGGGTAAGAGTAAAATAGGAAAATCCAGAAAACTCTGCATTTTTTTATTTGGGCTAGGGTTAGGGTTAGATATGAAAATCCAGAAAACACTGCATTTTGTTATTTGGGCTAGGGTTAGGGTTAGCATTTGAGTTAGATGTGAATATTCAGAAAACTCTGCATTTTTTTTCATTTGGGCTAGGGTATAGGATAGATATGAAAATCCAGAAAACTCTGCATTTTTTATTTGGGCTAGGGTTAAGGTTAGCATTAGGGTTAGATATGAAACTCCAGAAAACTCTGCATTTGTTTATTTGGGCCAGGGTTAGGGTTAGCATTAGGGTTAGATATGAATATTCAGAAAACTCTGCATTTTTTTTTTGGTAAGGGTAAGGGTTAGATATTAAAATCCAGAAAACTCTGCATTTTTTTATTTGGGCTAGGGTTAGGGTTAGCATTAGGGTTAGATATGAATATTCAGAAAACTCTGCATTTTTTTGATTTGGGCAAGGGTAAGGGTTGGATATAAAATCCAGAAAACTCTGCATTTTTTATTTGGGCTAGGGTTAGGGTTAGCATTAGGGTTAGATATGAATATTCAGAAAACAATACATTTTTTTATTTGGGCTTGGGTTAGGGTTAGCATTAGGGTTAGATATGAATATTCAGAAAACTCTGCATTTTTTTGATTTGGGCTAGGGTAAGGGTTAGATATGAAACTCCAGAAAACTCTGCATTTGTTTATTTGGGCTAGGGTGAGGGTTAGCATTAGGGTTAGATATGAATATTCAGAAAACTCTGCATTTTTTTGATTTGGGCAAGGGTAAGGGTTGGATTAGAAAATCCAGAAAACTCTGCATTTTTTTATTTGGGCTAGGGTTAGGGTAAGCCTTAGGGTTAGATATGAATATTCAGAAAACTCTGCATTTTTTTTATTTGGGCAAGGGTAAGGGTTGGATATAAAATCCAGAAAACTCTGCATTTTTTATTTGGGCTAGGGTTAGGGTTAGGATTAGGGTTAGATATGAATATTCAGAAAACTCTGCATTTTTTTTATTTGGGCTAGGGTAAGGTTTAGATATGAAAATTCAGAAAACTCTGCATTTTTTCTTATTTGGGCTAGGGTTAGGGTTAGCATTACGGTTAAATATGAATATTCAGAAAACTCTGCATTTTTTTGATTTGGGCTAGGGTAAGGGTTAGATATGAAAATCCAGAATACTCTGCATTTTATTATTTGGGCTAGGGTTAGGGTTAGATATGAAAATCCAGAAAACTCTGCATTTTTTTTATTTGGGCTTGGGTAAGGTTTAGATATGAAAATCCAGAATACTCTGCATTTTTTCTTATTTGGGCTAGGGTAAGGGTTAGATATGAAACTCCAGAAACTCTGCATTTTTTATTTGGGCTAGGGTTAGTGTTAGCATTAGGGTTAGATATGAATATTCAGAAAACTCTGCATTTTTTTTATTTGAGCTAGGGTAAGAGTAAAATATGAAAATCCAGAAAACTCTGCATTTTTTTATTTGGGCTAGGGTGAGGGTTAGCATTAGGGTTAGATATGAATATTCAGAAAACTCTGCATTTTTTTTATTTGAGCTAGGGTAAGAGTAAAATATGAAAATCCAGAAAACTCTGCATTTTTTCATTTGGGCTAGGGTATAGGATAGATATGAAAATCCAGAAAACTCTGCATTTTTTATTTGGGCTAGGGTTAAGGTTAGCATTAGGGTTAGATATGAAACTCCAGAAAACTCTGCATTTGTTTATTTGGGCCAGGGTTAGGGTTAGCATTAGGGTTAGATATGAATATTCAGAAAACTCTGCATTTTTTTTTTGGTAAGGGTAAGGGTTAGATATTAAAATCCAGAAAACTCTGCATTTTTTTATTTGGGCTAGGGTTAGGGTTAGCATTAGGGTTAGATATGAATATTCAGAAAACTCTGCATTTTTTTGATTTGGGCAAGGGTAAGGGTTGGATATAAAATCCAGAAAACTCTGCATTTTTTATTTGGGCTAGGGTTAGGGTTAGCATTAGGGTTAGATATGAATATTCAGAAAACAATACATTTTTTTATTTGGGCTTGGGTTAGGGTTAGCATTAGGGTTAGATATGAATATTCAGAAAACTCTGCATTTTTTTGATTTGGGCTAGGGTAAGGGTTAGATATGAAACTCCAGAAAACTCTGCATTTGTTTATTTGGGCTAGGGTGAGGGTTAGCATTAGGGTTAGATATGAATATTCAGAAAACTCTGCATTTTTTTGATTTGGGCAAGGGTAAGGGTTGGATTAGAAAATCCAGAAAACTCTGCATTTTTTTATTTGGGCTAGGGTTAGGGTAAGCCTTAGGGTTAGATATGAATATTCAGAAAACTCTGCATTTTTTTTATTTGGGCAAGGGTAAGGGTTGGATATAAAATCCAGAAAACTCTGCATTTTTTATTTGGGCTAGGGTTAGGGTTAGGATTAGGGTTAGATATGAATATTCAGAAAACTCTGCATTTTTTTTATTTGGGCTAGGGTAAGGTTTAGATATGAAAATTCAGAAAACTCTGCATTTTTTCTTATTTGGGCTAGGGTTAGGGTTAGCATTACGGTTAAATATGAATATTCAGAAAACTCTGCATTTTTTTGATTTGGGCTAGGGTAAGGGTTAGATATGAAAATCCAGAATACTCTGCATTTTATTATTTGGGCTAGGGTTAGGGTTAGATATGAAAATCCAGAAAACTCTGCATTTTTTTTATTTGGGCTTGGGTAAGGTTTAGATATGAAAATCCAGAATACTCTGCATTTTTTCTTATTTGGGCTAGGGTAAGGGTTAGATATGAAACTCCAGAAACTCTGCATTTTTTATTTGGGCTAGGGTTAGTGTTAGCATTAGGGTTAGATATGAATATTCAGAAAACTCTGCATTTTTTTTATTTGAGCTAGGGTAAGAGTAAAATATGAAAATCCAGAAAACTCTGCATTTTTTTATTTGGGCTAGGGTGAGGGTTAGCATTAGGGTTAGATATGAATATTCAGAAAACTCTGCATTTTTTTTATTTGAGCTAGGGTAAGAGTAAAATATGAAAATCCAGAAAACTCTGCATTTTTTTATTTGGGCTAGGGTGAGGGTTAGCATTAGGGTTAGATATGAATATTCAGAAAACTCTGCATTTTTTTGATTTGAGCTAGGGTAAGAGTAAAATATGAAAATCCAGAAAACTCTGCATTTTTTTATTTGGGCTAGGGTGTGGGTTAGCATTAGGGTTAGATATGAATATTCAGAAAACTCTGCATTTTTTTTATTTGGGCTAGGGTAAGAGTAAAATAGGAAAATCCAGAAAACTCTGCATTTTTTTATTTGGGCTAGGGTGAGGGTAAGCATTAGGGTTAGATATGAATATTCAGAAAACTCTGCATTTTTTTGATTTGGGCTAGGGTAAGAGTAAAATAGGAAAATCCAGAAAACTCTGCATTTTTTTATTTGGGCTAGGGTGAGGGTAAGCATTAGGGTTAGATATGAATATTCAGAAAACTCTGCATTTTTTGGATTTGGGCTAGGGTAAGAGTAAAATAGGAAAATCCAGAAAACTCTGCATTTTTTTATTTGGGCTAGGGTGAGGGTAAGCATTAGGGTTAGATATGAATATTCAGAAAACTCTGCATTTTTTTGATTTGGGCTAGGGTAAGAGTAAAATAGGAAAATCCAGAAAACTCTGCATTTTTTTATTTTGGTTAGAGTTAGGGTTAGATTTTAATATTCAGAAAACTCTGCATTTTTTTTTATTTGGACAAGGGTTAGGGTTAGATATGAATATTCAGAAAACTCTGAATTTTTTTTATTCCGGCTAGGGTTAGGATTAGAGTAATTGTTATATATTAATATTCAGAAAACTCTGCATTTTTTAAATTTGGGTTAGTGTTAGGGTGAGACATGAATATTAAAAAAACTCTGCGTTTTAAATTTTGGTTAGGGTAACGATTAGATATGAATATTCAGAAAACTCTAAATTTTGTTTATTTAGGCTAGGGTTAGGTTTAGGGTTTGATATTAATATTCAAAAAACTCTGCATTTTTTTAATTTGGGTTAGTGCAAGCGTTAGATATGAATATTAAAAAAAAACTCTGAATTTTTTTGATTTAGGCTACGGTTAGGGTTAGGGTAGATATGAATATCCAGAAAACTCTGCATTTTTTTTATTAGGGTTAGGGTAGAATATTCAGAAAACTCTGCATTTGTTTTGGTCAGTGTTAGGGTTCGGGTGAGGGTTGAATATTAAGAAAACTCTGCATTTTGTTGATTAAGCTTAGGGTTAGGGTTAGGGTTAGATATGAATATCCAGAAAGCTCTGCATTTTTTTGATTATGGCTAAGGGTAGGGTTAGCGTTGAATATCCAGAAAACTCTGCATTTTTTTATTTGGGCTAGGGTAAGGGTTAAATATGAAAATCCAGAAAAATCTGCATTTTTTTAATTTGGGCTAGGGTTAGGGTTAGCATTAGGGTTTGATATGAATATTCAGAAATCTCTGCATGTTTTTGATTTGGGCTAGGGTTAGGGTTAGGATTAGGGTAGATATGAATATCCAGAAAACTCTGCATTTTTTTTTTAATTTGGGCTAGGGTTAAGGTTAGGGTAGATATTAATATCCAGAAAACTCTGCATTTTTTTGATTTGGGCTAGGGTTAGAGTTAGGGTTGAATATCCAGAAAATCTTGCATTTTTTTATCAGGTCTAGGGGTAGGGTTGGGGTTAGGGTTTAATTTGGTTTGGTAGTTTTGTTTTACGGCATATGAACCCTTTTTGGGTTATTTAATGCCGAATCTGGTCATTATAGTGAAAGTTTTTATGCTTCAAGTTCTTTATATCTTCAAATGTTTAATCAGGGTTTTTGGTTTGGTAGTTTTGTTTTACGGCATATCAACCCTTTTTGGGTTATTTAATGCCGAATCTGGTCTTGTTTTCTTCTCTTTTTTGTTTCTTTCCCCTTTTAATATCTGTTTCTATTTAACCCATAGTTGGGACCCTAACAGGTACTACCACTCCGGGTCAGGGTGGACCTGGGAGCAATGGTAATTAAGAGGAGTCTCCACATTCCCCAAAGTCCGTAAGCCGGATCTCACCATCGGATGTAGTTTAAGGTCATATCCAGGACCGGGAGTAGGGTAGGAAAAATAAAAATAAAAAAGGGGAGGGAGAAAGGGAGAGGGGCTGTTGTTTTTGTTTTTGGTTTTGTAGAACATAATTAAGTTTTACAAAAAAAAAAAAAAAAAAAAAAAAAACGTCAATGTAGGTGAATTTCGTCTCAGGGAGACACAGGGCAGCCTGATCTGGTATCACCAGTAGGGTTTAATATTAAGAAAACTCTGCATTTTGTTGATTAGGGTTAGCGGTAGGATTAGGGTTGAATATCCAGAAACCTCTGCATTTTGTTGATTAGGGTTAGGGTTAGGGTTGAATATCCAGAAAACTCTGGTGACATGCGGATACAATCTTGTTCACAGCTTCAGCTCAGTCGAAAGCATAGAAGTATCGCCTTACAACAGGTTGCATTTGGTATTTGGTGGGGTATCTTAGCTTAATTTGTAGTGCTGTTAGTAAGGCAAGGAGAGCATGTAGTGGAGCAACGCTTGCATCTCGCTGTGAGAGCAGAGGATCATTCCAGCAGACAACCACAACATCGTCCGGAGCGAATATCGCAGTCTGAAGATACCTCTTCACGTCCTTAATGTTGTGAAGTCGCTTCGAAGGACGAGTTCCCTTCATCAGGTGTGCCCGTGTTCGTCTGAGGTCTGGCCATTCGTTTTGGATCTCCTTCCATGCGGGACAACTGGTCAAAGGGAGCTTTGAGGATCCTCTGATGATCTCCGCGAGTGAAGTCCTAAATACGGTGGCCCTCATCCTGCCCCCGTACGAAGGAGCAGACTTAACATGTTGGGTGGCTGCGTTCAAAATCAGCAAAATCAATACCATCAGCAAAATCAGTGTAATAAGCAAACCAGCAAAATCAGCAAAAATCAGCAAAATCAGCAAAATCATCAACATCAGCAAAAATCAGCAAAATCAGCAAAAATCAGCAAAATCAGCAAAATCAGCAGGTATGTTTGCTCTGTCAGCGAGATGTTAGACGGAAGCCTGGAAATGCAGACAGTAGCCAGAAATGATTTCAATCTTCGGCTGGCTGAGAACTGGCCCCGGCAGAGCTTTTCATAGGCCTTAACGCAAAGGCTTGCTATCGGTGAGGACAGCGGGATGATGTTCTGACTGGATCAAGTATGGGCCAAAATGCTTGATCGCTGCAGCAATAGCCAATGCTTCGACTTCACACGGCAGCTAAGTGGTTGATGACCGTTTAATCTTGCATAAAAATAACCACAGCGCAGTAGTTTCCCTCCTCTGTCTGCACACGTCAGCCAATGCTATGTTGTTTAACGGATCCATCAGTCATGATCCACAATTGGTCAGCAGGATGGCGTATGTGAATGGTTTGTTGACGACGTCAAGTGCTTCTCGTAAGTGGTCTGACGGACGGACCACTTTACTGCATCTTGTGACTCTCTTCCCGCTTCAACTAAAGGGTTAAGGCAGTAGGAACTTGTTTTTTTTATGGAAATCGCTTCAGACAAGGCATGAAGCCACTTGATGTAAGGAGCTAAAAATTCTACTTCAAAGGTCAAAAACTAGCCAACGATAAGTATTGGATGGATAGATTCCAACCCAGAAAATAGCAATTCTTCCCACTTTGTCAGAAACATCGCTTATAGAATGTGAGGACTAAAGGACAAAATAAGGAAATAAGTAATAACGAAGGTCCAACGAAACGCAAACCAGCTGTTCGTAGATCACACAGTCCTCGGTCAGCTTCCAAAGCAGATCTCTACGTTCGTCACACGTGCACTTACTTCGCATCGTTTCGTTGAAGACGGTAAGAGACCCGCTTTTATTAGGCTGAGGCACACCTAATTTGCATGCGTGCAATGTGACTTCGCGAGACTCCGCGTGAACCGTACGTAATAAAGGTTCACGGGCGCCATGTTGAATTCTTTTCCTTCATCCGCAGCGCACAGGACAGATAAACACGAGGACGTTTCGCAGGTAAGCCCCCTTCACGTTCCCCCCCCCCCTGATCTCATGATCACAGAGATGGCAGGGAGGCATCGATCGCCTTCGCCGGTTGCTTCTTCTTCGGGGGGACAACGCAAGCCTCATCTTCGCATGATCACAGAGATGGCAGGGAAAACCCTCTCCAAATTGCGTTGAGATGTTGGAATCCAATTTTTTCGGGATAGCAGGTCATCCAGGTTAATGTTCTCTTGGTGTTTGGTTGAGATTGGAGTGGCACTTAGCATGCCAGATGGTGTTGAGATTGGAGTGGCACTTAGCATGCCAGATGGTGATGACATTGGAGTGGCACTTAGCATGCCAGATGGTGTTGAGATTGGAGTGGCACTTAGCATGCCAGATGGTGATAACATTGGAGTGGCACTTAGCATGCCAGATGGTGTTGAGATTGGAGTGGCACTTAGCATGCCAGATGTTGTTGAGATTGGAGTGGCACTTAGCATGTCAGATGGTGTTGAGATTGGAGTGGCACTTAGCATGCCAGATGGTGTTGCGATTGGAGTGGCACTTAGCATGCCAGATGTTGTTGAGATTGGAGTGGCACTTAGCATGCCAGATGGTGTTGAGATTGGAGTGGCACTTAGCATGCCAGATGGTGTTGAGATTGGAGTGGCACTTAGCATGTCAGATGGTGTTGAGATTGGAGTGGCACTTAGCATGCCAGATGGTGTTGAGATTGGAGTGGCACTTAGCATGTCAGATGGTGTTGAGATTGGAGTGGCACTTAGCATGCCAGATGTTGTTGAGATTGGAGTGGCACTTAGCATGCCAGATGTTGTTGAGATTGGAGTGGCACTTAGCATGCAAGATGGTTTTAAGATTGGAGTGGCACTTAGCATGCCAGATGTTGTTGAGATTGGAGTAGCACTTAGCATGCCAGATGGTGTTGAGATTGGAGTGGCACTTAGCATGCCAGATGGTGTTGAGATTGGAGTGGCACTTAGCATGTCAGATGGTGTTGAGATTGGAGTGGCACTTAGCATGCCAGATGGTGTTGAGATTGGAGTGGCACTTGGCATGCAAGATGGTTTTAAGATTGGAGTGGCACTTAGCATGCCAGATGTTGTTGAGATTGGAGTAGCACTTAGCATGCCAGATGGTGTTGAGATTGGAGTGGCACTTAGCATGCCAGATGGTGTTGAGATTAGAGTGGCACTTAGCATGCCAGATGGTGTTGAGATTGGAATGAACGTGGCTACTGCCTCACAGAGATATTGTGATCTCCGTATCTGTTGTTGTTCACTGGTGGTGTTGGCAAGCCGCACCCTGCCTCTTATTCTCCTGTGATTGTTGGTTGTGGCCAAGATCTGACTGATACTATGCGGCCTGAATTACAACGAGATTCAATCGCAAATTCATCGTCAGGCATGGAAAGTTCCAAATACTCACTAGGCCAAATTGTGGTTTGTTGGTGTGGGGCACGCAAAACATGAGCACGTCGGACATGTTTCGTGTTGGGTGGTTATTGAGACATATCTGATCCGGGTGTCACCAATCCATATCTCGGACTTAGCAGATCTAACTAACAGGTGGTTCCTGCACATGAATCGGACACGACCAAGTATCGACCTCTTCGATAACTTGTCCCTCAAAATGGCACATTGTGTTCCCTCTCTCCAGAATGACCCTGGTTTCTTCCATCACATTGAGGGGGGAGGAGCCATCTGCTTGTCGGGAAGACTGGGAAGTGTTCAAGATCTTTGCACCCAGTCGTTTGGTTGTGGAATGTTGAATCGTGTTCTCTGCGGCACCACTGTCCACAATGATCCTCATCGGATGGTGATTTGAGAACATGTCGATGTAAGGGATTGTTCAGTCTTCACTCGCTGTGAGGCTGTTGTATTTTCATCCTCTATATGTAATTGATTCAAGACCCCGTGACAAATGATGGATTTCGAGCATTGGGCAGGCTTGGATCATATATCGCCGGTCTGAGTCAGGAAGGAAGGTACATTTACTCAGGAAATGGTTTGTGTTGAACCCTTTTGCCTAACTACACAGTGGGCAAGTCCTCCTCGGTTGAGATTTCTTGTCGTCACGATGTGGTGTAATGAATGCCCGACTAGTGGACACCTTATTTCCTAACTTTTTGAGAAGAGAATACAATGCCAGGGAGATTTCAGGCTTGGTTGACGCCAATGTGCGTGACCTTAATTCTGTCCCATAATGTTGCTTGACCAACTTAGGGTGGAGTATTGATTTACTCCTCTCCAGGAGTTAGGCACAAGGCCAGTTTTTATCTTACTCTCACAAGTAAGATGTGACCCAAGGTCGGGTCGGGAAAGTGGGATTTAAAAATTGCCTGGGCAGCCCTGTCGGCATTCCCTGGTACGGGCGACTCAGGCAGTAAGCAATAAACTTACTCCTCCCCAAAGAGAGGAGGCAAAGCCTGGTAAGG
>OY744549.1:9874923-9917423 GCA_963556195.1 Sepiola atlantica
TTGGTTTATGGTTAAGGTTAGGGTTCGATATGAATATTGAGAAAATTCTGAATTGTGGTGATTTGGGCTAGGGTTAGGGTTAGGGTTTGATATGAATATCAAAAAAACTTGGCATTTTGTTATTTGGCCTCGTGTTATAGTTAGGGTTGAATATTCAGAAAACTCTAAATTGTGTTTATTTAGGCGAGGGTTAGGTTTAGGGTTTGATATGAATATTTAGAAAACAAAGTTTTTTTTTATTTGGACAAGGGTTAAAGTTAGATATGAATATTCAGAAAACTCTGAATTTTTTTTTTATTTGGGCTAGGGTTAGGGTTAGATATGAATATTCAGAAAACTCTGAATTTTTTTTTATTCCGGCTAGGGTTAGGGTTAGAGTAATGGTTATATATTAATATTCAGAAAACTCTGCATTTTTTAAATTTGGGTTAGTGTTAGAGTTAGACATGAATATTAAAAAAACTCCGCGTTTTAAATTAAATAAGGATTAGATATGAATATTCAGAAAACTCTAAATTTTGTTTATTTAGGCTAGGTTTAGGGTTTGATATCCAGAAAACTCTGAATTTTTTAATTTTAGTTAGTGTAAGCGTTCGATATGAATATTAAAAAAAACTCTGAATTTTTTTGATTTGGGCTAGGGTTAGGGTAAGATATGAGTATTTAGAAAACTCTTAATTTTTTTGATTTGGGCTAGGGTTAGGGTTAGGGTAAACTATGAATATTTAGAAAACTGCATTTTTTTGATTTGGGCTAGGGTTAGGGTTAAGGTTAGATATGAATATTTACAAAACTCTTCATTTTCTTTATTTCGGCTAGGGTTAGGGTAAGGGTTAGATATGAATATTTAGAAAACGGCATTTTTTTGATTTGGGCTAGGGTTAGGGTTAGATATGAATATTTAGAAAACTCAGATTTTTTTTTATGAGGTTTAGGGTTAGGGATCGATATGCATTTTTTGATTTGGGCTAGGGTATGGGTTAAATATGAAAATCCAGAAAACTCTGCATTTTTTTTAATTGGGCTAGGGTAAGCCCTAGGGTTAAATATGAATTTTTAGAAAACTTTGCATATTTTTGATTTAGGCTAGCGTTGAATATATTGAAAATTTTTTCGATATGAACATGCAGAAAACTCTGCATTTTTTTATTTGTGCTAGGGTGAGGGTTAGGGTTAGCGTTAGATATTAATATTCAGAAAACTCTGCATTTTTTTGATTTGGGCTAGGGTGAGGGTTAGGGTTAGCATTAGATATGATATTCAGAAAACTCTGCATTTTTTTGATTTGGGCTAGGGTAAGGGTTAGATATAAATATCCAAAAAACTGTATTTTTTTTATTTGGGCTAGGGTTAGGGTTACCATTAAGGTTTGATATGAATATTCAGAAAACTCTGCATTTTCTGATTTGGGCTAGGGTAAGGGTTAGATATGAAAATCCAGAAAACTGTATTTTTTTTACTTGGGCTAGGGTTAGGGTTAGGGTTAGCATTAGGGTGAGATATGAATATTCAGAAAACTCTGCATTTTTTTGATTTGGGCTACGGTAAAGGTTAGATATAAAAATCCAGAAAACTCTGCATTTTTTTATTTGGGCTAGGGCATGCATTAGCATTAGGGTTAGATATGAATATTCAGAAAACTCTGCATTTTTTTGATTTCGGCTAGGGTAAAGGTTAGATATGAAAATCCAGAAAACTCTGCATTTTTTTATTAGGGCTAGGGTTAGGGTTAGCATTAAGGTTTGATATGAATATTCAGAATACTCTGCATTTTTTTGATTTGGGGACGGGTAAGGGTTAGATATGAAAATCCAGAAAACTCTGCATTTTTTTGATTTGGGCTACGGTAAGGGTAAAATATGAAAATCCAGAAAACTCTGCATTTTTTTATTTGGGCTAAAGTTAGGGTTAGCATTAGAATTAGATATGAATATTCAGAAAACTCTGCATTTTTTTGATTTGGGCTAGGGTAAAGATTAGATATGAAAATCCAGAAAACTCTGCATTTGTTTTATTTCGGCTAGGGTTAGGGTTTGCATTAAGGTTTGATATGAATATTCAGAAAACTCTGCATTTTTTTGATTTGTGCTAGGGTAAGTGTTAGATATGAAAATCCAGAAAACTCTGCATTTTTTTGATTTGGGCTAAAGTTAGGGTTAGATTTAGGGTTAGATATGAATATTCAGAAAACTCTGCATTTTTTTGATTTGGACTAGGGTAAAGGTTAGATATGAAAATCCAGAAAACCCTTTCATTTGTTTTATTTCGGCTAGGGTTAGGGTTTGCATTAAGGTTTGATATGAATATTCAGAAAACTCTGCATTTTTTTGATTTGGGCTAGGGTAAGGGTAAGATATGAAAATCCAGAAAACTCTGCATTTTTTTATTTAAGCTAGGGTGAGGGTTAGCATTAGGGTTAGATTTGAATATTCAGAAAACTCTGCATTTTTTTGATTTGGGCAAGGGTGAGGGTTAGATATGAAAATCCAGAAAACTCTGCATTTTTTTGTTTTTGGCTAGGGTAAGGGTTAGATATGAAAATCCAGAAAACTCTGCATTTGTTTTATTTGGGCTAGGGTTAGGGTTAGCATTAGGGTTTGATATGAATATTCAGAAAACTCTGCATTTTTTTGATTTGTGCTAGGGTAAGGGTTAGATATGAAAATCCAGAAAACTCTGCATTTTTTTGATTTGGGCCAAAGTTAGGGTTAGATTTAGGGTTAGATATGAATATTCAGAAAACTCTGCATTTTTTTGATTTGGGCTAGGGTAAGGGTAAGATATGAAAATCCAGAAAACTCTGCATTTTTTTATTTAAGCTAGGGTGAGGGTTAGCATTAGGGTTAGATTTGAATATTCAGAAAACTCTGCATTTTTTTGATTTGGGCTAGGGTGAGGGTTAGATATGAAAATCCAGAAAACTCTGCATTTTTTTGTTTTTGGCTAGGGTAAGGGTTAGATATGAAAATCCAGAAAACTCTGCATTTGTTTTATTTGGGCTAGGGTTAGGGTTAGCATTAGGGTTTGATATGAATATTCAGAAAACTCTGCATTTTTCTGATTTGGGCTAGGGTAAGGGTTAGATATGAAAATCCAGAAAACTCTGTATTTTTTTATTTGGGCTAGGGTTAGGGTTAGCATTAAGGTTTGATATGAATATTCAGAAAACTCTGCATTTTTTTGATTTGTGCTAGGGTAAGGGTTAGATATGAAAATCCAGAAAACTCTGCATTTTTTTGATTTGGGCTAAAGTTAGGGTTAGATTTAGGGTTAGATATGAATATTCAGAAAACTCTGCATTTTTTTGATTTGGACTAGGGTAAAGGTTAGATATGAAAATCCAGAAAACTCTTCATTTGTTTTATTTCGGCTAGGGTTAGGGTTTGCATTAAGGTTTGATATGAATATTCAGAAAACTCTGCATTTTTTTGATTTGGGCTAGGGTAAGGGTTAGATATGAAAATCCAGAAAACTGCATTTTTTTTACTTGGGCTAGGGTTAGGGTTAGCATTAGGGTTAGATATGAATATTCAGAAAACTCTGCATTTTTTTGATTTGGGCTACGGTAAGGGTTAAATATGAAAATCCAGAAAACTCTGCATTTGTTTTATTTTTGGCTAGGGTTAGTGTTAACATTAAGGTTTGATATGAATATTCAGAAACTCTGCATTTTTTTGATTTGGGCTAGGTTAGAGGTTAGATATGAAAATCCAGAAAACTCTGCATTTTTTTATTTGGGCTAGGGTTAGGGTTAGCATTAGGGTTTGATATGAATATTCAGAAAGCTCTGCATTTTTTTGATTTGGGCTAGGGTAAGGGTTAGATATGAACATCCAGAAATCTCTGCATTTTTTGATTTGGGCTAGGGTTAGGGTTAGCATTCAGGTTAGATATGAATATTCAGAAAACTCTGCATTTTTTTGGTTTGTTCTCGGGTAACAGTTAGATATGAAAATCCAGAAAACTCTGCATTTTTTTATTTCGGATAGGGTTAAGGTTAGCATTAAGGTTTGATATGAATATTCAGAAAACTCTGCATTTTTCTGATTTGGGCTAGGGTAAGGGTAAGATATGAAAATCCAGAAAACTCTGTATTTTTTTAATTTGGGCTAGGGTTAGGGTTAGCATTAGGGTTTGATATGAATATTCAGAAAACTCTGCATTTTTTTGTTTGGGCTGAAGTTAGGGTTAGCATTAGGGTTAGATATGAATATTCAGAAAACTCTGCATTTTTCTGATTTGGGCTAGGGTAACAATTAGATATGAAAATCCAGAAAACTCTGCATTTTTTTATTTGGGCTAGGGTTAGGGTTAGCATTAGGGTTAGATATGAATATACAGAAAACTCTGCATTTTTTTGATTTGCGCTAGGGTAAAGGTTAGATATGAAAATCCAGAAAACTCTGCATTTTTCATAGGGGCTAGGGTTAGGGTTAGCATTAGGGTTAGATATGAATATTCAGAAATCTCTGCATTTATTTGATTTGGGCTGGGGTAAGGGTTAGATATGAAAATCCAGAAAACTCTGCATTTTTTTGTTTTGGGCTAGGGTAAGGGTTAGATATGAAAATCCAGAAAACTCTGCATTTGTTTTATTTGGGCTAGGGTTAGGGTTAGATATGAAAATCCATAAAACTCTGCATTTTTTTGTTTTGGGCTAGGGTAAAGGTTAGATATGAAAATCCAGAAAACTCTGCATTTTTTTGTTTTGGGCTAGGGTAAGGGTTAGATATGAAAATCCAGAAAACTCTGCATTTTTTTGTTTTGGGCTAGGGTAAGGGTTAGATATGAAAATCCAGACAACTCTGCATTTGTTTTATTTGGGCTAGGGTAAGGGTTAGATATGAAAATCCAGAAAACTCTGCATTTTTTTGTTTTGGGCTAGGGTAAGGGTTAGCATTAGGGTTTGATATGAATATTCAGAAAACTCTGCATTTTTCTGATTTGGGCTAGGGTAAGGGTTAGATATGAAAATCCAGAAAACTCTGTATTTTTTTATTTGGGCTAGGGTTAGGGTTAGCATTAGGGTTAGATATAAATATTCAGAAAACTCTGCATTTTTTTGATTTGGGCTACGGTAAAGGTTAGATATAAAAATCCAGAAAACTCTTCATTTTTTTATTTGGGCTAAGGCATGCATTAGCATTAGGGTTAGATATGAATATTCAGAAAACTCTGCATTTTTTTGATTTCGGCTAGGGTAAAAGTTAGATATGAAAATCCAGAAAACTCTGCATTTTTTTATTAGGGCTAGGGTTAGGGTTAGCATTAAGGTTTGATATGAATATTCAGAATACTCTGCCTTTTTTTGATTTGGGCTAGGGTAAGGGTTAGATATGAAAATCCAGAAAACTCTTCATTTGTTTTATTTCGGCTAGGGTTAGGGTTAGCATTAGGGTTAGATATGAATATTCAGAAAACTCTGCATTTTTTGATTTGGGCTGGGGTAACCATTAGGTATCAAAATCCAGAAAACTCTGTATTTTTTTATTTGGGCTAGGGTAAGGGTTAGCATTAGGATTAAGTATGAATATTCAGAAAAGTCTGCATTTTTTTTGATTAGGGCTACGGTAAAGGTTAGATATGAAAATCCAGATAACTCTGCATTTTTTTATTTGGGCTAGGGCATGCATTAGCATTAGGGTTAGATATGAACATTCAGAAAACTCTGCATTTTTCTGATTTGGGCTAGGGTAAGGGTTAGATATGAAAATCCAGAAAACTCTGTATTTTTTTATTTGGGCTAGGGTTAGGGTTAGCATTAGGGTTAGATATAAATATTCAGAAAACTCTGCATTTTTTTGATTTGGGCTACGGTAAAGGTTAGATATAAAAATCCAGAAAACTCTGCATTTTTTTATTTGGGCTAGGGCATGCATTAGCATTAGGGTTAGATATGAATATACAGAAAACTCTGCATTTTTTTGATTTGGGCTAGGGTAAAGGTTAGATATGAAAATCCAGAAAACTCTGCATTTTTCATAGGGGCTAGGGTTAGGGTTAGCATTAGGGTTAGATATGAATATTCAGAAATCTCTGCATTTATTTGATTTGGGCTGGGGTAAGGGTTAGATATGAAAATCCATAAAACTCTGCATTTTTTTGTTTTGGGCTAGGGTAAAGGTTAGATATGAAAATCCAGAAAACTCTGCATTTTTTTGTTTTGGGCTAGGGTTAGGGTTAGATATGAAAATCCATAAAACTCTGCATTTTTTTGTTTTGGGCTAGGGTAAGGGTTAGATATGAAAATCCAGAAAACTCTGCATTTTTTTGTTTTGGGCTAGGGTAAGGGTTAGATATGAAAATCCAGAAAACTCTGCATTTTTTTTGTTTTGGGCTAGGGTAAAGGTTAGATATGAAAATCCAGAAAACTCTGCATTTTTTTTGTTTTGGGCTAGGGTAAGGGTTAGATATGAAAATCCAGAAAACTCTGCATTTTTTTGATTTGGGCTAAAGTTAGGGTTAGATTTAGGGTTAGATATGAATATTCAGAAAACCACACTTTTTTTTGATTTGGGCTACGGTAAGGGTTAAATATGAAAATCCAGAAAACTCTGCATTTTTTTATTTGGGCTAAGGCATGCATTAGCATTAGGGTTAGATATGAATATTCAGAAAACTCTGCATTTTTTGATTTGGGCTGGGGTAACCATTAGGTATCAAAATCCAGAAAACTCTGTATTTTTTTATTTGGGCTAGGGTTAGGGTTAGCATTAGGGTTAGATATGAATATTCAGAAAACTCTGCATTTTTTTATTTGGGCTAGGGTTAGGGTTAGCATTAGGATTAAGTATGAATATTCAGAAAAGTCTGCATTTTTTTTGATTAGGGCTACGGTAAAGGTTAGATATGAAAATCCAGATAACTCTGCATTTTTTTATTTGGGCTAGGGTAAAGGTTAGATATGAAAATCCAGAAAACTCTGCATTTTTCATAGGGGCTAGGGTTAGGGTTAGCATTAGGGTTAGATATGAATATTCAGAAATCTCTGCATTTATTTGATTTGGGCTGGGGTAAGGGTTAGATATGAAAATCCAGAAAACTCTGATTTTTTTTTCATTTGGGCTTGGGTTAGAGTAAGCATTAGGGTTAGATATGAATATCCAGAAAACTCTGCAATTTTTTGATTTGGGCTAGGGTAAGGGTTATATATGAAAATCCAGAAAACTCTGCATTTTTTTATTTGGGCTAAAGTTAGGGTTAGCATTAGGGTTAGATATGAATATTCAGAAAACTCTGCATTTTTTTGATTTGGACTAGGGTAAAGATTAGATATGAAAATCCAGAAAACTCTGCATTTGTTTTATTTCGGCTAGGGTTAGGGTTTGCATTAAGGTTTGATATGAATATTCAGAAAACTCTGCATTTTTTTGATTTGTGCTAGGGTAAGGGTTAGATATGAAAATCCAGAAAACTCTGTATTTTTTTATTTGGGCTAGGGTTAGGGTTAGCATTAGGGTTAGATATAAATATTCAGAAAACTCTGCATTTTTTTGATTTGGGCTACGGTAAAGGTTAGATATAAAAATCCAGAAAACTCTGCATTTTTTTATTTGGGCTAAGGCATGCATTAGCATTAGGGTTAGATATGAATATTCAGAAAACTCTGCATTTTTTTTATTTCGGCTAGGGTAAAAGTTAGATATGAAAATCCAGAAAACTCTGCATTTTTTTATTAGGGCTAGGGTTAGGGTTAGCATTAAGGTTTGATATGAATATTCAGAATACTCTGCCTTTTTTTGATTTGGGCTAGGGTAAGGGTTAGATATGAAAATCCAGAAAACTCTGCATTTGTTTTATTTGGGCTGAAGTTAGGGTTAGCATTAGGGTTAGATATGAATATTCAGAAAACTCTGCATTTTTTGATTTGGGCTGGGGTAACCATTAGGTATCAAAATCCAGAAAACTCTGTATTTTTTTATTTGGGCTAGGGTTAGGGTTAGCATTAGGATTAAGTATGAATATTCAGAAAAGTCTGCATTTTTTTTGATTAGGGCTACGGTAAAGGTTAGATATGAAAATCCAGATAACTCTGCATTTTTTTATTTGGGCTAGGGCATGCATTAGCATTAGGGTTAGATATGAACATTCAGAAAACTCTGCATTTTTCTGATTTGGGCTAGGGTAAGGGTTAGATATGAAAATCCAGAAAACTCTGTATTTTTTTATTTGGGCTAGGGTTAGGGTTAGCATTAGGGTTAGATATAAATATTCAGAAAACTCTGCATTTTTTTGATTTGGGCTACGGTAAAGGTTAGATATAAAAATCCAGAAAACTCTGCATTTTTTTATTTGGGCTAGGGCATGCATTAGCATTAGGGTTAGATATGAATATACAGAAAACTCTGCATTTTTTTGATTTGGGCTAGGGTAAAGGTTAGATATGAAAATCCAGAAAACTCTGCATTTTTCATAGGGGCTAGGGTTAGGGTTAGCATTAGGGTTAGATATGAATATTCAGAAATCTCTGCATTTATTTGATTTGGGCTGGGGTAAGGGTTAGATATGAAAATCCAGAAAACTCTGCATTTTTTTGTTTTGGGCTAGGGTAAGGGTTAGATATGAAAATCCAGAAAACTCTGCATTTGTTTTATTTGGGCTAGGGTTAGGGTTAGATATGAAAATCCATAAAACTCTGCATTTTTTTGTTTTGGGCTAGGGTAAAGGTTAGATATGAAAATCCAGAAAACTCTGCATTTTTTTGTTTTGGGCTAGGGTTAGGGTTAGATATGAAAATCCATAAAACTCTGCATTTTTTTGTTTTGGGCTAGGGTAAGGGTTAGATATGAAAATCCAGAAAACTCTGCATTTTTTTGTTTTGGGCTAGGGTAAGGGTTAGATATGAAAATCCAGAAAACTCTGCATTTTTTTTGTTTTGGGCTAGGGTAAAGGTTAGATATGAAAATCCAGAAAACTCTGCATTTTTTTTGTTTTGGGCTAGGGTAAGGGTTAGATATGAAAATCCAGAAAACTCTGCATTTTTTTGATTTGGGCTAAAGTTAGGGTTAGATTTAGGGTTAGATATGAATATTCAGAAAACCACACTTTTTTTTGATTTGGGCTACGGTAAGGGTTAAATATGAAAATCCAGAAAACTCTGCATTTTTTTATTTGGGCTAAGGCATGCATTAGCATTAGGGTTAGATATGAATATTCAGAAAACTCTGCATTTTTTGATTTGGGCTGGGGTAACCATTAGGTATCAAAATCCAGAAAACTCTGTATTTTTTTATTTGGGCTAGGGTTAGGGTTAGCATTAGGGTTAGATATGAATATTCAGAAAACTCTGCATTTTTTTATTTGGGCTAGGGTTAGGGTTAGCATTAGGATTAAGTATGAATATTCAGAAAAGTCTGCATTTTTTTTGATTAGGGCTACGGTAAAGGTTAGATATGAAAATCCAGATAACTCTGCATTTTTTTATTTGGGCTAGGGTAAAGGTTAGATATGAAAATCCAGAAAACTCTGCATTTTTCATAGGGGCTAGGGTTAGGGTTAGCATTAGGGTTAGATATGAATATTCAGAAATCTCTGCATTTATTTGATTTGGGCTGGGGTAAGGGTTAGATATGAAAATCCAGAAAACTCTGATTTTTTTTTCATTTGGGCTTGGGTTAGAGTAAGCATTAGGGTTAGATATGAATATCCAGAAAACTCTGCAATTTTTTGATTTGGGCTAGGGTAAGGGTTATATATGAAAATCCAGAAAACTCTGCATTTTTTTGTTTTGGGCTAGGGTAAGGGTTAGATATGAAAATCCAGAAAACTCTGCATTTGTTTTATTTGGGCTAGGGTTAGGGTTAGCATTAGGGTTTGATATGAATATTCAGAAAACTCTGCATTTTTCTGATTTGGGCTAGGGTAAGGGTTAGATATGAAAATCCAGAAAACTCTGTATTTTTTTATTTGGGCTAGGGTTAGGGTTAGCATTAGGGTTAGATATAAATATTCAGAAAACTCTGCATTTTTTTGATTTGGGCTACGGTAAAGGTTAGATATAAAAATCCAGAAAACTCTGCATTTTTTTATTTGGGCTAGGGCATGCATTAGCATTAGGGTTAGATATGAATATTCAGAAAACTCTGCATTTTTTTGATTTCGGCTAGGGTAAAGGTTAGATATGAAAATCCAGAAAACTCTGCATTTTTTTATTAGGGCAAGGGTTAGGGTTAGCATTAAGGTTTGATATGAATATTCAGAATACTCTGCATTTTTTTGATTTGGGCTAGGGTAAGGGTTAGATATGAAAATCCAGAAAACTCTGCATTTTTTTATTTGGGCTAAAGTTAGGGTTAGCATTAGGGTTAGATATGAATATTCAGAAAACTCTGCATTTTTTTGATTTGGACTAGGGTAAAGATTAGATATGAAAATCCAGAAAACTCTGCATTTGTTTTATTTCGGCTAGGGTTAGGGTTTGCATTAAGGTTTGATATGAATATTCAGAAAACTCTGCATTTTTTTGATTTGTGCTAGGGTAAGGGTTAGATATGAAAATCCAGAAAACTCTGCATATTTTGATTTGGGCTAAAGTTAGGGTTAGATTTAGGGTTAGATATGAATATTCAGAAAACTCTGCATTTTTTTGATTTGGACTAGGGTAAAGGTTAGATATGAAAATCCAGAAAACTCTTCATTTGTTTTATTTCGGCTAGGGTTAGGGTTTGCATTAAGGTTTGATATGAATATTCAGAAAACACTTCATTTTTTTGATTTGGGCTAGGGTAAGGGTTAGATATGAAAATCCAGAAAACTGCATTTTTTTTACTTGGGCTAGGGTTAGGGTTAGCATTAGGGTTAGATATGAATATTCAGAAAACTCTGCATTTTTTTGATTTGGGCTACGGTTAGGGTTAAATATGAAACTCCAGAAAACTCTGCATTTGTTTTATTTTTGGCTAGGGTTAGTGTTAACATTAAGGTTTGATATGAATATTCAGAAAACTCTGCATTTTTTTGATTTGGGCTAAGGTAAGGGTTAGATATTAAAATCCAGAAAAATTTGATTTTTTTTTATTTGGGATTGGGTTAGAGTTAGCATTAGGGTTAGATATGAATATTCAGAAAACTCTGCATTTATTTTATTTGGGCTAGGGTAAGGGTTAGATATGATAATCCAGAAAACTCTGCATCTTTTTGTTTTGGGCTAGGGTAAGGGTTATATATGAAAATCCAGAAAACTCTGCATTTGTTTTATTTGGGCTAGGGTTAGGGTTAGCATTAGGGTTTGATATGAATATTCAGAAAACTCTGCATTTTTCTGATTTGGGCTAGGGTAAGGGTTAGATATGAAAATCCAGAAAACTCTGTATTTTTTTATTTGGGCTAGGGTTAGGGTTAGCATTAGGGTTAGATATAAATATTCAGAAAACTCTGCATTTTTTTGATTTGGGCTACGGTAAAGGTTAGATATAAAAATCCAGAAAACTCTGCATTTTTTTATTTGGGCTAGGGCATGCATTAGCATTAGGGTTAGATATGAATATTCAGAAAACTCTGCATTTTTTTGATTTCGGCTAGGGTAAGGGTTAGATATGAAAATCCAGAAAACTCTGCATTTTTTTATTTGGGCTAGGGTAAGGCTTAGATATGAAAATCCAGAAAACTCTGCATTTTTTTATTTGGGCTAGGGTGAGGGTTAGGGTTAGCGTTAGATATGAAAATCCAGAAAACTCTGCATTTGTTTTATTTGGGCTAGGGTTAGGGTAAGCATTAGGGTTTGATATGAATATTCAGAAAACTCTGCATTTTTTTATTTGGGCTAGGGTTAGGGTTTGCATTAAGGTTTGATATAAATATTCAGAAAACTCTGCATTTTTTTGATTTGGGCTAGGGTAAGGGTTAAATATGAAAATCCAGAAAACTCTGCATTTGTTTTATTTTTGGCTATGGTTAGGGTTTGCATTAAGGTTTGATATGAATATTCAGAAAACTCTGCATTTTTTTGATTTGTGCTAGGGTAAGGGTTAGATATGAAAATCTAGAAAACTCTGCATTTTTTTGATTTGGGCTAAAGTTAGGGTTAGATTTAGGGTTAGATATGAATATTCAGAAAACCACACTTTTTTTTGATTTGGGCTACGGTAAGGGTTAAATATGAAAATCCAGAAAACTCTGCATTTGTTTTATTTTTGGCTAGGGTTAGTGTTAACATTAAGGTTTGATATGAATATTCAGAAACTCTGCATTTTTTTGATTTGGGCTAGGGTAGAGGTTAGATATGAAAATCCAGAAAACTCTGCATTTTTTTATTTGGGCTAGGGTTAGGGTTAGCATTAGGGTTTGATATGAATATTCAGAAAGCTCTGCATTTTTTTGATTTGGGCTAGGGTAAGTGTTAGATATGAACATCCAGAAAACTCTGCATTTTTTGATTTGGGCTAGGGTTAGGGTTAGCATTCAGGTTAGATATGAATATTCAGAAAACTCTGCATTTTTTTATTTGGGCTAGGGTTAATGGTTGGCATTAGGGTTAGATATGAATATTCAGAAAACTCTGCATGTTTTTGATTTGGGCTAGGGTAAGGGTTAGATATGAACATCCAGAAAACTCTGCATTTTTTTATTTGGGCTAGGGTTAGGGTTAGCATTAGGGTTAGATATGAATATTGAGAAAACTCTGCATTTTTTTGGTTTTGGCTCGGGTAAGGGTTAGATATGAAAATCCAGAAAACTCTGCATTTTTTTATTTCGGATAGGGTTAAGGTTAGCATTAGGGTTAGATATGAATATTCAGAAAACTCTACATTTTTTTGTTTAGGCTAGGGTAAGAGTGTGATATGATAATCCAGAAAACTCTGCATTTTTTTATTTGGGCTGGGGGTAGGGTTAGCATTAGAGTTAGATATGAATATTCAGAAAACTCTGCCTTTTTTTGATTTGGGCTAGGGTATGGGTTTGATATGAAAATCTAGAAAACTCTGCATTTGTTTTATTTGGGCTAGGGTGAGGGTTAGCATTAAGGTTTGATATGAATATTCAGAAAACTCTGCATTTTTTTGATTTGGGCTAAGGTAAGGGTTAGATATTAAAATCCAGAAAAGTTTGATTTTTTTTTATTTGGTCTTGGGTTAGAGTTAGCATTAGGGTTAGATATGAATATTCAGAAAACTCTGCATTTATTTTATTTGGGCTAGGGTAAGGGTTAGATATGAAAATCCAGAAAACTCTGCATTTTTTTATTTGGGCTAGGGTAAGGCTTAGATATGAAAATCCAGAAAACTCTGCATTTTTTTATTTGGGCTAGGGTGAGGGTTAGGGTTAGCGTTAGATATGAAAATCCAGAAAACTCTGCATTTGTTTTATTTGGGCTAGGGTTAGGGTAAGCATTAGGGTTTGATATGAATATTCAGAAAACTCTGCATTTTTTTATTTGGGCTAGGGTTAGGGTTTGCATTAAGGTTTGATATAAATATTCAGAAAACTCTGCATTTTTTTGATTTGGGCTAGGGTAAGGGTTAAATATGAAAATCCAGAAAACTCTGCATTTGTTTTATTTTTGGCTATGGTTAGGGTTTGCATTAAGGTTTGATATGAATATTCAGAAAACTCTGCATTTTTTTGATTTGTGCTAGGGTAAGGGTTAGATATGAAAATCTAGAAAACTCTGCATTTTCTTGATTTGGGCTAAAGTTAGGGTTAGATTTAGGGTTAGATATGAATATTCAGAAAACCACACTTTTTTTTGATTTGGGCTATGGTAAGGGTTAAATATGAAAATCCAGAAAACTCTGCATTTGTTTTATTTTTGGCTAGAGTTAGTGTTAACATTAAGGTTTGATATGAATATTCAGAAACTCTGCATTTTTTTGATTTGGGCTAGGGTAGAGGTCAGATATGAAAATCCAGAAAACTCTGCATTTTTTTATTTCGGCTAGGGTTAGGGTTAGCATTAGGGTTTGATATGAATATTCAGAAAGCTCTGCATTTTTTTGATTTGGGCTAGGGTAAGTGTTATATATGAACATCCAGAAAACTCTGCATTTTTTGATTTGGGCTAGGGTTAGGGTTAGCATTCAGGTTAGATATGAATATTCAGAAAACTCTGCATTTTTTTATTTGGGCTAGGGTTAAGGTTAGCATTAGGGTTAGATATGAATATTCAGAAAACTCTGCATGTTTTTGATTTGGGCTAGGGTAAGGGTTTGATATGAACATCCAGAAAACTCTGCATTTTTTTATTTGGGCTAGGGTTAGGGTTAGCATTAGGGTTAGATATGAATATTGAGAAAACTCTGCATTTTTTTGGTTTTGGCTCGGGTAAGGGTTAGATATGAAAATCCAGAAAACTCTGCATTTTTTTATTTCGGATAGGGTTAAGGTTAGCATTAGGGTTAGATATGAATATTCAGAAAACTCTACATTTTTTTATTTAGGCTAGGGTAAGAGTGTGATATGAAAATCCAGAAAACTCTGCATTTTTTTATTTGGGCTGGGGGTAGGGTTAGCATTAGAGTTAGATATGAATATTCAGAAAACTCTGCATTTTTTTGATTTGGGCTACGGTAAGGGTTAAATATGAAAATCCAGAAAACTCTGCATTTGTTTTATTTGGGCTAGGGTTAGGGTTACCATTAAGGTTTGATATGAATATTCAGAAAACTCTGCATTTTTTTGATTTGGGCTAAGGTAAGGGTTAGATATTAAAATCCAGAAAAGTTTGATTTTTTTTTATTTGGTCTTGGGTTAGAGTTAGCATTAGGGTTAGATATGAATATTCAGAAAACTCTGCATTTATTTGATTTGGGCTAGGGTAAGGGTTAGATATGAAAATCCAGAAAACTCTGCATTTTTTTATTTGGGCTAGGGTAAGGCTTAGATATGAAAATCCAGAAAACTCTGCATTTTTTTATTTGGGCTAGGGTGAGGGTTAGGGTAAGAGTGTGATATGAAAATCCAGAAAACTCTGCATTTGTTTTATTTGGGCTAGGGTTAGGGTAAGCATTAGGGTTTGATATGAATATTCAGAAAACTCTGCATTTTTTTGATTTGGGCTACGGTAAGGGTTAAATATGAAAATCCAGAAAACTCTGCATTTTTTTGATTTGATCTACGGTAAGGGTTAGATATGAAAATCCAGAAAACTCTGGATTTTATTATTTGGGCTAGGCTTAGGGTTAGCATTAGGGTTTGATATGAATATTCAGAAAACTCTGCATTTATTTGATTTGGGCTAGGGTAAGGGTTAGATATGAAAATCCAGAAAACTCTGGATTTTTTTATTTGGGCTAGGGTTAGGGTTAGCATTATGGTTAGATATGAATATTCAGAAAACTCTGCATTTTTTTGATTTTGGCTAGGGTAAGGGTTAAATATGAAAATCCAGATGACTCTGCATTTTTTTATTTGGGCTAGGGCATGCATTAGAATTAGGGTTAGATATGAATATCTAGAAAACTCTGCATTTTTATGATTTGGTCTAGGGTAAGGGTTAGATATGAAAATCCATAAAACTCTGCCTTTTTTTATTTGGGCTAAAGTTAGGGTTAGCATTAGGGTTAGATATGAAAATCCAGAATACTCTGCATTTTATTATTTGGGCTAGGGTTAGGGTTAGCATTAGGGTTAGATATGAATATTCAGAAAACTCTGCATTTTTTTGATTTGGGCTAGGGTATGGGTTAGATATGAAAATCCAGAAAACTCTGCATTTGTTTTATTTGGGTTAGGGTTAGGGTTAGCATAAAGGTTTGATATGGATATTCAGAAAACTCTGCAATTTTTTAGATTTGGGCTAGGGTAAGGGTTAGATATGAAAATCCAGAAAACTTTGATTTTTTTTGATTTGAGCTTGGGTTAGAGTTAGCATTAGGGTTAGATATGAATATTCAGAAAACTCTGCATTTTTTTGATTTGGGCTAGGGTAAGTGTTAGATATGAACATCCAGAAAACTCTGCATTTTTTGATTTGGGCTAGGGTTAGGGTTAGCATTCAGGTTAGATATGAATATTCAGAAAACTCTGCATTTTTTTATTTGGGCTAGGGTTAAGGTTAGCATTAGGGTTAGATATGAATATTCAGAAAACTCTGCATGTTTTTGATTTGGGCTAGGGTAAGGGTTAGATATGAACATCCAGAAAACTCTGCATTTTTTTATTTGGGCTAGGGTTAGGGTTAGCATTAGGGTTAGATATGAATATTGAGAAAACTCTGCATTTTTTTGGTTTTGGCTCAGGTAAGGGTTAGATATGAAAATCCAGAAAACTCTGCATTTTTTTATTTCAGAGAGGGTTAAGGTTAGCATTAGGGTTAGATATGAATATTCAGAAAACTCTACATTTTTTTATTTAGGCTAGGGTAAGAGTGTGATATGAAAATCCAGAAAACTCTGCATTTTTTTATTTGGGCTGAAGTTAGGGTTAGCATTAGGGTTAGATATGAATATTCAGAAAACTCTGCATTTTTTGATTTGGGCTGGGGTAACAATTAGATATGAAAATCCAGAAAACTCTGTATTTTTTTATTTGGGCTAGGGTTAGGGTTAGCATTAAGGTTAGATATGAATATTCAGAAAACTCTGCATTTTTTTGATTTGGGCTACGGTAAAGGTTAGATATAAAAATCCAGAAAACTCTGCATTTTTTTATTTGGGCTAGGGCATGCATTAGCATTAGTGTTAGATATGAATATTCAGAAAACTCTGCATTTTTTTTATAGGGGCTAGGGTTAGGGTTAGCATTAAGGTTTGATATGAATATTCAGAAAACTCTGCATTTTTTTGATTTGGGCTAGGGTAAGGGTTAGATATGAAAATCCAGAAAACTGCATTTTTTTTTATTTGGGCTAGGGTAAGGGTAAGATATGAAAATCCAGAAAACTCTGCATTTTTTTATTTGGGCTAAAGTTAGGGTAAGCATTAGGGTTAGATATGAATATTCAGAAAACTCTGCATTTTTTTCATTTGGACTAGGGTAAAGGTTAGATATTAAATTCCAGTAAACTCAGCATTTGTTTTATTTTGGCTAGGGTTAGGGTTTGCATTAAGGTTTGATATGAATATTCAGAAAACTCTGCATTTTTGTGATTTGCCCTAGGGTGAGGGTTAGGGTTAGCGTTAGATATGAATATTCAGAAAACTCTGCATTTTTTTATTTGGGCTAGGTTAAGGGTTAGATATGAAAATCCAGAAAACTCTGCATTTTTTTTATTTGGGCTAGGTTTAGGGTTAGCATTAGTGTTAGATGTAAATATTCAGAAAACTCTGCATTTTTTTGATTTGGGCTAGGGTAAGGGTTAGATATGAAAATCCAGAAAACTGCATTTTTTTTACTTGGGCTAGGGGGTAGGTTAGCATTAGGGTTAGATATGAATATTCAGAAAACTCTGCCTTTTTTTGATTTGGGCTACGGTAAGGGTTAAATATGAAAATCCAGAAAACTCTGCATTTGTTTTATTTTGGGCTAGGGATAGAGTTAACATTAAGGTTTGATATAAATATTCAGAAACTCTGCATTTTTTTATTTGGGCTAGGGTGAGGGTTAGGGTTAGCGTTAGATATGAATATTCAGAAAACTCTGCATTTTTTGGATTTGGGCTACGGTAAGGGTTAAATATGAAAATCCAGAAAACTCTGCATTTTTTTGATTTGGGCTACGGTAAGGGTTAGATATGAAAATCCAGAAAACTCTGGATTTTATTATTTGGGCTAGGCTTAGGGTTAGCATTAGGGTTAGATATGAATATTCAGAAAACTCTGCATTTATTTAATTTGGGCTAGGGTAAGGGTTAGATATGAAAATCCAGAAAACTCTGGATTTTTTTATTTGGGCTAGGGTTAGGGTTAGCATTATGGTTAGATATGAATATTCAGAAAACTCTGCATTTTTTTGATTTTGGCTAGGTAAGGGTTAGATATGAAAATCCAGATGACTCTGCATTTTTTTATTTGGGCTAGGGCATGCATTAGAATTAGGGTTAGATATGAATATTCAGAAAACTCTGCATTTTTTTGATTTGGGCTACGGTAAGAGTTAGATATGAAAATCCAGAAAACTCTGCATTTTTTTGATTTGGGCTACGGTAAGGGTTAGATATGAAAATCCAGAAAACTCTGCATTTTTTTATTTGGGCTAGGCTTAGGGTTAGCATTAGGGTTAGATATGAATATTCAGAAAACTCTGCATTTATTTGATTTGGGCTAGGGTAAGGGTTAGATATGAAAATCCAGAAAACTCTGCATTTTTTTATTTGGGCTAGGGTTAGGGTTAGCATTATGGTTAGATATGAATATTCAGAAAACTCTGCATTTTTTTTGATTTTGGCTAGGGTAAGGGTTAGATATGAAAATCCAGATGACTCTGCATTTTTTTATTTGGGCTAGGGCATGCATTAGAATTAGGGTTAGATATGAATATTCAGAAAACTCTGCATTTTTATGATTTGGTCTAGGGTAAGGGTTAGATATGAAAATCCATAAAACTCTGCCTTTTTTTTATTTGGGCTAAAGTTAGGGTTAGCATTAAGGTTAGATATGAAAATCCAGAAAACTCTGCATTTTATTATTTGGGCTAGGGTTAGGGTTAGCATTAGGGTTAGATATGAATATTCAGAAAACTCTGCATTTTTTTGATTTGGGCTAGGGTATGGGTTAGATATGAAAATCCAGAAAACTCTGCATTTGTTTTATTTGGGTTAGGGTTAGGGTTAGCATAAAGGTTTGATATGGATATTCAGAAAACTCTGCAATTTTTTAGATTTGGGCTAGGGTAAGGGTTAGATATGAAAATCCAGAAAACTTTGATTTTTTTTGATTTGGGCTTGGGTTAGAGTTAGCATTAGGGTTAGATATGAATATTCAGAAACCTCTGCATTTATTTTATTTGGGCGAGGGTAAGGGTAAGATATGAAAATCCAGAAAACTCTGCATTTTTTTATTTAGGCTAGGGTTAGGGTTAGCATTTCAGTTAGATATGAATATTCAGAAAAATCTGCATTTTTTTTGATTAGGGCTACGGTAAAGGTTAGATATGAAAATCCAGATAACTCTGCATTTTTTTGATTTGGGCTACGGTAAGAGTTAGATATGAAAATCCAGAAAACTCTGCATTTTTTTGATTTGGGCTACGGTAAGGGTTAGATATGAAAATCCAGAAAACTCTGGATTTTTTTATTTGGGCTAGGGTTAGGGTTAGCATTATGGTTAGATATGAATATTCAGAAAACTCTGCATTTTTTTGATTTTGGCTAGGGTAAGGGTTAGATATGAAAATCCAGATGACTCTGCATTTTTTTATTTGGGCTAGGGCATGCATTAGAATTAGGGTTAGATATGAATATTCAGAAAACTCTGCATTTTTATGATTTGGTCTAGGGTAAGGGTTAGATATGAACATCCAGAAAACTCTGCCTTTTTTTATTTGGGCTAAAGTTAGGGTTAGCATTAGGGTTAGATATGAATATTCAGAAAACTCTGGATTTTTTTATTTGGGCTAGGGTTAGGGTTAGCATTAGGGTTAGATATGAATATTCAGAAAACTCTGCATTTTTTTGATTTGGTCTAGGGTTAGGGTTAGATATGAAAATCCAGAAAACTCTGCATTTTATTATTTGGGCTAGGGTTAGGGTTAGCATTAGGGTTAGATATGAATATTCAGAAAACTCTGCATTTTTTTGATTTGGGCTAGGGTAAGGGTTAGATATGAAAATCCAGAAACTCTGCATTTTTTTGATTTGGGCTAGGGTAAGGGTAAAATATGAAAATCCAGAAAACTCTGCATTTTTTTATTTGGGCTACAGTTAGGGTTAGCATTAGGATTAGATAATACTATTCAGAAAACTCTGCATTTTTTTGATTTGGGCTAGGGTAAAGGTTTGATATGAAAATCCAGAAAACTCTGCATTTGTTTTATTTCGGCTAGGGTTAGGGGTTGAATTAAGGTTTAATATGAATATTCAGAAAACTCTGCATTTTTTAGATTTGGGCTAGGGTAAGGGTTAGATATGAAAATCCAGAAAACTCTGCATTTGTTTTATTTCGGCTAGGGTTAGGAGTTGTATAAAGGTTTAATATGAATATTCAGAAAACTCTGAATTTTTTTGATTTGGGCTAGGGTAAGGGTTAGATATTAAAATCCAGATGACTCTGCATTTTTTTATTTGGGCTAGGGCATGCATTAGAATTAGGGTTAGATATGAATATTCAGAAAACTCTGCATTTTTATGATTTGGTCTAGGGTAAGGGTTAGATATGAAAATCCATAAAACTCTGCCTTTTTGTATTTGGGCTAAAGTTAAGGTTAGCATTAGGGTTAGATATGAATATGCAGAAAACTCTGGATTTTTTTATTTGGGCAAGGGTTAGGGTTAGCATTATGGTTTGATATGAATATTCAGAAAACTCTGCATTTTTTTGATTTTGGCTAGGGTAAGGGTTAGATATGAAAATCCAGATGACTCTGCATTTTTTTATTTGGGCTAGGGCATGCATTAGAATTAGGGTTAGATATGAATATTCAGAAAACTCTGCATTTTTATGATTTGGTCTAGGGTAAGGGTTAGATATGAAAATCCATAAAACTCTGCCTTTTTTTATTTGGGCTAAAGTTTGGGTTAGCATTAGGGTTAGATATGAATATTCAGAAAACTCTGGATTTTTTTATTTGGGCTAGGGTTAGGGTTAGCATTAGGGTTAGATATGAATATTCAGAAAACTCTGCATTTTTTTGATTTGGTCTAGGGTTAGAGTTAGATATGAAAATCCAGAAAACTCTGCATTTTATTATTTGGGCTAGGGTTAGGGTTAGCATTAGGGTTAGATATGAATATTCAGAAAACTCTGCATTTTTTTGATTTGGGCTAGGGTAAGGGTTAGATATGAAAATCCAGAAAACTCTGCATTTTTTTGATTTGGGCTAGGGTAAGGGTAAGATATGAAAATCCAGAAAACTCTGCATTTTTTTATTTGGGCTAAAGTTAGGGTTAGCATTAGGATTAGATAATACTATTCAGAAAACTGTGCATTTTTTGGATTTGGGCTAGGGTAAAGTTTAGATATGAAAATCCAGAAAACTCTGCATTTGTTTTATTTCGGCTAGGGTTAGGGGTTGCATTAAGGTTTAATATGAATATTCAGAAAACTGCATTTTTTTGATTTTGGCTAGAATAAGGGTTAGATATGAAAATCCAGAAAACTGCATTTTATTTACTTGGGCTAGGGTTAGGGTTAGCATTAGGGTTAGATATGAATATTCAGAAAACTCTGCATTTTTTTGATTTGGGCTACGATAAGGGTTAAATATGAAAATCTAGAAAACTCTGCATTTTTTTGATTTGTGCTAGGGTAAGAGTTAGATATGAAAATCCAGAAAACTCTGCATTTTTTTGATTTGGGCTAAAGTTAGGGTTAGATTTAGGGTTAGATATGAATATTCAGAAAACTCTGCATTTTTTTGATTTGGACTAGGGTAAAGGTTAGATATGAAAATCCAGAAAACTGCATTTTTTTTACTTGGGCTAGGGTTAGAGTTAGCATTAGGGTTAGATATGAATATTCAGAAAACTCTGCATTTTTTTGATTTGGGCTACGGTAAGGGTTAAATATGAAAATCCAGAAAACTCTGCATTTGTTTTATTTTTGGCTAGGGTTAGTGTTAACATTAAGGTTTGATATGAATATTCAGAAACTCTGCATTTTTTTGATTTGGGCTAGGGTAGAGGTTAGATATGAAAATCCAGAAAACTCTGCATTTTTTTATTTGGGCTAGGGTTAGGGTTAGCATTCAGGTTAGATATGAATATTCAGAAAACTCTGCATTTTTTTATTTGGGCTAGGGTTAAGGTTAGCATTAGGGTTAGATATTAATATTTAGGAAACTCTGCATTTTTTTGATTTGGGCTAGGGTAAGGGTTAGATATGAACATCCAGAAAACTCTGCATTTTTTTATTTGGGCTAGGGTTAGGGTTAGCCTTAGGGTTAGATATGAATATTCCGAAAACTCTGCATTTTTTTGGTTTTGGCTCGGGTAAGGGTTAGATATGAAAATCCAGAAAACTCTGCATTTTTTTATTTGGCATAGGGTTAAGGTTAGCATTAGGGTTAGACATGAATATTCAGAAAACTCTGCATTTTTTTATTTAGGCTAGGGTAAGAGTGTGATATGAAAATCCAGAAAACTCTGCATTTTTTTATTTGGGCTTGGGTTAGAGTTAGCATTAGGGTTAGATATGAATATTCAGAAAACTCTGCATTTATTTTATTTGGGCTAGGGTAAGGCTTAGATATGAAAATCCAGAAAACTCTGCATTTTTTTATTTGGGCTAGGGTTAGGGTTAGCATTACGGTTAGATATGAATATTCAGAACACTTTGCATTTTTTTGATTTGGGCTACGGTAAAGGTTAGATATGAAAATCCAGATGACTCTGCATTTTTTTATTTGGGCTAGGGTATGCATTAGAATTAGGGTTAGATATGAATATTCAGAAAACTTTGCATTTTTATGATTTGGTCTAGGGTAAGGGTTAGATATGAAAATCCAGGAAACTCTGCATTTGTTTTATTTGGGCTATGGTTAGGGTTAGATTTAGGGTTTGATATGAATATTCAGAAAACTCTGCATTTTTCTGATTTGGGCTAGGGTAAGGATTAGATATGAAAATCCAGAAAACTCTGCATTTTTTTATTTGGGCTGAAGTTAGGGTTAGCATTAGGGTTAGATATGAATATTCAGAAAACTCTGCATTTTTTGATTTGGGCTGAGGTAACAATTAGATATGAAAATCCAGAAAACTCTGTATTTTTTTATTTTGGCTAGGGTTAGGGTTAGCATTAGGGTTAGATATGAATATTCAGAAAACTCTGCATTTTTTTGATTTGGGCTACGGTAAAGGTTAGATATAAAAATCCAGAAAACTCTGCATTTTTTTATTTGGGCTAGGGCATGCATTAGCATTAGGGTTAGATATGAATATTCAGAAAACTCTGCATTTTTTTGATTTGGGCTACGGTAAGGGTTAGATATGAAAATCCAGAAAACTCTGCATTTTTTTATTTAGGCTAGGGTTAGGGTTAGCATTTTAGTTAGATATGAATATTCAGAAAACTCTGCATTTATTTTATTTGGGCGAGGGTAAAGGTTAGATATGAAAATCCAGATAACTCTGCATTTTTTTATTTGGGCTAGGATTAGGGTTAGCATTAGGGTTTGATATGAATATTCAGAAAACTCTGCATTTTTTTGAGTTAGGCTAGGGTAAGGGTTAGATATGAAAATCCAGAAAACTCTGCATTTTTTTGATTTGGGCTAGGGTAAGGGTAAGATATGAAAATCCAGAAAACTCTGCATTTGTTTTATATCGGCTAGGGTTAGGGGTTGCATTAAGGTTTGATATGAATATTCAGAAAACTCTGCATTTTTTTGATTTGGGCTAGGGTAAGGGTTAGATATGAAAATCCAGAAAACTCTGCATTTTTTTGATTTGGGCTAGGGTAAGGGTAAGATATTAAAATCCAGAAAACTCTGCATTTTGTTATTTGGGCTAAAGTTAGGGTTAGCATTAGGATTAGATAATACTATTCAGAAAACTCTGCATTTTTTTGATTTGGGCTAGGGTAAAGGTTAGATAGCAAAATCCAGAAAACTCTGCATTTGTTTTATTTCGGCTAGGGTTAGGGGTTGCATTAAGGTTTGATATGAATATTCAGAAAACTCTGCATTTTTTTTATTATGGCTAGGGTAAGGGTTAGATATGAAAATCAAGTAAACTCTGCATTTGTTTTATTTCGGCTAGGGTTAGGGTTAGCATTAGGGTTAGATATGAATATTCAGAAAACTCTGCATTTGTTTTATTTGGGCTAGGGTTAGGGTAAGCATTAGGGTTAGATATGAATATTCAGAAAACTCTGCATTTTTTTGATTTGGTCTAGGGTAAGAATTAGATATGAAAATCCAGAAAACTCTGAATTTTTTTATTTGGGCTAGGGTTAGGGTTAGCATTACGGTTAGATATGAATATTCAGAAAACTCTGCATTTTTTTGATTTGTGCTACAATAAACGTTAGATATAAAAATCCAGATATCTCTGCATTTTTTTATTTGGGCTAGGGCATGCATTAGCATTAGGGTTAGATATGAATATTCAGAAAACTCTGCTTTTTTATGATTTGGGCTAGGGTAAAATTTAGATATGAAAATCCAGAAATCTCTGCATTTTTTTATAGGGGCTAGGGTTAGGGTTAGCATTTAGGTTTGATATGAATATTACGAAAACTCTGCATTTTTTTGATTTGGGCTAGGGTTAGGGTTAGCATTAGGGTTAGATATGAATATTCAGAAAACTCTGCATTTTTTTATTTGGGCTAGGGTTAGGGTTAGCATTAGGTTTGGAAATGAATATTTAGAAAACTCTGCATTTTTTTATTTGGGCTAGGGTTAGGGTTAGCATTAGGGGTAGATATGAATATTTAGAAAACTCTGCATTTTTTTATTTGGGCTAGGGTTAGGGTTAGCATTAGGGTTGGAAATGAATATTTAGAAAACTCTGCATTTATTTTATTTGGGCTAGGGTAAGCATTAGGGTTAGATATGAATATTCAGAAAACTCTGCATTTTTTTATTTAGGCTAGGGTTAGGGTTAGCATTTTAGTTAGATATGAATATTCAGAAAACTCTGCATTTATTTTATTTGGGCGAGGGTAAAGGTTAGATATGAAAATCCAGATAACTCTGCATTTTTTTATTTGGGCTAGGATTAGGGTTAGCATTAGGGTTTGATATGAATATTCAGAAAACTCTGCATTTTTATGATTTGGGCTGGGGTAAGGGTTAGATATGAAAATCCAGAAAACTCTGCATTTTTTTATAGGGGCTAGGGTTAGGGTTAGCATTAAGGTTTGATATGAATATTCAGAAAACTCTGCATTTTTTTGAGTTAGGCTAGGGTAAGGGTTAGATATGAAACTCCAGAAAACTCTGCATTTTTTTGATTTGGGCTAGGGTAAGGGTAAGATATGAAAATCCAGAAAACTCTGCATTTGTTTTATATCGGCTAGGGTTAGGGGTTGCATTAAGGTTTGATATGAATATTCAGAAAACTCTGCATTTTTTTGATTTGGGCTAGGGTAAGGGTTAGATATGAAAATCCAGAAAACTCTGCATTTTTTTGATTTGGGCTAGGGTAAGGGTAAGATATTAAAATCCAGAAAACTCTGCATTTTGTTATTTGGGCTAAAGTTAGGGTTAGCATTAGGATTAGATAATACTATTCAGAAAACTCTGCATTTTTTTGATTTGGGCTAGGGTAAAGGTTAGATAGCAAAATCCAGAAAACTCTGCATTTGTTTTATTTCGGCTAGGGTTAGGGGTTGCATTAAGGTTTGATATGAATATTCAGAAAACTCTGCATTTTTTTTATTATGGCTAGGGTAAGGGTTAGATATGAAAATCAAGTAAACTCTGCATTTGTTTTATTTCGGCTAGGGTTAGGATTAGCATTAGGGTTAGATATGAATATTCAGAAAACTCTGCATTTTTTTGATTTGGGCTACGGTAAGGGTTAAATATGAAAATCTAGAAAACTCTGCATTTTTTTTACTTGGGCTAGGGTTAGGGTTAGCATTAGGGTTAGATATGAATATTCAGAAAACTCTGCATTTGTTTTATTTGGGCTAGGGTTAGGGTAAGCATTAGGGTTAGATATGAATATTCAGAAAACTCTGCATTTTTTTGATTTGTGCTACAATAAACGTTAGATATAAAAATCCAGATATCTCTGCATTTTTTTATTTGGGCTAGGGCATGCATTAGCATTAGGGTTAGATATGAATATTCAGAAAACTCTGCTTTTTTATGATTTGGGCTAGGGTAAAATTTAGATATGAAAATCCAGAAATCTCTGCATTTTTTTATAGGGGCTAGGGTTAGGGTTAGCATTTAGGTTTGATATGAATATTACGAAAACTCTGCATTTTTTTGATTTGGGCTAGGGTTAGGGTTAGCATTAGGGTTAGATATGAATATTCAGAAAACTCTGCATTTTTTTATTTGGGCTAGGGTTAGGGTTAGCATTAGGTTTGGAAATGAATATTTAGAAAACTCTGCATTTTTTTATTTGGGCTAGGGTTAGGGTTAGCATTAGGGGTAGATATGAATATTTAGAAAACTCTGCATTTTTTTATTTGGGCTAGGGTTAGGGTTAGCATTAGGGTTGGAAATGAATATTTAGAAAACTCTGCATTTATTTTATTTGGGCTAGGGTAAGCATTAGGGTTAGATATGAATATTCAGAAAACTCTGCATTTTTATGATTTGGGCTAGGGTAAAAGTTAGATATGAAAATCCAGAAATCTCTGCATTTTTTTATAGGGGCTAGGGTTAGGGTTAGCATTTAGGTTTGATATGAATATTACGAAAACTCTGCATTTTTTTGATTTGGGCTAGGGTAAGGGTAAGATATGAAAATCCAGAACACTCTGCATTTTTTTATTTGGGCGAGGGTTAGGGTTTGCATTAAGGTTTGATATGAATATTCAGAAAACTCTGCATTTTTTTGATTTGGTCTAGGGTTAGGGTTAGATATGAAAATCCAGAAAACTCTACATTTTATTATTTGGGCTAGGGTTAGGGTTAGATATGAATATTCAGAAAACTCTGCATTTTTTTGATTTGGGCTAGGGTATTGGTTAGATATGAAAATCCAGAAAACTCTGCATTTGTTTTATTTGGGCTAGGGTTAGGGTTAGCATAAAGGTTTGATATGGATATTCAGAAAACTCTGCATTTTTTTGATTTGGGCTAGGGTAAGGGTTAAATATGAAAATCCAGAAAACTCTGCATTTTTTTTACTTGGGCTAGGGTTAGGGTTAGCATTAGGGTTAGATATGAATATTCAGAAAACTCTGCATTTTTTTATTTGGGCTAGGGTTAGGGTTAGCATTAGGGTTAGATATGAATATTCAGAAAACTCTGCATTTTTTGGTATTTAGGCTTGGGTATGGATTAGATATGAAAATCCATAAAACTCTGCCTTTTTTTATTTGGGCTAAAGGTAGGGTTAGCATTAGGGTTAGATATGAATATGCAGAAAACTCTGCATTTTTTTATTTGGGCTAGGGTTAGCTTTAGCATTAGGGTTTGATATGAATATTCAGAAAGCTCTGCATTTTTTTGATTTGGGCTAGGGTAAGGGTTAGATATGAACATCCAGAAAACTCTGCATTTTTTTTTTTTTGGGCTAGGGTTAGGGTTAGCATTAGGGTTTGATATGAATATTCAGAAAACTCTGCATTTTTTTGATTTGGTCTAGGGTTAGGGTTAGATATGAAAATCCAGAAAACCTTACATTTTATTATTTGGGCTAGGGTTAGGGGTAGATATGAATATTCAGAAAACTCTGCATTTTTTTATTTGGGCTAGGGTTAGGGTAAGCATTAGGGTTAGATATGAATATTAAAAAAACTCTGCATTTTTTTGATTTGGTCTAGGGTAAGGGTTAGATGTGAAAATCCAGAAAACTCTGCATTTTTTTATTTGGGCTAGGGTTAGGGTAAGCATTAGGGTTAGATATGAATATTCAAAAAACTCTGCATTTTTTTGATTTGGTCTAGGGTAAGGGTTAGATGTGAAAATCCAGAAAACTCTGCATTTTTTTATTTGGGCTAGGGTTAGGGTTAGCATTAGGGTTTGATATGAATATTCAGAAAGCTCTGCATTTTTTTGATTTGGGCTAGGGTAAGGGTTAGATATGAACATCTAGAAAACTCTGCATTTTTTTATTTGGGCTAGGGTTAGGGTTAGCATTAGGGTTAGATATGAATATGCAGAAAACTCTGCATTTTTTTTATTGGGGCTAGGGTTAGGGTTAGCATTAGGGTTTGATATGAATATTCAGAAAGCTCTGCATTTTTTTTATTTGGGCTAGGGTTAGGGTTAGCATTACGGCTAGATATGAATATTCAGAAAACTCTGCATTTTTTTGATTTGGGCTGTGGTAAAGGTTAGATATGAAAATCCAGATGACTCTGCATTTTTTTTATTTGGGCTAGGGCATGCATTAGAATTAGGGTTAGATATGAATATTCAGAAAACTCTGCATTTTTATAATTTGGTCTAGGGTAAGGGTTAGATATGAAAATCTATAAAACTCTGCCTTTTTTTATTTGGGCTAAAGTTAGAATTAGCATTAGGGTTAGATAGTAATATGCAGAAAACTCTGCATTTATTTTATTTGGGCTAGGGTAAGGGTTAGATAAAAAAATCCAGAAAACTCTGCCTTTTTTTATTTGGGCTAAAGTTAGGGTTAGCATTGGGGTTTGATATGAATATTCAGAAAACTCTGGATTTTTTGTTTTCTTGGCTAGGGTAAGGGTTAGATATGAAAATCCAGAAAACTCTGCATTTTTTTATTTGGGCTAGGGTTAGGGTTAGCATTAGGGTGTGATATGAAAATCTAGAAAACTCTGCATTGTTTTATTTGGGCTAGGGTTAGGGTTAGCCTTAGGGTTAGATATGAATATTCAGAAAACTCTGCATTTTTTTGATTTGGGCTGGGGTATAGGTTAGATATGAAAATCCAGATGACTTTGCATTTTTTTATTTGGGCTAGGGCATGCATTAGAATTAGGGTTAGATATGAATATTCAGAAAACTCTGCATTTTTATGATTTGGTCTAGGGTAAGGGTTAGATATGAAAATCTATAAAACCCTGCCTTTTTTTATTTGGGCTAAAGGTAGGGTTAGCATTAGGGTTAGATATGAATATGCAGAAAACTCTGCATTTTTTGGTATTTAGGCTAGGGTATGGATTAGATATGAAAATCCATAAAACTCTGCCTTTTTTTATTTGGGCTAAAGGTAGGGTTAGCATTAGGGTTAGATATGAAAATCCAGAAAACTCTGCATTTTTTTTCATTTAGGCTAGGGTTAGGGTTAGATATGAAAATCCAGAAAACTCTGCATTTTTTTATTTGGGCTAGGGTTAGGGTTAGCATTAGGGTTTGATATGAATATTCAGAAAGCTCTGGATTTTTTTGATTTGGGCTAGGGTAAGGGTTAGATATGTACATCTAGAAAACTCTGCATTTTTTTTATTTGGGCTAGGGTTAGGGTTAGCATTAGGGTTAGATATGAATATTCAGAAAACCCTGCATTTTTTTTATTTGGGCTGGGGTTAGGGTTTGCATTAGGGTTTGATATGAATATTCAGAAAGCTCTGCATTTTTTTGATTTGGGCTAGGGTAAGGGTTAGATATGAACATCCAGAAAACTCTGCATTTTTTTTATTTGGGCTAAGGTTAGGGTTAGCATTAGGGTTAGATATGAATATTCAGAAAACTCTGCATTTTTTTTCATTTGGGCTAGGGTTAAGGTTAGCATTAGGGTTTGATATGAATATTCAGAAAACTCTGGATTTTTTGTTTTCTTGGCTAGGGTAAGGGTTATATATGAAAATCCAGAAAACTCTGCATTTTTTTATTTGGGCTAGGGTTAGGGTTAGCATTAGGGTTAGATATGAATATGCAGAAAACTCTGCATTTTTTTTATTGGGGCTAGGGTTAGGGTTTGCATTAGGGTTTGATATGAATATTCAGAAAGCTCTGCATTTTTTTGATTTGGGCTAGGGTAAGGGTTAGATATGAACATCCAGAAAACTCTGCATTTTTTTTATTTGGGCTAAGGTTAGGGTTAGCATTAGGGTTAGATATGAATATTCAGAAAACTCTGCATTTTTTTGATTTGGGCTGGGGTAACAATTAGATGTGAAAATCCAGAAAACTCTGCATTTTTTTTCATTTGGGCTATGGTTAGGGTTAGCATTGGTGTGAGATATGAATATTCAGAAAACTCTGCATTTTTTGGTATTTGGGCTAGGGTAGGGATTAGATATAAAAATCCATAAAACTCTGCTATTTTTTATTTGGGCTAGGGTTAGGGTTAGCATTAGGGTTAGATATGAATATTCAGAAAACTCTGCATTTTTTTGATTTGGGCTAACGTAAGGGTAAGATATTAAAATCCAGAAAACTTTTATTTTTTTTTTATTTGTGGTTGGGTTAGAGTTAGCATTAGGGTTTGATATGAATATTCAGAAAACTCTGCATTTATTTAATTTGGGCTAGGGTAAGGGTTAGATATGAACATCTAGAAAACTCTGCATTTTTTTTATTTGGGCTAGGGTTAGGGTTGGCATTACGGCTAGATATGAATATTCAGAAAACTCTGCATTTTTTTGATTTGGGCTACGGTAAAGGTTAGATATGAAAATCCAGATGACTCTGCATTTTTTTATTTGGGCTAGGGCATGCATTAGAATTAGGGTTAGATATGAATATTCAGAAAACTCTGCATTTTTATGATTTGGTCTAGGGTAAGGGTTAGATATGAAAATCTATAAAACTCTGCCTTTTTTTATTTGGGCTAAAGTTAGGATTAGCATTAGGGTTAGATATGAGTATGCAGAAAACTCTGCATTTTTATGATTTGGTCTAGGGTAAGGGTTAGATATGAAAATCCAGAAAACTCTGCATTTTTTTTCATTTAGGCTAGGGTTAGGGTTAGATATGAACATCCAGAAAACTCTGCATTTTTTTATTTGGGCTAAGGTTAGGGTTAGCATTAGGGTTAGATGTGAAAATCTATAAAACTCTGCCTTTTTTTATTTGGGCTAGGGTTAGGGTTAGATATGAAAATCCAGAAAACTCTGCATTTTTTTATTTGGGCTAGGGTTAGGGTAAGCATACGGGTTTGATATGAATATTCAGAAAGCTCTGCATTTTTTTGATTTGGGCTAGGGTAAGGGTTAGATACGAACATCCAGAAAACTCTGCATTTTTTTTTCATTTGGGCTTGGGTTAGGGTTAGCATTAGGGTTAGATATGAATATTCAGAAAACTCTGCATTTATTTTATTTGGGCTAGGGTAAGGGTTAGATATAAAAATCCAGAAAACTCTGCATTTTTTTATTTGGGCTAGGGTTAGGGTTAGCATTAGGGTTAGATATGAATATTCAGAAAACTCTGCATTTTTTTGATTTGGGCTAGGGTATGGGTTTGATATGAAAATCCAGAAAACTCTGCATTTGTTTTATTTGGGCTAGGGTTAGGGTTAGCATTAAGATTAGATATGAATATTCAGAAAACTCTGCATTTATTTTATTTGGGCTAGGGTAAGGGTTAGATATGAAAATCCAGAAAACTCTGCATTTTTTTATTTGGGCTAGGGTTAGGGTATGCATTAGGGTTAGATATGAATATTCAGAAAACTCTGCATTTTTATGATTTGGGCTAGGGTAAAGGTTAGATATGAAAATCCAGAAATCTCTGCATTTTTTTATAGGGCTAGGGTTAGGGTTAGCATTTAGGTTTGATATGAATATTACGAAAACTCTGCATTTTTTTGATTTGGGCTAGGGTAAGGGTTAGATATGAAAATCCAGAAAACTCTGCATTTTTTTGATTTGTTGCTAGGGTAAGGGTAAGATATGAAAATCCAGAACACTCTGCATTTTTTTATTTGGGCTAAAGTTAGGATTAGCATTAGGGTTAGATATGAATATTCAGAAAACTCTGCATTTTTTTGATTTGGGCTAGGGTATGTGTTAGATATGAAAATCCAGAAAACTCTGCATTTTTTTATTTGGGCTAGGGTTAGGGTTAGCATTAGGGGTAGATATGAATATTCAGAAAACTCTGCATCTATTTTATTTGGGCTAGGTTAAGGGTTAGATATAAAAATCCAGAAAACTCTTCATTTTTTTATTTGGGCTAGGGTTAGGGTTAGCATTAGGGGTAGATATGAATATTCAGAAAACTCTGCATTTTTTTGGATTTGGGCTACGGTAAGGGTTTAATATGAAAATCTAGAAAACTCTGCATTTGTTTTATTTGGGCTAGGGTTAGGGTTAGCATTAAGGTTTGATATGGATATTCAGAAAACTCTGCAATTTTTTAGATTTGGGCTAGGGTAAGGGTTAGATATGAAAATCCAGAAAACTTTGATTTTTTTTTATTTGGGCTTGGGTTAGGGTTAGCATTAGGGTTAGATATGAATATTCAGAAAACTCTGCATTTATTTTGTTTGGGCTAGGGTATAGGTTAGATATTAAAATCCAGAAAACTCTGAATTTTTTTGGGGGGGCTAGGGTTAAGGTTAGCATTAGGGTTTGATATGAATATTCAGAAAACTATGCATTTTTTTGATTTGGGCTAGGGTAAGACTTAGATATGAAAATCCAGAAAACTCTGCATTTTTTTATTTGGGTTAGGGTTAGCATTAGGGTTAGATATGAATATTTAGAACACTCTGCATTTTTTTGATTTTGTCTAGCATTAGAATTAGGGTATGATATCCAGAAAACTCTGCATTTTTTTTATTAAAGCTAGAGTTAGGGTTAGGATTAGATATGAAAACTCATCATTTTTTTGATTTGGGTTATGGTTAGGGTAAGGGTAGATATGAATATCCAGAAAACTCTGCATTTTTTTCTTAGGGTTAAGGGTTAGGGTTAGGGTTGAATGTTATTAAAATTCTGCATTTTGATGATTAGGCTTATGCTTATGCATTTTTTATTATGGTTAGTTAATATCCAGAAAACTCTACATTTGGTTTGGTTAGGGTTAGTGTTAGGGTTACGGTTGAACTTTTTGTTGATTAGAGTTTGGGTTAAGGTTAGGGTTGAATATCCAGAAAATCTTGCATTTTTTTATCAGGTCTAAGGGAAGGGTTCGGGTGAGGGTTTAATATTAAGAAAAATCTGCGTTATGTTTATTAGGGTTAGCGGTAGGGTTAGGGTTGAATATCCAGAAAACTCTGCATTTCTTTTATTAGGGCTAGGGTTAGGGTTAGGTGAGGGTTGAATATTTAGAAAACTCTGCATTTTGTTGATTAGGGTTAGTGTTAGGGTTGAATATCCAGAAAACTCTGGCGACATGCGGATACAATCTTGTTCACAGCTTCAGCTCAGTCGAAAGCATAGAAGTATCGCCTCACAACAGGTTGCATTTGGTGTTTGGTGGGGTATCTTAGCTTAATTTGTAGTGCTGTTAGTAAGGCAAGGAGAGCATGTAGTGGAGCAACGCTTGCATCTCGCTGTGAGAGCAGAGGATCATTCCAGCAGACAACCACAACATCGTCCTGAGCGAATATCGCAGTCTGAAGATACCTCTTCACGTCCTTAATGTTGTGAAGTCGCTTCGAAGGACGAGTTCCCTTCATCTGGTGTGCCCGTGTTCGTCTGAGGTCTGGCCATTCGTTTTGGATCTCCTTCCATGCGGGACAACTGGTGTAAGGGAGCTTTGAGGATCCTCTGATGATCTCCGCGAGTGAAGTCCTAAATACGGTGGCCCTCATCCTGCCCCCGTACGAAGGAGCAGACTTAACATGTTGGGTGGCTGCGTTCTAAATCAGCAAAATCAATACCATCAGCAAAATCAGTGTAATAAGCAAACCAGCAAAATCAGCAAAAATCAGCAACATCAGCAAAATCAGCAAAATCAGCAGGTATGTTTGCTCTGTCAGCGAGATGTTAGACGGAAGCCTGGAAATGCAGACAGTAGCCAGAAATGATTTCAATTATCGGCTGGCTGAGAACTGGTCCCGGCAGAGCTTTTCATAGGCCTTAACGCAAAGGCTTGCTATCGGTGAGGACAGCGGGATGATGTTCTGACTGGATCAAGTATGGGCCAAAATGCTTGATCGCTGCAGCAATAGCGAATGCTTCGACTTCACACGGCAGCTAAGTGGTTGATGACCGTTTAATCTTGCATAAAAATAACCACAGCGCAGTAGTTTCCCTCCTCTGTCTGCACACGTCAGCCAATGCTATGTTGTTTAACGGATCCATCAGTTACGATCCACAATTGGTCAGCAGGATGGCGTATGTGAATGGTTTGTTGACGACGTCAAGTGCTTCTCGTAAGTGGTCTGACAGACGAACCACTTTACTGCATCTTGTGACTCTCTTCCCGCTTCAACTAAAGGGTTAAGGAAGTGGGAACTTGTTTTTTTTATGGAAATCGCTTCAGACAAGGCATGAAGCCACTTGATGTAAGGAGCTAAAAATTCTACTTCAAAGGTCAAAAACTAGCCAACGATAAGTATTGGATGGATAGATTCCAACCCAGAAAATAGCAATTCTTCCCACTTTGTCAGAAACATCGCTCATAGAATGTGAGGACTAAAGGACAAAATAAGGAAATAAGTAATAACGATGGTCCAACGAAACGCAAACCACTCTGTCCGTAGATCACAAAGTCCTCTGTCAGCTTCCAAAGCAGATCACTACGTTCGTCACACGTGCACTTACTTCGCCCCGTTTCGTTGATGACGGTATGAGACCTGCTTTTATTAGTCTGAGGCACAGCTAATTTGCATGCGTGCAATGTGACTTCGCGAGACTCTGCGTAAACCGTACGTAATAAAGGTTCACGGACGCCATGTTAAATTCTTTTCCTTCATCCGCAGCGCACAGGACAGACAAACACAAGAGCGTTTCGCAGGTAAGCCCCCTTCACGTTCCCCCCCCCCCTGATCTCATGATCACAGAGATGGCAGGGAGGCATCGATCGCCTTCGCCGGTTGCTTCTTCTTCGGGGGACAACGCAAGCCTCATCTTCGCTTGTGCTCTCGTCCGTGGTTTGAGGGTCGAGAAACATCGCGTCCGCTGGAATACTGCTGATATACAAGTCACTGTCCGATGGGGATGCTGCAAGCCAGAGCGATGCCTCACTGCTCTCTGACTCGCTCTTATCGTCCAGTGATGGTTGCGTTGCTAACCGTAGGTCTCTAACGTGACGGGGCATACCGTCGACTCGCACCGCCTGTGGGCTGATTACCTCAGTGACGCGTCCAATGTACTCGGCACATTAGTTCCTTCAGAGTTGTCTCTGATCTTGGCATGCCCATCGCGCAGTTTCTGAAAGGGGTCACAACACCACAATATTTCATGGCTTCCTTTGCCAAGGGAATTTGATAGAAGGCGCTAGTGAGGTCAGTTTAGATGATCCATCGCCACTGGCTTATCTTCCTCAGAGTGGAGTCAACGTTCGGCAGACGGTTGCGGCTTTGAATAGCGACCAATGCTGGAAAATGCAGTGACCAGGCGGTGGTGGCCTCCACTAAGCTTGCGGACTAAGGAGAAGGGGTGTACATACTCCACTGCTACTCTGACATGTTCGGGCTGGGAAAACACACCAATGGGTTCCAAATCATGGAACTTCAGTTGTAGCTCTCTGTTTATTTTCATTATATTGGGGAAATCGGTCTCGACGCTGGGCTGGTTTTGTAGGACCCATGTTAATTGTGGCCTCGATGTGACCAGATGAGCCGTTATACCCGGGTAAACCCTCTCCAAATGCATTGGAAAATTCGGCGTTGAGATGTTGAAATCCAATCTTTTCTGATCGGGATAGCAGGTCATCCAGGTTAATGTTCTCTTGGTGTTTAGTTGAGATTGGAGTGGCACTTAGCATGCCAGATGGTGTTGAGATTGGAGTGGCACTTAGCATGCCAGATGGTGTTGAGATTTAAGTGGCACTTAGCATGCCAGATGGTGTGGAGATTGGAGTGGCACTTAGCATGCCAGATGGTGTTGAGATTGGAGTGGCACTTAGCATGCCAGATCGTGTTGAGATTGAAGTGGCACTTAGCATGCCAGATGGTGTTGAGATTGGAGTGGCACTTAGCATGCCAGATGGTGTTGAGATTGGAGTGGCACTTAGCATGCCAGATTGTGTTGAGATTGGAGTGGCACTTAGCATGCCATATAGTGTTGAGATTGGAGTGGCACTTAGCATGCCAGATTGTGTTGAGATTGGAGTGGCACTTAGCATGCCAGATTGTGTTGAGATTGGAGTGGCACTTAGCATGCCAGATGTTGTTGAGATTGGAGTGGCACTTAGCATGCCAGATTGTGTTGAGATTGGAGTGGCACTTAGCATGCCAGATGGTGTTGAGATTGGAGTGGCACTTAGCATGCCAGATGGTGTTGAGATTGGAGTGGCACTTAGCATGCCAGATTGTGTTGAGATTGGAGTGGCACTTAGCATGCCAGATGTTGTTGAGATTGGAGTGGCACTTAGCATGCCAGATTGTGTTGAGATTGGAGTGGCACTTAGCATGCCAGATGGTGTTGAGATTGGAGTGGCACTTAGCATGCCAGATGGTGTTGAGATTGGAGTAGCACTTAGCATGCCAGATTGTGTTGAGATTGGAGTGGCACTTAGCATGCCAGATTGTGTTGAGATTGGAGTGGGACTTAGCATGCCAGATTGTGTTGAGATTGGAGTGGCACTTAGCATGCCAGATGTTGTTGAGATTGGAGTGGCACTTAGCATGTCAGATGGTGTTGAGATTGGAGTGGCACTTAGCATGCCAGATTGTGTTGAGATTGAAGTGGCACTTAGCATGCCAGATGTTGTTGAGATTGGAGTGGCACTTAGCATGCCAGATGGTGTTGAGATTGGAGTGGCACTTAGCATGCCAGATGGTGTTGAGATTGGAGTGGCACTTAGCCTGCTAGTTGGTGTTGAGATTGGAGTGGCACTTAGCATGCCAGATGGTGTTGAGATTGGAGTGGCACTTAGCATGCCAGATTGTGTTGAGATTGGAGTGGCACTTAGCATGCCAGATGGTGTTGAGATTGGAGTGGAACTAAGCATGCCAGATGTTGTTGAGATTGGAGTGGCACTTAGCATGCCAGATGGTGTTGAGATTGGAGTGGCACTTAGCATGCCAGATTGTGTTGAGATTGGAGTGGCACTTAGCATGCCAGATGTTGTTGAGATTGGAGTGGCACTTAGCATGCCAGATGGTGTTGAGATTGGAGTGGCACTTAGCCTGCTAGTTAGTGTTGAGATTGGAGTGGCACTTACCATGCCAGATGATGTTGAGATTGGAGTGGCACTTAGCATGCCAGATTGTGTTGAGATTGGAGTGGCACTTAGCATGCCAGATGGTGTTGAGATTGGAGTGGCACTTAGCATGCCAGATTGTGTTGAGATTGGAGTGGCACTTAGCATGCCAGATGTTGTTGAGATTGGAGTGGCACTTAGCATGCCAGATGTTGTTGAGATTGGAGTGGCACTTAGCATGCCAGATGTTGTTGAGATTGGAGTGGCACTTAGCATGCCAGATTGTGTTGAGATTGAAGTGGCACTTAGCATGCCAGATGGTGTTGAGATTGGAGTGGCACTTAGCATGCCAGATGGTGTTGAGATTGGAGTGGCACTTAGCATGCCAGATGGTGTTGAGATTGGAGTGGAACTAAGCATGCCAGATGTTGTTGAGATTGGAGTGGCACTTAGCATGCCAGATGGTGTTGAGATTGGAGTGGCACTTAGCATGCCAGATTGTGTTGAGATTGGAGTGGCACTTAGCATGCCAGATGTTGTTGAGATTGGAGTGGCACTTAGCATGCCAGATGGTGTTGAGATTGGAGTGGCACTTAGCCTGCTAGTTAGTGTTGAGATTGGAGTGGCACTTAGCATGCCAGATGATGTTGAGATTGGAGTGGCACTTAGCATGCCAGATTGTGTTGAGATTGGAGTGGCACTTAGCATGCCAGATGGTGTTGAGATTGGAGTGGCACTTAGCATGCCAGATTGTGTTGAGATTGGAGTGGCACTTAGCATGCCAGATGTTGTTGAGATTGGAGTGGCACTTAGCATGCCAGATGTTGTTGAGATTGGAGTGGCACTTAGCATGCCAGATGTTGTTGAGATTGGAGTGGCACTTAGCATGCCAGATTGTGTTGAGATTGAAGTGGCACTTAGCATGCCAGATGGTGTTGAGATTGGAGTGGCACTTAGCATGCCAGATGGTGTTGAGATTGGAGTGGCACTTAGCATGCCAGATGCTGTTGAGATTGGAGTGGCACTTAGCCTGCTAGTTGGTGTTGAGATTGGAGTGGCACTTAGCATGCCAGATGGTGTTGAGATTGGAGTGGCACTTAGCATGCCAGATTGTGTTGAGATTGGAGTGGCACTTAGCATGCCAGATGGTGTTGAGATTGGAGGGGAACTAAGCATGCCAGATGTTGTTGAGATTGGAGTGGCACTTAGCAGTCCAGATGGTGTTGAGATTGGAGTGGCACTTAGCATGCCAGATTGTGTTGAGATTGGAGTGGCACTTAGCATGCCAGATGTTGTTGAGATTGGAGTGGCACTTAGCATGCCAGATGGTGTTGAGATTGGAGTGGCACTTAGCCTGCTAGTTGGTGTTGAGATTGGAGTGGCACTTAGCATGCCAGATGATGTTGAGATTGGAGTGGCACTTAGCATGCCAGATTGTGTTGAGATTGGAGTGGCACTTAGCATGCCAGATGGTGTTGAGATTGGAGTGGCACTTAGCATGCCAGATTGTGTTGAGATTGGAGTGGCACTTAGCATGCCAGATGTTGTTGAGATTGGAGTGGCACTTAGCATGCCAGATGTTGTTGAGATTGGAGTGGCACTTAGCATGTCAGATGGTGTTGAGATTGGAGTGGCACTTAGCCTGCTAGTTGGTGTTGAGATTGGAGTGGCACTTAGCATGCCAGATTGTGTTGAGATTGGAGTGGCACTTAGCATGCCAGATTGTGTTGAGATTGGAGTGGCACTTAGCATGCCAGATGGTGTTGAGATTGGAGTGGCACTAAGCATGCCAGATGTTGTTGAGATTGGAGTGGCACTTAGCATGCCAGATGGTGTTGAGATTGGAGTGGCACTTAGCCTGCTAGTTGGTGTTGAGATTGGAGTGGAACTTAGCATGCCAGATGGTGTTGAGATTGGAGTGGCACTTAGCCTGCTAGTTGGTGTTGAGATTGGAGTGGCACTTAGCATGCCAGATGCTGTTGAGATTGGAGTGGCACTTAGCCTGCTAGTTGGTGTTGAGATTGGAGTGGCACTTAGCATGCCAGATGGTGTTGAGATTGGAGTGGCACTTAGCATGCCAGATGGTGTTGAGATTGGAGTGGCACTTAGCCTGCTAGTTGGTGTTGAGATTGGAGTGGCACTTAGCATGCCAGATGGTGTTGAGATTGGAGTGGCACTTAGCATGCCAGATGGTGTTGAGATTGGAGTGGCACTTAGCCTGCTAGTTGGTGTTGAGATTGGAGTGGCACTTAGCATGCCAGATGGTGTGGAGATTGGAGTGGCACTTAGCATGCCAGATGTTGTTGAGATTAGAGTGGCACTTAGCATGCCAGATGGTGGGTAGATTAGAGTGGCACTTAGCATGCCAGATGTTAATGAGATTGGAGTGGCACTTAGCATGCCAGATGGTGTTGAGATTTGAGTGGCACTTAGCATGCCAGATGGTGTTGAGATTGGAGTGGCACTTAGCATGCCAGATGGTGTTGAGATTGGAGTGGCACTTAGCATGCCAGATGGTGTTGAGATTGGAGTGGCACTTAGCCTGCTAGTTGGTGTTGAGATTGGAGTGGCACTTAGCATGCCAGATGGTGTGGAGATTGGAGTGGCACTTAGCATGCCAGATGTTGTTGAGATTAGAGTGGCACTTAGCATGCCAGATGGTGGGTAGATTAGAGTGGCACTTAGCATGCCAGATGTTAATGAGATTGGAGTGGCACTTAGCATGCCAGATGGTGTTGAGATTTGAGTGGCACTTAGCATGCCAGATGGTGTTGAGATTGGAGTGGCACTTAGCCTGCTAGTTGGTGTTGAGATTGGAGTGGCACTTAGCATGCCAGATGCTGTTGAGATTGGAGTGGCACTTAGCATGCTAGTTGGTGTTGAGATTGGAGTGGCACTTAGCATGCCAGATGGTGTTGAGATTGAAGTGGCACTTAGCATGCCAGATGGTGTTGAGATTGGAGTGGCACTTAGCCTGCTAGTTGGTGTTGAGATTGGAGTGGCACTTAGCATGCCAGATGGTGTTGAGATTGGAGTGGCACTTAGCATGCCAGATGGTGTTGAGATTGGAGTGGCACTTAGCCTGCTAGTTGGTGTTGAGATTGGAGTGGCACTTAGCATGCCAGATGGTGTGGAGATTGGAGTGGCACTTAGCATGCCAGATGTTGTTGAGATTAGAGTGCCACTTAGCATGCCAGATCGTGTTGAGATTGGAGTGGAACTTAGCATGCCAGATGGTGTTGAGATTGGAGCTGCACTTAGCATGCCAGATGTTGTTGAGATTGGAGTGGCACTTAGCATGCCAGATGTTGTTGAGATTGGAGTGGCACTTAGCATGCCAGATGTTGTTGGGATTGGAATGAACGTGGCTCCTGCCTCACAGAGATATTGTGATCTCCGTATCTGTTGTTGTTCACTGGTGGTGTTGGCAAGCCGCACCCTGCCTCTTATTCTCCCGTGATTGTTGGTTGTGGCCAAGATCTGACTGATACTATGCGGCCTGAATTACAACAAGATTCAATCGCAAATTCATCGTCAGGCATGGAAAGTTCCAAATACTCACTAGGCCAAATTGTGGTTTGTTGGTGTGGGGCACGCAAAACATGAGCACGTCGGACATGTTTCGTGTTGGGTGGTTATTGAGACATATCTCATCCGGGTGTCGCCAATCCATATCTCGGACTTAGCAGATCTAACGAACAGGTGGTTGCTGCACATGAATCGGACACGACCAAGTATCGACCTCTTCGATAACTTGTCCCTCAAAATGGCACAATGTGTTCCCTCTCTCCAGAATGACCCAGGTTTCTTCCATCACATTGAGTGGGGAGGAGCCATCTGCTTGTCGGGAAGACTGGGAAGTGTTCAAGATCTTTGCACCCAGTCATTTGGTTGTGGAATGTTGAATCGTGTTCTCTGCGGCACCACTGTCCACAATGATCCTCATCGGATGGTGATTTGAGAACATGTCGATGTAGGGGATTGTTCAGTCTTCACTGGCCGTGAGGCTGTTGTAGTTTCATCCTCTATATGTAATTGATTCAAGATCCAGTGACAAATGATGGATTTCGAGCATTGGGCAGGCTTGGATCATATATCGCCGGTCTGATTCAGGAAGGAAGGTACATTTACTCAGGAAATGGTTTGTGTTGAACCCTTTTGCCTAACTACACAGTGGGCAAGTCCTCCTCGGTTGAGGTTTCTTGTCGTCACGATGTGGTGTAATGAATGCCCGACTCACGGACACCTTATTTCCTAACTTTTTGAGAAGAGAATACAATGCCAGGGAGATTTCAGGCTTGGTTGACGCCAATGTGCATGACCTTAATTCTGTCCCATAATGTTGCTTGACTAACTTAGGGAGGGCTGGGTGGAGTAGGCATAACGAAGTGAGGACTATTAAATTCTCCAATGTGGGGGTGACTTCCTCGCCTTCTGTGGGAAGACTGTCATCGTGTCTTATATGGTGTCAGTGTTTAGCAGGGAGTCATCAATGAAGGCTGTTAGTCTCGGAGATAAACTTTCTGGGCGTTCGTTCGGTTCAAGTCTTATGGAGTTGAAGTCAAGGAGTTGAAAGCCACTAGTCTGGATGCCATAATGCTATCTTATGGTCTGCCAAACACTTGCGAAGGACGTGGATGTCTTGACAATGGCATTCCGTGATATGTCGGGGCAGTAATTTGCCACCATCATCTCGACAATATTATTTTATTTTATTGGGTGTGGGTGTGCAGGTGACTTCTTCACCCAATTAGCCTCGAAGAATGGGGCATAGTTGCTATCAAGGGACAGGCAGTATGTATGATTATTCCTTCATACCTCAATGGAAGAGATAATCTCGTTCTTTATCAGGCACAACTCCTTCGAGGTGCGTGCAGACATACTGAGAGATATTTGAGCAACTGATATGTATTTGAATGAGTTTTATAATCCTTTGGACGTAGCATATGTTGGTCAATAAACTGCATTAAATAAAAATGTATCACGCGAAACCTTTTGAAGATACGAACATACTTTATTCCCGATCGTACTAACACAACAAAACGTAAACTCATGATAAATGGAACAGTCCTTCACCGAGCAGACGAGAAGCGCAAATACCTGAGTAATACTTAGAGTTATCAGCCCTGACCTATAAATATGCTTGTAACTTAATACTGACGTATAGTATTTTTAATGAATTGCTGTATATTAAGGTATATTTACTGAAGATTACTTGGAAACCATTAATTTCTGGAGGTTTTCAGTGGCATATTTCGATTCCTCGCAAAAAAATACACTTATATGGCAAATTTCATTGTTTAATCTTGTGTTTTAACAAAGGTACAACATTTTTACTGAAAAATTAGTGTAAAAAAAATAAAGAAAAGTTGGAAAAATATCCAACCTTGCATTGAAAAAAAAATGTTTAATTTATTTTCAGATTTTAAAATTTTAAAAAGATTTTTCTACATCTTATTTAATGTGTAGAGTTAAATTATACTAGTTGATCTACCCAACCTTTTAGTTGAAGTAGCCATCATTTTAGGGCCTTAATATTATACTAGTTGAAGTAGCCACCCTTTTAGGGCCTCAACATTATACTAGTTGAAGTAGCCATCCTTTTAGGGCCTCAACATTATACTAGTTGAAGTAGACATCTTTTTAGGGCCTTAACATTATACTAGTTGAAGTAGACATCCTTTTAGGGCCTTAACATTATACTAGTTGAAGTAGAC
>OY744549.1:9922423-9942423 GCA_963556195.1 Sepiola atlantica
TTATTTGGGCTAGGGTTAGGGTTAGGGTAAGATATGAATATTTAGAAAACTCTTAATTTTTTTGATTTGGGCTAGGGTTAAGGTTAGATATGAATATTTAGAAAACTGCATTTTTTTTATTTGGGATAGGGTTAGATATGAATATTTAGAAAACTCTTAATTTTTTTGATTTGGGCTAGGGTTAGGGTTAGATATGAATATTTAGAAAACTCGGAATTTTTTTGATTAGGGTTAGTGTTAGATATGAATATGTAGAAAACTGAATTTTTATTTGGGCTAGGGTTAGGGTTAGATATGAATATTCAGAAAACTAATAATTTTTTTAAATTTAAGCTAGGGTTAAGGTTAAGGTTTGATATGAATATGAATATATTATTTTGATCTGGGCTACGGTTAGGATTAGGGTTAGATATGAATATTCAGAAAAGATAGAGTATATCTTGGCAAGAATTGCCTTTTATGTATGAAATATCCTTCTTTCGGTCAACGAATATTTCCTTTTGAAGATGTTTCAAGTCAGAGACTTGAAATGAAGAATTATGGAGAATTTGAACGAGATAAAAATATCTCACGGCACGAAATTGCCTATATTGAAGAGCTTAGCTTTCGTGAACTGAAATACTTTGCTGTTGAGAAGATTCTAAATCAGAGATTAAGAATCGTAAGGTGTGATCGTCCTTGCAACACAGATCGATTTGAAAGAGATAACTTTGAAAATTGGATCCTCACATGATCGCGCGTGATGCTATTTGGGACAAACTGTGAAAAAATCAAGTATTATGTTTATTTGAAATTTGGACTGTTCTAGTGACGTATTTCTTACGTTGGGTTTGCTATAAGAAAATTATTGAAGAAAAGGAAAGAAAAAAGGAACTTTGTGACAGACGTTTGATAAAATAAAAAAAGGTTATTTTTACCATGGAAATTATGTCGGCATTCAGCACGGTTTGTCAATTTTATTACTTTTGATTGTAACTTTGGTGTAAAGAAAAAAAGAGACTATTTGATTGATTTTGTAAGAATACTGACTTTATAGCAAGTTCATGTTTTAAAAGGATCTATTCCTTTGCTTAGATTGTGTTTTATTTGTGAAGAAAAAAAAGGATTACTTATTTCGCGAACGAAAAGTAAGGTTTTATTATCTGCCTCCCTTTTTAAGATGGTGTCAATTTTTGTTGTATCTAACTTTAATGTTAACAAATCCTGATGTTGTATTTTTTTGATTTTTACTTTTTTTTGTACGTTATCTAGGAATAATTTATTTATTCCAGCTCTGGAAAAAAAGCAGTCCAAGCTACCTTTTTTTGTAAATAAAACTTTGTTTTAACTTTTATGAACATCTTGTACTCGTCCATTCCTTCTCTCTTGTTATAATTTTTTTTGTGATAATTGTCCTAGGTAACATGATTTTTGTTTAGAGCGGTTTTCGTTAACACCCACGAAAAATCCGACATTCTGCTTTTTTGTTCCAGAATTCGCGTATTGGAAAGAATGCTGTTTTTTGGTACCCAAGTCACTGGAGGGAACTTACTTCAAGTGATAATCTCCTTTCTGCTTTTGGCGCCTAATTGCGTGTATTTGACTTGATGCCTGGAATTCGGCGGCCTTGGTTTCCTTTGACTACAATTAAACATAGTCAAATACGAGATGTTCAGGTTTTAATACTGTTTTAAGCTGACTGTTTTTTTTCTTTTCCTTTTTATGTATTTTATGTGAAAATTGCATGTTTTGAAGTCTGAACGCCATTTTTGTTCGCCATGGGGAGTCATTTTTGTAAATCTCCCGCGTATTCTAAGTCGCCATTTTTGGAAACTGTTTAATGTTAGATATTGAATGATTTTTGTGTAATTATTTTTCCCTTGAAACTTTGCTTTGACTGACAAGTGGAATTGGTAGACTTACATTTGAACGAATTTGGTTAACTATGGTACAGCCTTTTCCCATTTTTTTGTAGGAATCTTACTTAGATAATTTTACGTTGTCATTTTCCCACCATTAAGAAGACGTTTGGCGCCTCTTTTATTTTAGCCCACACCTGATCGCCATATTGTATTTTCGCCATGATGGCGTCTACCCCCACTGTTAATCTCCTTGTAGAAAGGCGAGATAGTGTAAAAATCAAAGCTGATACTATTATTGATGTTCTTGGGGGTGGCGAGGGGAGAACCGGGAATTTGTTTCTTCCCAGAAGGTTAGGGTTAAGGAACTCGTTGCGTCCATTGAATCACTCAATGAGCAGATCACAAGTGCCTATATTGAGAGTGAGTCTCACAAAGAGATGTCGGAGAACTGTCGGAGCGAAACGTTATATCGTATCCATGTGGATCGACGTTTCAGCGAATTGGAGAGCATGTGGAGGGATGAGGGCTCCCCACCCAATAGGGAAGGGGAGAAGTCTAAAGCGTCACTTTGTAGTGTGACACCCAAACTTATCTGTCCTATTTTCGACCCCATGAGTTTGGAACGCGACAAATTAGCGTATCTCAACTTCTTTAAAAAGTTCGAAAATTGCGTGTCAAATATACCTAGTGAGTCCACGAGGTTGATCATTCTGAAAAATCACCTCAGGGGCTATGCCCACCGAATAGTGGGACATCTTTCCATTTCGGATGCCAACTTTGAGGCAGCGATAGAGATCCTAGATAGAGAATTTTTAGATAAAAGGTTTATTGTAAACTCTATTTTTAGGGATCTCCATAGTGCTAAACCTCTTGGGGATTCTGATACTGACTCGGTGAAGAGCTTTCTAACTAAGGTGAAAGCTCAAATATACGAGCTGAAAAACTCCTTTGGTATGGATTTTCTAGAGGAGGAGGCCCCCGGCAATCTGTTGCTAAGTAGCATTATTTTTGAAAAACTTCCTCTTTCTGTGAGACGGGAACTGATTCATACCGTCAATTGTAATTACCCATCTCTGGGAAATATCTTAGATAATTATTTTGAGGTGTTGCACACGTTGGACATCGTCAAACCCAGGATGGTTAAAACTGTAAAGCCCGTCGCCAAACCGCGTTTGTCTGGTTCCTTTAGATTCAGGCCCGCTAGTGCTGTTAAGAAGCCCTCCACTTTGGAGAACTTTTTTGTAAAAACTAAACACAGTCGACATAAGTGCTTCCTTTGCGGTAGTGACAGCCATATTGCGTACTATTGCAGGAAGTATCCCTCTCTAAGGAATCGGGTACAACGATGCCAATTGGCTAAGTTGTGCACCCGTTGTACTAGTCCATTCCATAACGCCGAGGCTTGCCCCGGTAAAAGTGGTCGTCTCCTCCCCTGTTGGAAATGTAAAAGTTGCAAGCATGCGGGTGCGTTGTGCCCTGACTTTGACAAGTCTCGGCTGGATACTAACCCCTGTCTTCAGGTGGGAGAAGTGAATCTTCTCCTGCCTATAATTAAAATTGACGTGGTCAATAATGGAGTTGTAAAATCTTTTAATTGTCTGTTGGATTCAGGAAGCCAGCGCTCCTATTTGTCTGATGGAGTTCTGGACCTATTGAATTGCCGTTCTGTGCCTGTAAGGAGAAGGGACTTCTTTATTAAAACTTTTCTCGGAACGGCCAGAAGGAGCCTAAATGAACTCGAGTTGCGGGTCAAAGTGCCGAACTCTGAGTGTGTTATACCCTTTTTGGTGGACGAAGGCTTGGACCTTCAGTTTCACGTCAGGGGTCTGTCTACTGCTATTGAAAGTATTATTGCGTGTGGGGGGAAATTGGCTGCCGACTTTTCAAATGTTAAAAATGATTGTATTACTGTACATGGTTTGGTAGGTGTTGACCTACTGATGTATTTGGGACCCATGAAGTTGTCTCCCTTCATGAATGGGTCTGTTTTTGAGTTTCCTCAAGGAATTGTGCCTTTTGGAGATATGTCCAATTTTGTGAGTCCTGTTATGAAGAAAACGGATACCTCCGTTGTTGGCGCGAATTACAGCCAAGTTGTGTCCGAACACTCACGGTGTCTTATGACACATGTTTATTTTGTGCTTGAGCCAAAGTCTGAATACTTCGACCCTTTCGATAGTTTTATTGATTCTTCTGTGGAAAGAACCGTGGACAAGCTCTTTAGTTTGGAAACGTTAGGAGTTACTGAGAACTCTGTAAGTGATTATGACAGGAATAAAATTGATTCCTTTCGCAATTCGATCTCGTACCGAGAAAGTTGCTACTATGGTAGTTTGCCATGGGATGAGGGAAAGTTGCCTTCTGTTCCTTCCAACCATCAGGTGTTGTTGAACAGATTTGATAAGGTTGTCACTCGTTTGACGAGGCAGGGTCTGTATGAGGACTACTGCCAGGTTTTCTTAGAGCAGGAAAGGGAGGACATTATTGAGAGAGTGGAAGTGAATCCAGAGGATTTCACTCATTATACTTGGATTCCTCACCGTCCGGTTATTAAGGCTAATGGTCAGAGTACCACAAAGATAAGGCCGGTGTTCAACTGTTCGTTGCGAACAGGTGGACATCCCTCTCTAAATGATTATGTCTATCCGGGAATTAACCTTTTCACGGATATGTTAGAATTACTGTTGAAGTTTCGAATGGATCGTTATGTCCTGTTGGCAGACGTCCGTAAAGCCTTTCTCATGATTGGAAACCGAAAGAGATAAGAATCGGTTTTGCTTTTTTGTAAAATTGAATGATAAACTGGTATGTTATCGTTACAAAACATTGATTTTTGGGTTTGTGGCCAGCCCATTTATTCTCAACTTCGTCATTAGACATCATGTTGAAAAATACCCTCATAGTTTATGTAGGGATATGCTTATGGAAAATTTTTATGTGGATAATCTTATAAAAACTCACAATTCACAGAAAACTTTGTTGGACCTATACCTGAATGCAATGAGTATCATGCAGGATGGTAACTTTTCATTAAGGTCCTGTAATTCCAATAATGATGTTTTGACCACTCGAATGAAAGCTGACAAAAGTTTTGTCACCCATGATTCTCCTCTGGAGAGGGTGTTAGGTTATGCGTATGATCCTGTGCAGGATAATTTGCATGTGGCGGCCGGTTCCTTAGATGTACCGGCTGATACAAAAAGGGGCATCCTATCGCAGAACTCTTCCATATTCGACCCTTTGGGGCTTGTTTTACCTGTAACTATCAAGGGAAGGGTAATACTCAGTGAGATATGGAAAACTCAGGTGTCATGGGATCAGAAGATACCGGAGAGTTTGCAGCTCACTTGGAACAAGTTGTTTCCTGAGTTGATGAATCTGCATGGTGTGAGGGTCCCCAGATGTGCTGTTGATTCCTCTGCGCCTGCCACGTTAATGATCTTTTGTGATGCTTCACAACAAGCCTTTGGCTTTGCGGCTTACATTTTCCAGTATGGGGCTGCTAAATTAATATTTTCCAAGGCTAAAGTGGCTCCTTTGACAAAGAGAACTTTGCCGTCACTTGAGTTGTTGTCCGTCTTTTTGGCGATGAAATGTATCCCTAATCTTTTGAAGGTGTTTCAAAGGGATGTGGTCAAGAAAATAGTGGTTGCGGTGGACGCACAGGTCGTGTTGTCCTGGATTCTGTCCGAGACAGTTGTGACAAAGAGTGTATTTGTCCGAAATAGGTTAAAAGATATTCGAGTGGGAGTGGATAAATTGTGTGAACAAGGTTTGGAAGTAATGTTCAAGTATGTGAACACTTCTGACAACCCTGTCGACCTGATCACCAGGGGTATTTCCTTGGAGAAATTCAAATCTCTAATGCCCTTTTGGTTATCGGGGCCGCAGTGGCTGGTCGGTGAGAATTTTACCTGGCCAGTGTATGATTTGAACTGTTTGAGTTCTGACAGTCAGAGGTTGGTGCTGACTAATGCCATCTCTGTGTCTCCTGTGATTCGGGAATTGTCACCGGTAGTGGATTTTAAGAGATTTTCTTCCTTGGGAAAACTCATGAGAGTTTTGTCCTACGCGTTTAAGTTTGTATTGAAATTGCAGAAATCCATGAAAGAACCAGGCCTAGTGGCCAAAATTTATTTGATTAAGTTGGAGCAGTCCTTGCTTCTTTCCAGGGAAAAGTCCTTTTTGTTGAACCCCTCCAACCGTGAGATTCCTCCGTTGGTGGCGAAGTTGGATCTTTACCTGGATGATAAAAGTTTGATAAGGTCTGGGGGAAGGATTGGTAAATCCAGCCTTTACCCTCCGAAAATTTTACATCCGATTTTGTTACCTCGAGGCAGTCATATAACTGATTTGATTATTATGGACTGTCATTTCAAGTGTAAACATTTGGGTATTGCAGCTACCCTCAGCAAACTCCGTTTGTCAGGTTTCTGGATACATAAATCCAGGCAGGCGGTGAAGTCGGTTATTTCTGCCTGTGCTCTGTGTAAAAGATACAATGCTGTATCTTTCAAATACCCCAAGGTTACCAATTTACCTAAACACAGAGTTAATTTTGTGAAGCCCTTCAACCATACAGGTATAGACTTTACTGGTCACTTGTGGGTTGAGGATGAAAGGGGACCGCAAAAAATGTATGTCTTGCTTTTTACATGCTTCAATGTGAGGGCGGTCCATTTGGAGTTAGTGAGTGACATGTCTACTCACTCAGTGATACTATCATTGGTTAGATTTTTTAACATTTATGGGGTGCCTTCCCATATATACTCGGATAATGCTAGATCATTAGTTGCTGGATGCAGTTTGATTAAGACGAGTTCGAGGAGAAATTTAGTACATTTGACATCAAGCACCAGACGATACCTTTATATTCTGCTTGGTTCGGCAGTGTTTGGGAGCGTCTTGTTAAGACGGTGAAGGTTTGTCTTTACAAGTTAGTGAGACGACAGAAGTTGGGTTATTTCGAACTTCTTTCTGTGTTGTCTGATATACAGAATGCTATTAACTCACGTCCTCTAACTTATAGATGTTCTGGAGATGATGGTTTGGATATTATATCTCCAAACGCGTTTATTCGCCCGCATTGTAATAATTCAATTTTTATAAATTCTGAAGAATGTTTTCTTGAGAATTCTCCTCCTTCTAGGAGTGACCTTTTGGAGAAGTTAAAACAGAGGGATCTTCTCTTACAGAGGTTTAAAGTTTTATGGTATGAGGAATACCTGCTCGGCTTGAGAGAGCTGAGTGGCGATCTATATCAGTCTGATTTTAGTGATGTCATCGCTGTAGGCGATGTGGTCCTTGTTAAGAACCCAGCCAAATCTCCCCCATATCGGTCCTTGGGTAGAATGATAGGTTTGACTCCAGGTGATGATTCTCATATTAGATCTGCCCTGATTAAGAAGGCAGATGGTTCCTCTCAGGAACATTCTTTTTCCGATGGAGTTGTCGGTTACTCATTCCCATCAGACCTCGGAGGTTCCTGAAGAGCCTTGTGGTTCCGAAGATCCTGATGTGGTCCAGTCGGATGTTGCTGATGGAGATTATGCCTCGACTTCCAATTCTGAACCCATTCAAACTCGCAGGAAGGTGAGTGAACGGGATAATGACTACTTGTGGTATTGAGGGATACATGAGACATGTATATAGCATTGTGCATTTTTTTTTTTTCTTCTTCGTCGGGAGAGTGTGGAAATTTTGGTATGTTTTCTAGTAAGTCATGGGTTGCTTCCCTTTGTTTGAAACCGTTTGAGGGTGAAGGCTTTCAGTTTTTGCTTACGTGCCAAGTTGAAGGTCACATGGATTTCTTTGCGTAGGAGTTGGGTTAGGTTGAAGCCATTTTGTGTCACGTGGTTTCTATTTTTAGAAATGATGCATTGGTTCTGTCTCGATTTGATATCGGCGCGAAGTTTAACCAGAACAGACTTGGGCGCCTGACAGTCAACACCTGTAAAAGCTGTTTCTCTGTCCATAGGTGGGACGTTAAATTTTGAGAAGAATTTCTACTTGAAGAAATTTAAGAGATAGAGTATCTCTTGGCAAGAATTGCCTTTTATGTATGAAATATTCTTCCTTTGGTCAACGAATATTTCCTTTTGAAGATGTTTCAAGTCAGAGACTTGAAATGAAGAATTATGGAGAATTTGAATGAGATAAAAATATCTCAGGGCACGAAATTGCCTATATTGAAGAGCTTAGCTCACGTGAACTGAAATACTTTGCTGTTGAGAAGATTCTAAATCAGAGATTAAGAATCGTAAGGTGTGATCGTCCTTGCAACACAGATCGATTTAAAAGAGATAACTTTGAAAATTGGATCCTCACATGATCGCGCGTGATGCTATTTGGGACAAACTGTGAAAAAATCAAGTATTATGTTTATTTGAAATTTGGACTGTTCTAGTGACGTATTTCTTACGTTGGGTTTGCTATAAGAAAATTATTGAAGAAAAGGAAAGAAAAAAGGAACTTTGTGACAGACGTTTGATAAAATAAAAAAAGGTTATTTTACCATGGAAATTATGTCGGCATTCAGCACGGTTTGTCAATTTTATTACTTTTGATTGTAACTTTGGTGTAAAGAAAAAAAGAGACTATTTGATTGATTTTGTAAGAATACTGACTTTATAGCAAGTTCATGTTTTAAAAGGATTTATTCCTTTGCTTAGATTGTGTTTTATTTGTGAAGAAAAAAAAGGATTACTTATTTCGCGAACGAAAAGTAAGGTTTTATTATCTGCCTCCCTTTTTAAGATTGTGTCAATTTTTGTTGTATCTAACTTTAATGTTAACAAATCCTGATGTTGTATTTTGTTGATTTTTACTTTTTTTTGTACGTTATCTAGGAATAATTTATTTATTCCAGCTCTGGAAAAAAAGCAGTCCAAGCTACCTTTTTTTGTAAATAAAACTTTGTTTTAACTTTTATGAACATCTTGTACTCGTCCATTCCTTCTCTCTTGTTATAATTTTTTTGTGATAATTGGTAACATGACTTTTGTTTAGAGCGGTTTTCGTTAACACCCATGAAAACTCCGACAATTTCGATTTCATCCTTGAATTTTGTAACCATTGATTTCAGATATTTTTCCATTCAAAAAAAGGGGTTGTCTATTTCGGTAAAGACGACCAAAAAGTTATAGTCGTAACGTTAGCATGACGTTTGTAAAACGAATTCTACGGAAACGAACGGAACTAAACGAAAGCGGGAACGCCGTCCCGAATATATTCCCGATGTCATGATTTTATTTTATTTTTTTCAGCTTTTTTTTTCCGAAGGGTCACTGAAAATTGTTATGTCCATGACTGACTTTAATGAAATAACACGTTTAAGTGACCCCTTTTTTTTTAAGCTAACGCCTTATCATAAAAGAAAAAGCATTTTTGATTGTACTTTTTCCGAGTTATTTTATTATTTTTTTTTAATAAAAAGAAATTTAGTGTTTTAACAACAACAAAAAAAATCTGAATATCTAGAAAACTCTGCATTTTTGGGGGCATTTAGGTTATGGTTAAGGTTAGGGTTCGATATGAATATTGAGAAAATTTAGAATTGTGGTGATTTTGGCTAGGCTTAGGGTTTGATATGAATATCAAGAAAACTTGGCATTTTGTTATTTGGGCTCGTGTTAGGGTTAGGGTAAGGATTAGATATGAATATTCAGAAAACTCTGTATTTCTTTATTTGTGCTAGGGTTAAGGTTTGATATGAATATTTAAAAAACTCTGCATTTTTAAAATTTTGGTTAGGGTTAGATATGAATATTCAGAAAACTCTGAATTTTTTTTATTCCGGCTAGGGTTAGGATTGGAGTAATGGTTATATATTAATATTCAGAAAACTCTGCATTTTTTTTATTTGGGTTAGTGTTTAGGTTAGACATGAATATTAAAAAACCTCTGCATTTTAAATTTTGGTTAGGGTAACGATTAGATATGAATATTCAGAAAACTCTAAATTTTGTTTATTTAGGCTAGGGTTAGATTTAGGGTTTGATATGAATATTCAAAAAACTCTGAATTTTTTTGATTTGGGCTACGGTTAGGGTTAGGGTTAGATATGAATATTTAGAAAACTGCATTTTTTTTATTTGAGCTAGGGTTAGGGTAAGATATGAATATTTAGAAAACTCTGAATTTTTTTTATTAGGGTTAGGGTTAGGGATCAATATGAATATTCAGAAAACAATGCATTTTTTTTTATTTGGGCAAGGGTTAGGGTTAGTGTTAGATATGAATATGTAGAAAACTGCATTTTTATTTGGGCTAGGGTTAGTGAATATTCAGAAAACTATTAATTTTTTAAATTTAAGCTAGGGTTAGGGTTAAGGTTAGATATGAATATTCAGAAAACTCTGCATTATTTTGATTTGGGCTAGGGTAGAATATTCAGAAAACTCTTCATTTGTTTTGGTCAGTGTTAGGGTTCGGGTGAGGGTCGAATATTAAGAAAACTCTGCATTTTGTTGATTAAGCTTAGGGTTAGGGTTAGATATGAATATCCAGAAAGCTCTCCATTTTTTTATTTGGGCTAGGGTAAGGGTTAAATATGAAAATCCAGAAAAATCTGCATTTTTTTTATTTGGGCTAGGGTTAGGGTTAGGGTTAGGGTAGATATGAATATCCAGAAAACTCTGCATTTTTTTTTAATTTGGGCTAGGGTTAAGGTTAGGGTAGATATTAATATCCAGAAAACTCTGCATTTTTTTGATTTGGGCTAGGGTTAGGGTTAGGGTAGATATGAATATCCAGAAAACTCTGCATTTTTTTTTTAATTCGGGCTAGGGTAAAGGTTAGGGTAGATATGAATATCCAGAAAACTCTGCATTTTTTTGATTTGTGTTAGGGCTAGGGTTAGGGTTAAGGTTAGGGTAGATATGAATATCCAGAAAACTCTGCATTTGTTTTGGTTAGGGTTAGTGTTAGGGTTACGGTTGAATTTTTTGTTTATTAGGGTTTGGGTTAGGGTTGAATATAAAGAAAATCTTGCATTTTTTTATCAGGTCTAGGGGTAGGGTTGGGGTGAGGGTTGAATATTAAGAAAACTCTGCATTTTGTTGATTAGGGTAAGCGGTAGGATTAGGGTTGAATATCCAGAAAACTCTGACTTTCTTTTATTAGGGTTAGGGTTAGGGTTGAATATCCAGAAAACTCTGGTGACATGCGGATACAATCTTGTTCACAGCTTCAGCTCAGTCGAAAGCATAGAAGTATCGCCTCACAACAGGTTGCATTTGGTGTTTGGTGGGGTATCTTAGCTTAATTTGTAGTGCTGTTAGTAAGGCAAGGAGAGCATGTAGTGGAGCAACGCTTGCATCTCGCTGTGAGAGCAGAGGATCATTCCAGCAGACAACCACAACATCGTCCTGAGCGAATATCGCAGTCTGAAGATACCTCTTCACGTCCTTAATGTTGTGAAGTCGCTTCGAAGGACGAGTTCCCTTCATCAGGTGTGCCCGTGTTCGTCTGAGGTCTGGCCATTCGTTTTGGATCTCCTTCCATGCGGGACAACTGGTGTAAGGGAGCTTTGAGGATCCTCTGATGATCTCCGCGAGTGAAGTCCTAAATACGGTGGCCCTCATCCTGCCCCCGTACGAAGGAGCAGACTTAACATGTTGGGTGGCTGCGTTCAAAATCAGCAAAATCAGTGTAATAAGCAAACCAGCAAAATCAGCAAAAATCAGCAAAAATCAGCAAAATCAGCAAAATCAGCAAAAATCAGCAAAATCAGCAGGTATGTTTGCTCTGTCAGCGCGATGTTAGACGGAAGCCTGAAAATGCAGACAGTAGCCAGAAATGATTTCAATCTTCGGCTGGCTGAGAACTGACCCCGGCAGAGCTTTTCATAGGCCTTAACGCAAAGGCTTGCTATCGGTGAGGACAGCGGGATGATGTTCTGACTGGATCAAGTATGGGCCAAAATGCTTGATCGCTGCAGCAATAGCCAATGCTTCGACTTCACACGGCAGCTAAGTGGTTGATGACCGTTTAATCTTGCATAAAAATAACCACAGCGCAGTAGTTTCCCTCCTCTGTCTGCACACGTCAGCCAATGCTATGTTGTTTAACGGATCCATCAGTCACGATCCACAATTGGTCAGCAGGATGGCGTATGTGAATGGTTTATTGACGACGTCAAGTGCTTCTCGTAAGTGGTCTGACGGACGGACCACTTTACTGCATCATGTGACTCTCTTCCCGCTTCAACTAAAGGGTTAAGGAAGTGGGAACTTGTGTTTTTTATGGAAATCGCTTCAGACCAGGCATGAAGCCACTTGATGTAAGGAGCTAAAAATTCTACTTCAAGGGTCAAAAACTAGCCAACGATAAGTATTGGATGGATAGATTCCAACCCAGAAAATAGCAATTCTTCCCACTTTGTCAGAAACATCGCTCATAGAATGTGAGGACTAAAGGACAAAATAAGGAAATAAGTAATAACGAAGGTCAAACGAAACGCAAACCACTCTGTCCGTAGATCACAAAGTCCTCTGTCAGCTTCCAAAGCAGATCTCTACGTTCGTCACACGTGCACTTACTTCGCACCGTTTCGTTGAAGACGGTAAGAGACCCGCTTTTATTAGGCTGAGGCACACCTAATTTGCATGCGTGCAATGTGACTTCGCGAGACTCCGCGTGAACTGTACGTAATAAAGGTTCACGGACGCCATATTGAATTCTTTTCCTTCATCCGCAGCGCACAGGACAGACAAACACGAGGACGTTTCGCAGGTAAGCCCCCTTCACGTTCCCCCCCCCCCCCCGATCTCATGATCACAGAGATGGCAGGGAGGCATCGATCGCCTTCACCAGTTGCTTCTTCTTCGGGGGACAACGCAAGCCTCATCTTCGCTTGTGCTCTCGTCCGTGGTTTGAGGGTCGAGAAACATCGCGTCCACTGGAATACTGCTGATATCCAAGTCACTGTCCGATGGGGCTGCTGCAAGCCAGAGCGATGCCTCACTGCTCTCTGCCTCGCTCTTGTCGTCCAGTGATGGTTGCGTTGCTAACCGTAGGTCTCTTGATGTTTGGTTGAGATTGGAGTGGCACTTAGCATGCCAGATGGTGTTGAGATTGGAGTGGCACTTAGCATGCCAGATTGTGTTGAGATTGGAGTGGCACTTAGCATGCCAGATGGTGTTGAGATTGGAGTGGCACTTAGCATGTCAGATGTTGTTGAGATTGGAATGAACGTCGCTACTGCCTCACAGAGATATTGTGATCTCCGTATCTGTTGTTGTTTACTGGTGGTGTTGGCAAGCCGCACCCTGCCTCTTATTCTCCCGTGATTGTTGGTTGTGGCCAAGATCTGACTGGTACTATGCGGCCTGAATTACAACGAGATTCAATCGCAAATTCATCGTCAGGCATGGAAAGTTCCAAATACTCACCAGGCCAAATTGTGGGTTGTCGGTGTGGGGCACGCAAAACATGAGCACGCTGGACATGTTTCGTGTTGGGTGGTTATTGAGACATATCTTATCCGGGTGTCGCTAATCCATATCTCGGACTTAGCAGATCTAACTAACAGGTGGTTGCTGCACATGAATCGGACACGACTAAGTATCGACCTCTTCGATAACTTGTCCCTCAAAATGGCACATTGTGTTCCCTCTCTCCAGAATGACCCTGGTTTCTTCCATCACATTGAGTGGGGAGGAGCCATCTGCTTGTCGGGAAGACTGGGAAGTGTTCAAGATCTTTGCACCCAGTCGTTTAGTTGTGGAATGTTGAATCGTGTTCTCTGCGGCACCACTGTCCACAATGATCCTCATCGGATGGTGATTTGAGAACATGTCGATGTAGATGATTGTTCAATCTTCACTCGCCATGAGGCTGTTATATTTTTATGCTCTATATGTAATTGATACAAGATCCAGTGACAAATGATGGATTTCGAGCATTGGGCAGGCTTGGATCATATATCACCGGTCTGATTCAGGAAGGAAGGTACATTTACTCAGGAAATGGTTTGTGTTGAACCCTTTTGCCTAACTACACAGTGGGAAAGTCCTCCTCGGTTGAGGTTTCTTGTCGTCACGATGTTGTGTAATAAATGCCCGACTCACGGACACCTTATTTCCTAACTTTTTGAGAAGAGAATACAATGCCAGGGAGATTTCAAGCTTGGTTGACGCCAATGTCATTGACCTTAATTCTGTCCCATAATATTGCTTCACTAACTTAGGGAGGGCTGGGTGGAGTAGGCATAACGAAGTGAGGACTATTTAATTCTCCAATGTGGGGGTGACTTCCTCGCCTTCTGTGGGAAGACTGTCATCGTGTCTTATATGGTGTCAGTGTTTAGCAGGGAGTCATCAATGAAGGCTGTTAGTCTCGGAAATAATCCTTCTGGGCGTTCGTCCAGTTCAAGTCTTATGGGGTGGAAGCCAAGGAGTTGAAAGCCACTAGTCTGGATGCCATAATGCTATCTTATGGTCTGCCAAACCCTTGCAAAGGACGTGGATGTCTTGACAATAGTATTCCGTGATATGTCGGGGCAGTAATTTGCCACCATAGTCTCGACAATATTATTTTATTTTTATTTTTTGTGTCTGCTGAAATCAGGTACCTCCATACTGTCATTTGTGAAGCCCCGGTGTGGGTGTGCAGTTGACTTCTTCTCCCAATTAGTCTCGAAGAAGGGGGCATAGTTGCTATCAAGGGACAGGCAGTATGTATGGTTATTCCGCCATACCTCAATGGAAGAGATAATCTCGTTCTTTATCAGGAACCACTCCTTCGAGGTGCGTGCAGACATACTGAGAGATATTTGAGCAACTGATATGTATTTGAATGAGTTTTATAATCCTTTGGACGTAGCATATGTTGGTAAATAAACTGCATTAAATAAAAATGTATCACGCGAAACCTTTTGAAGGTACGAACATACTTTATTCCCGATCGTACTAACACAACAAAACGTAAACTCATGATAAATGGAACAGTCCTTCACCGAGCAGACGAGAAGCACAAATAACTGAGTAATACTTAGAGTTATCAGCCCTGACCTATAAATATGCTTGTAACTTAATACTGGCGTATGGTATTTTTAATGGATTGCTGTATAGTAATGTGCATTTACTGAAGATTACTTGAAAACCATTAACTTCTGGATATTTTCAGTGGCATATTCCGATTCCTCGCAAAAAAATACACTTATATGGCAAATTTCATTGTTTAATCTTGTGTTTTAATAAAGATACGACATTTTTACTGAAAAATTAGTGTAAAAATATATTAAGAAAAATGGAAAATATCCAAATTTGCAAGGAACAAAAATTGTTTTATTTATTTTCAGATTTTAAAAATTTACAAAGTTAAGATTTTTCTACATCTTATTTAATGTGTAGAGTTAAATTATACTAGTTGATCAACCCAACGTTTTAGTTGAAGTAGCCATCATTTTAGGGCCTTAATATTATACTAGTTGATGTAGCCATCCTTTTAGGGCCTCAACATTATACTAGTTGAAGTATCCACCGTTTTAGGGCCTCAACATTATACTAGTTGAAGTAGCCATCCTTTTAGGGCCTCAACATTATACTAGTTGAAGTAGACATCCTTTTAGGGCCTCAACATTATACTAGTTGAAGTAGACATCCTTTTAGGGCCTTAACATTATACTAGTTGAAGTAGACATCCTTTTAGGGCCTCAACATTATACTAGTTGAAGTATCCACCGTTTTAGGGCCTCAACATTATACTAGTTGAAGTAGCCATCCTTTTAGGGCCTCAACATTATACTAGTTGAAGTAGCCATCCTTTTAGGGCCTTAACATTATACTAGTTGAAGTAGCCATCCTTTTAGGGCCTCAATATTATACTAGTTGAAGTAGCCATCCTTTTAAGGCCTCAACATTATACTAGTTGAAGTATCCACCGTTTTAGGGCCTTAACATTATACTAGTTGAAGTAGCCATCCTTTTAGGGCCTCACCATTATACTAGTTGAAGTATCCACCCTTTTAGGGCATCAACATTATACTAGTTGAAGTAGCCATCCTTTTAGGGCCTCACCATTATACTAGTTGAAGTAGACGTCCTTTTAGGGTCTCAACATTATACTAGTTGAAGTATCCATCCTTTTAGGGCCTCAACATTATACTAGTTGAAGTATCCACCGTTTTAGGGCCTCAACATTATACTAGTTGAAGTGGCCATCCTTTTAGGGCCTTAACATTATACTAGTTTAAGTAGACATCCTTTTAGGGCCTCAACATTATACTAGTTGAAGTGGCCATCGTTTTAGGGTCTTAACATTATACTAGTTGAAGTGGCCATCCTTTTAATGCCTTAACATTATACTAGTTGAAGTAGACATCCTTTTAGGGCCTACAAATTATACTAGTTGAAGTAGCCACTATTTTAGGGCCTCAACATTATACTAGTTGAAGTAGCCATCCTTTTAGGGCCTTCACATTATACTAGTTGAAGTAAACATCCTTTTAAGGCCTTAACATTATACTAGTTGCATTACAACAACAGCAACAACAACAGCAGCAACAACAATAACAGCAGCAGCAACAGCAACGACAACAACAACAACAACAGCAGCAGTAACAAGAACAACAATAACAACGACAACAGCAGCAGCAGCAACAACAACAGCAACAACAGAAACAACAGCAACAACAACAGCAGCAACAACAACAACAACAAATGCAACAACAACAATAACAACAACCGCCCCAACAACAACAGTAACAGCAATAACAACAGCAACATCAGCAACAGCAACAGCAACAGCAACAATAGCAACAACAGCAACAACAGAAACAGCAACAACAACAACAACAACAGAAACAACAGCAACAGCAACAGCAACAACAACAACAACAACAACAGCAACAACAACAACAGCAACAACAGCAACAACAGAAACAACAACAACAACAACAACAGCAACAGCAACAGCAACAGCAACAACAGCAACAACAGCAACAGCAACAATAGCAACAACAGCAACAACAGAAACAACAACAACAACAGCAACAACAACAACAGCAACAACAGCAACAACAGCAACAGCAACAACAACAGCAACAGCAACAACAGCAACAACAGCAACAACAGCAACAACAACAGCAACAACAACAGCAACAGCAACAACAGCAACAACAGCAACAGCAACAGCAACAACAGCAACAGCAACAACAGCAACAACAGCAACAACAGCAACAACAGCAACAACAGCAACAGCATGTTGAATTCTTTTCCTTCATCCGCAGGACAGATAAACACGAGGACGTTTCGCAGGTAAGCCCCCTTCACGTCCCCCCCCCCCCTGATCTCATGATCACAGAGATGGCAGGGAGGCATCGATCGCTTTCGCCGGTTGCTTCTTCGTGGGACAACGCAAGCCTCATCTTCGCTTGTGCTCTCGTCCGTGGTTTGAGGGTCGAGAAACATCGCGTCCGCTGGAATACTGCTGATATCCAAGTCACTGTCCGATGGGGCTGCTGCAAGCCAGAGCGATGCCTCACTGCTCTCTGACTCGCTCTTGTCGTCCAGTGATGGTTGCGTTGCTAACCGTAGGTCTCTAACGTGACGGGGCATACCGTCGACTCGCACCGCCTGTGGGCTGATTACCTCAGTGACGCGTCAAATGTACTCGGCACATTAGTTCCTTCAGAGTTGTCTCTGATCTTGGCATGCCCATCGCGCAGTTTCTGAAAGGGGTCACAACACCACAATATTTCATGGCTTCCTTTTCCAAGGGAATTTGATAGAAGGCGCTAGTGAGGTCAGTTTAGATGATCCATCGCCACTGGCTTATCTTCCTCAAAGTGGAGTCAACGTTCGGCAGACGGCTGCAGCTGCAGCTGCGGCTTTGAATAGCGACCAACGCTGGAAAATGCAGTGACCAGGCTGTGGCCTCCACTAAGCTTGCAGACTAAGGAGGACGGGTGTACATACTCAACTGCTACTCTGACATGTTCGGGCTGGGAAAACACACCAATGAGTTCCAAATCATGGAACTTCAGTTGTAGCTCTCTGTTTATTTTCATTATATTGGGGAAATCGGACTCGACACTGGGCTGGTTGTGTAGGACCCATGTTAATTGTGGCCTCGATGTGACCAGATGAGCCGTTATACCCGGGTAAACCCTCTCCAAATGCATTGGAAAATTCGGCGTTGAGATGTTGGAATCCAATTTTTTCTGATCGGGATAGCAGGTCATCCAGGTTAATGTTCTCTTGGTGTTTGGTTGAGATTGGAGTGGCACTTAGCATGTCAGATGGTGTTGAGATTGGAGTGGCACTTAGCATGCCAGATGGTGTTGCGATTGGAGTGGCACTTAGCATGACAGATGGTGTTGAGATTGGAGTGGCACTAAGAATGCCAGATGTTGTTGAGATTGGAGTGGCACTTAGCATGCCAGATGGTGTTGAGATTGGAGTGGCACTTAGCATGCCAGATGGTGTTGAGATTGGAGTGGCACTTAGCATGCCCGATGTTGTTGAGATTGGAGTGGCACTTAGCATGGCAGATGGTGTTGTGATTGGAGTGGCACTTAGCATGCCAGATGGTGTTGAGATTGGAGTGGCACTTAGCATGCCAGATGGTGTTGAGATTGGAGTGGCACTTAGCATGCCAGATGGTGTTGAGATTGGAGTGGCACTTAGCATGCCAGATGGTGTTGAGATTGGAGTGGAACTTAGCATGCCAGATGGTGTTGAGATTGGAGTGGCACTTAGCATGTCAGATGATGTTGAGATTGGAGTGGCACTTAGCATGCCAGATGGTGTTGAGATTGGAGTGGCACTTAGCATGCCAGAATGTGTTGAGATTGGAGTAGCACTTAGCATGCCAGATGTTGTTGAGATTGGAGTGGCACTTAGCATGCCAGATTGTGTTGAGATTGGAGTGGCACTAAGAATGCCAGATGGTGTTGAGATTGGAGTGGCACTTAGCATGCCAGATGGTGTTGAGATTGGAGTGGCACTTAGCATGCCAGATGTTGTTGAGATTGGAGTGGCACTTAGCATGCCAGATGTTGTTGAGATTGGAGTGGCACTTAGCATGCCAGATGTTGTTGAGATTGGAATGAACGTGGTTACCGCCTCACAGAGATATTGTGATCTCCGTATCTGTTGTTGTTCACTGGTGGTGTTGGCAAGCCGCACCCTGCCTCTTATTCTCCCGTGATTGTTGGTTGTGGCCAAGATCTGACTGATACTATGCGGCCTGAATTACAACGAGATTCAATCGCAAATTCATTGTCAGGCATGGAAAGTTCCAAATACTCACTAGGCCAAATTGTGGTTTGTTGGTGTGGGGCACGCAAAACATGAGCACGTCGTACATGTTTCGTGTTGAGTGGTTATTGAAACATATCTCATCCGGGTGTCGCCAATCCATATCTCGGACATCGCAGATCTAACTAACAGGTGGTTACTGCACATGAATCGGACACGACCATGTATCGACCTCTTCGATAACTTGTCCCTCAAAATGGCACATTGTGTTGCCTCTCTCCAGAATGACCCTGGTTTCTTCCATCACATTGAGTGGGGAGGAGCCATCTGCTTGTCAGTCGTTTTGTTGTTGAATGTTGAATCGTGTTCTCTGCGGCACCACTGTCCACAATGATCCTCACTGGATGGTGATTTGAGAACATGTCGATGTAGGGGATTGTTCAGTCTTCACTCGCCGTGGGGCTGTTGTATTTTCATCATGTGAAGAACCGGTGTGGGTGGGCAGGTGACTTCTTCACCCAATTAGCCTCGAAGAATGGGGCATAGTTGCTATCAAGGGACAAGCAATATGTATGGTTATTCCTCCATACCTCAATGGAAGAGATAATCTCATTCTTTATCAGGAAGCACTCCTTCGAGGTGCGTGCAGACATACTGACAGATATTTGAGCAACTGATATGTATTTGAATGAGTTTTATAACCCTTTGGACGTAGCATATGTTGGTAAATAAACTGCATTAAATAAAAATGTATCACGCGAAACCTTTTGAAGGTACGAACATACTTTATTCCTGATCGTACTAACACAACAAAACGTAAACTCATGATAAATGGAACAGTCCTTCACCGAGCAGACAAGAAGCGCAAATAACTGAGTAATACTTAGAGTTATCAGCCCTGACCTATAAATATGCTTGTAACTTAATACTGGCGTATGGTATTTTTAATGGATTG
>OY744549.1:9949923-9977423 GCA_963556195.1 Sepiola atlantica
ACTGTTTTAAGCTGACTGTTTTTTTTCTTTTCCTTTTTATGTATTTTATGTGAAAATTGCATGTTTTGAAGTCTGAACGCCATTTTTGTTCGCCACGGGGAGTCATTTTTGTAAATCTCCCGCGTATTCTAAGTCGCCATTTTTGGAAACTGTTTAATGTTTGATATTGAATGATTTTTGTGTAATTATTTTTCCCTTGAAACTTTGCTTTGACTGACAAGTGGAATTGGTAGACTTACATTTGAACGAATTTGGTTAACTATGGTACAGCCTTTTCCCATTTTTTTGTAGGAATCTTACTTAGATAATTTTACGTTGTCATTTTCCCACCATTAAGAAGACGTTTGGCGCCTCTTTTATTTTAGCCCACACCTGATCGCCATATTGTATTTTCGCCATAATGGCGTCTACCCCCACTGTTAATCTCCTTGTAGGAAGGCGAGATAGTGTAAAAATCAAAGTTGATACTATTATTGATGTTCTTGGGGGTGGCGAGGGGAGAACCGGAAATTTGTTTCTTCCCAGAAGGTTAGGGTTAAGGAACTCGTTGCGTCCATTGAATCACTCAATGAGCAGATCACAAGTGCCTATATTGAGAGTGAGTCTCACGAAGAGATGTCGGAGAACTGTCGGAGCGAAACGTTATATCGTATCCATGTGGATCGACGTTTCAGCGAATTGGAGAGCATGTGGAGGGATGAGGGCTCCCCACCCAATAGGGAAGGGGAGAAGTCTAAAGCGTCACTTTGTAGTGTGACACCCAAACTTATCTGTCCTATTTTCGACCCCATGAGTTTGGAACGCGACAAATTAGCGTATCTCAACTTCTTTAAGGAGTTCGAAAATTGCGTGTCAAATATACCCAGTGAGTCCACGAGGTTGATCATTCTGAAAAATCACCTCAGCATCTATGCCCACCGAATAGTGGGACATCTTTCCATTTCGGATGCCAACTTTGAGGCAGCGATAGAGATCCTAGATAGAGAATTTTTAGATAAAAGGTTTATTGTAAACTCTATTTTTAGGGATCTCCATAGTGCTAAACCTCTTGGGGATTCTGATACTGACTCGGTGAAGAGCTTTCTAACTAAGGTGAAAGCTCAAATATACGAGCTGAAAAACTCCTTTGGTATGGATTTTCTAGAGGAGGAGGCCCCCTACAATCTGTTGCTAAGTAGCATTATTTTTGAAAAACTTCCTCTTTCTGTGAGACGGGAACTGATTCATACCGTCAATTGTAATTACCCATCTCTGGGAAATATCTTAGATAATTATTTTGAGGTGTTGCACACGTTGGACATCGTCAAACCCAGGATGGTTAAAACTGTAAAGCCCGTCGCCAAACCGCGTTTGTCTGGTTCCTTTAGATTCAGGCCCGCTAGTGCTGTTAAGAAGCCCTCCACTTTGGAGAACTTTTTTGTAAAAACTAAACGTAGTCGACATAAGTGCTTCCTTTGCAGTAGTGACAGCCATATTGCGTACTATTGCAGGAAGTATCCCTCTCTAAGGGATCGGGTACAACGATGCCAATTGGCTAAGTTGTGCACCCGTTGTACTAGTCCGTTCCATAACGCCGAGGCTTGCCCCGGTAAAAGTGGTCGTCTCCTCCCCTGTTGGAAATGTAAAAGTTGCGAGCATGCAGGTGCGTTGTGCCCTGACTTTGACAAGTCTCGGCTGGATACTAACCCCTGTCTTCAGGTGGGAGAAGTGAATCTTCTCCTGCCTATAATTAAAATTGACGTGGTCAATAATGGAGTTGTAAAATCTTTTAATTGTCTGTTGGATTCAGGAAGCCAGCGCTCCTATTTGTCTGATGGAGTTCTGGACCTATTGAATTGCCGTTCTGTGCCTGTAAAGAGAAGGGACTTCTTTATTAAAACTTTTCTCAGAACGGCCAGAAGGAGCCTAAATGAACTCGAGTTGCGGGTCAAAGTGCCGAACTCTGAGTGTGTTATACCCTTTTTGGTGGACGAAGGCTTGGACCTTCAGTTTCACGTCAGGGGTCTGTCTACTGTTATTGAAAGTATTATTGTGGGTGGGGGGAAATTGGCTGCCGACTTTTCAAATGTTAAAAATGATTATATTACTGTACATGGTTTGGTAGGTGTTGACCTACTGATGTATTTGGGACCCATGAAGTTGTCTCCCTTCATGAATGGGTCTGTTTTTGAGTTTCCTCAAGGAATTGTGCCTTTTGGAGATATGTCCAATTTTGTGAGTCCTGTTATGAAGAAAACGGATACCTCCGTTGTTGGCGCGAATTACAGCCAAGTTGTGTCCGAACACTCACAGTGTCTTATGACACATGTTTATTTTGTGCTTGAGCCAAAGTCTGAATACTTCGACCCTTTCGATAGTTTTGTTGATTCTTCTGTGGAAAGAGCCGTGGACAAGCTCTTTAGTTTGGAAACGTTAGGAGTTACTGAGAACTCTGTAAGTGATTATGACAAGAATAAAATTGATGCCTTTCGCAATTCGATCTCGTACCGAGAAAGTTGCTACTATGGTAGTTTGCCATGGGATGAGGGAAAGTTGCCTTCTGTTCCTTCCAACCATCAGGTGTCGTTGAACAGACTTGATAAGGTTGTCACTCGTTTGACGAGGCAGGGTCTGTATGAGGACTACTGCCAGGTTTTCTTAGAGCAGGAAAGGGAGAACATTATTGAGAGAGTGGAAGTGAATCCAGAGGATTTCACTCATTATACTTGGATTCCTCACCGTCCGGTTATTAGGGCTAATGGTCAGAGTACCACAAAGATAAGGCCGGTGTTCAACTGTTCGTTGCGAACAGGTGGACATCCCTCTCTAAATGATTGTGTCTCATCCGGGAATTAACCTTTTCACGGATATGTTAGAATTACTGTTGAAGTTTCGAATGGATCGTTATGTCCTGTTGGCAGACGTCCGTAAAGCCTTTCTCATGATTCGGTTGGAGACCGAAAGAGATAAGAATCGGTTTTGCTTTTTTGTAAAATTGAATGATAAACTGGTATGTTATCGTTACAAAATATTGATTTTGGGGTTTGTGGCCAGCCCATTTATTCTCAACTTCGTCATTAGACATCATGTTGAAAAATACCCTCATAGTTTATGTAGGGATATGCTTATGGAAAATTTTTATGTGGATAATCTTATAAAAACTCACAATTCACAGAAAACTTTGTTGGACCTATACCTGAATGCAAGGAGTATCATGCAGGATGGTAATTTTTCATTAAGGTCCTGTAATTCCAATAATGATGTTTTGACCACTCGAATGAAAGCTGACAAAAGTTTCGTCACCCATGATTCTCCTCTGGAGAGGGTGTTGGGTTATGCGTATGATCCTGTGCAGGATAATTTGCATGTGGCGGCCGGTTCCTTAGATGTACCGGCTGATACAAAAAGGGGCATCCTATCGCAGAACTCTTCCATATTCGACCCTTTGGGGCTTGTTTTACCTGTAACTATCAAGGGAAGGGTAATACTCAGTGAGATATGGAAAACTCAGGTGTCATGGGATCAGAAGATACCGGAGAGTTTGCAGCTCACTTGGAACAAGTTGTTTCCTGAGTTGATGAATCTGCATGGTGTGAGGGTCCCCAGATGTGCTGTTGATTCCTCTGCGTCTGCCACGTTAATGATCTTTTGTGATGCTTCACAACAAGCCTTTGGCTTTGCGGCTTACATTTTCCAGTATGGGGCTGCTAAATTAATATTTTCCAAGGCTAAAGTGGCTCCTTTGACAAAGAGAACTTTGCCGTCACTTAAGTTGTTGTCCGTCTTTTTGGCGATGAAATGTATCCCTAATCTTTTGAAGGTGTTTCAAAGGGATGTGGTCAAGAAAATAGTGGTTGCGGTGGACGCACAGGTCGTGTTGTCCTGGATTCTGTCCGAGACAGTTGTGACAAAGAGTGTATTTGTCCGAAATAGGTTAAAAGATATTCGAGTGGGAGTGGATAAATTGTGTGAACAAGGTTGGGAAGTAATGTTCAAGTATGTGAACACTTCTGACAACCCTGCCGACCTGATCACCAGGGGTATTTCCTTGGAGAAATTAAAATCTCTATTGCCCTTTTGGTTATCGGGGCCGCAGTGGCTGGTCGGTGAGAAATTTACCTGGCCAGTGTATGATTTGAACTGTTTGAGTTCTGACAGTCAGAGGTTGGTGCTGACTAATGCCATCTCTGTGTCTCCTGTGATTCAGGAATTGTCACCGGTAGTGGATTTTAAGAGATTTTCTTCCTTGGGAAAACTCATGAGAGTTTTATCCTACGCGTTTAAGTTTGTATTGAAATTGCGGAAATCCATAAAAGAACCAGGCCTAGTGGCCAAAATTTATTTGATTAAGTTGGAGCAGTCCTTGCTTCTTTCCAGGGAAAAGTCCTTTTTGTTGAACCCCTCCAACCGTGAGATTCCTCCGTTGGTGGCGAAGTTGGATTTTTACCTGGATGATAAAAGTTTGATAAGGTCTGGGGGAAGGATTGGTAAATCCAGCCTTTACCCTCCGAAAATTTTACATCCGATTTTGTTACCTCGAGGCAGTCATATAACTGATTTGATTATTATGGACTGTCATTTCAAGTGTAAACATTTGGGTATTGCAGCTACCCTCAGCAAACTCCGTTTGTCAGGTTTCTGGATACATAAATCCAGGCAGGCGGTGAAGTCGGTTATTTCTGCCTGTGCTCTGTGTAAAAGATACAATGCTGTATCTTTCAAATACCCCAAGGTTACCAATTTACCTAAACACAGAGTTAATTTTGTGACGCCCTTCAACCATACAGGTATAGACTTTACTGGTCACTTGTGGGTTGAGGATGAAAGGGGACCGCAAAAAATGTATGTCTTGCTTTTTACATGCTTCAATGTGAGGGCGGTCCATTTGGAGTTAGTGAGTGACATGTCTACTCACTCAGTGATACTATCATTGGTTAGATTTTTTAACATTTATGGGGTGCCTTCCCATATATACTCAGATAATGCTAGATCATTCGTTGTTGTCTGATATACAGAATGCTATTAACTCACGTCCTCTAACTTATAGATGTTCTGGAGATGATGGTTTGGATATTATATCTCCAAACGCGTTTATTCGCCCGCATTGTAATAATTCAATTTTTATAAATTCTGAAGAATGTTTTCTTGAGAATTCTCCTCCTTCTAGGAGTGACCTTTTGGAGAAGTTAAAACAGAGGGATCTTCTCTTACAGAGGTTTAAAGTTTTATGGTATGAGGAATACCTGCTCGGCTTGAGAGAGCTGAGTGGCGATCTATATCAGTCTGATTTTAGTGATGTCATCGCTGTAGGCGATGTGGTCCTTGTTAAGAACCCAGCCAAATCTCGCCCATATTGGTCCTTGGGTAGAGTGATAGGTTTGACTCCAGGTGATGATTCTCATATTAGATCTGCCCTGATTAAGAAGGCAGATGGTTCCTCTCAGGAACATTCTTTGAGACACCTTTTTCCGATGGAGTTGTCGGTTACTCATTCCCATCAGACCTCGGAGGTTCCTGAAGAGCCTTGTGGTTCCGAAGATCCTGATGTGGTCCAGTCGGATGTTGCTGATGGAGATTATGCCTCGACTTCCAATTCTGAACCCATTCAAACTCGCAGGAAGGTGAGTGAACGGGATAATGACTACTTGTGGTATTGAGGGATACATGAGACATGTATATAGCATTGTGCATTTTTTTTTTTTCTTCTTCGTCGGGAGAGTGTGGAAATTTTGGTATGTTTTCTAGTAAGTCATGGGTTGCTTCCCTTTGTTTGAAACCGTTTGAGGGTGAAGGCTTTCAGTTTTTGCTTACGTGCCAGGTTGAAGGTCACATGGATTATTTTGCGTAGGAGTTGGGTTAGGTTGAAGCCATTTTGTGTCACGTGGTTTCTATTTTTAGAAATGATGCATTGGTTCTGTCTCGATTTGATATCGGCGCGAAGTTTAACCAGAACAGACTTGGGCGCCTGACAGTCAACACCTGTAGAAGCTGTTTCTCCGTCCATAGGTGGGACGTTAAATTTTGAGAAGAATTTCTACTTGAAGAAATTTAAGAGATAGAGTATCTCTTGGCAAGAATTGCCTTTTATGTATGAAATATTCTTCCTTCGGTCAACGAATATTTCCTTTTGAAGATGTTTCAAGTCAGAGACTTGAAATGAAGAATTATGGAGAATTTGAACGAGATAAAAATATCTCAGGGCACGAAATTGCCTATATTGAAGAGCTTAGCTTCCGTGAACTGAAATACTTTACTGTTGAGAAGATTCTAAATCAGAGATTAAGAATCGTAAGGTGTGATCGTCCTTGCAACACAGATCGATTTGAAAGAGATAACTTTGAAAATTGGATCCTCACATGATCGCGCGTGATGCTATTTGGGACAAACTGTGAAAAAATCAAGTATTATGTTTATTTGAAATTTGGACTGTTCTAGTGACGTATTTCTTACGTTGGGTTTGCTATAAGAAAATCATTGAAGAAAAGGAAAGAAAAAAGGAACTTTGTGACAGACGTTTGATAAAATAAAAAAAAGATTATTTTTACCATGAAAATTATGTCGGCATTCAGCACGGTTTGTCAATTTTATTACTTTTGATTGTAACTTTGGTGTAAAGAAAAAAAGAGACTATTTGATTGATTTTGTAAGAATACTGACTTTATAGCAAGTTCATGTTTTAAAAGGATTTATTCCTTGGCTTAGATTGTGTTTTATTTGTGAAGAAAAAAAAGGATTACTTATTTCGCGAACGAAAAGTAAGGTTTTATTATCTGCCTCCCTTTTTAAGATTGTGTCAATTTTTGTTGTATCTAACTTTAATGTTAACAAATCCTGATGTTGTATTTTGTTGATTTTTACTTTTTTTTGTACGTTATCTAGGAATAATTTATTTATTCCAGCTCTGGAAAAACAGCAGTCCAAGCTACCTTTTTTTGTAAATAAAACTTTGTTTTAACTTTTATGAACATCTTGTTCTCGTCCATTCCTTCTCTCTTGTTATAATTTTTTTTGTGATAATTGTCCTAGGTAACATGACTTTTGTTTAGAGCGGTTTTCGTTAACACCCATGAAAAATCTGACAATTTCGATTTCATCCTTGAATTTTGTAACCATTGATTTCAGATATTTTTCCATTCAAAAAAAGGGGTTGTCTATTTCGGTAAAGACGACCAAAAAGTTATAGTCGTAACGTTAGCATGACGTTTGTAAAACGAATTCTACGGAAACGAACAGAACTAAACGAAAGCGGGAACGCCGTCCCGAATATATTCCTGATGTCATGATTTTATTTTATTTTCTCCAGCTTTTTTTTTCCGAAGGATCACTGAAAATTGTTATGTCCATGACTGACTTTAATGAAATAACACGTTTAAGTGACCCCTTTTTTTTTTAAGCTAACGCCTTATCATAAAAGAAAAAGCATTTTTGATTGTACTTTTTCCGAGTTATTTTATTATTTTTTGTTAATAAAAAGATATTTAGTGTTTTAACAACAACAAAAAAATCTGAATATCTAGAAAACTCTGCATTTTTTTGGGGGGATTTGGGTTATGGTTAAGGTTAGGGTTCGATATGAATATTGAGAAAATTCTGAATTGTGGTGATTTTGGCTAGGGTTAGGGTTTGATATGAATATCAAGAAAACTTGGCATTTTGTTATTTGGGCTCGTGTTATGGTTAGGGTTGAATATTCAGAAAACTCTGAATTTTTTAAATTTTGGTTAGGGTTAGGGTAAGGATTAGATATTAATATTCAGAAAACTCTGGATTTCTTTATTTGTGCAAGGGTTAGGGTTAAGGTTTGATATGAATATTCAAAAAACTCTGAATTTTTTAAATTTTGGTTAGGGTTAGGGTAAGGATTAGATATTAATATTCAGAAAACTCTGGATTTCTTTATTTGTGCAAGGGTTAGGGTTAAGGTTTGATATGAATATTCAAAAAACTCTGAATTTTTTAAATTTTGGTTAGGGTTAGGGTAAGGATTAGATATTAATATTCAGAAAACTCTGGATTTCTTTATTTGTGCAAGGGTTAGGGTTAAGGTTTGATATGAATATTCAAAAAACTCTGAATTTTTTAAATTTTGGTTAGGGTTAGGGTAAGGATTAGATATTAATATTCAGAAAACTCTGGATTTCTTTATTTGTGCAAGGGTTAGGGTTAAGGTTTGATATGAATATTCAAAAAACTCTGAATTTTTTAAATTTTGGTTAGGGTTAGGGTAAGGATTAGATATTAATATTCAGAAAACTCTGGATTTCTTTATTTGTGCAAGGGTTAGGGTTAAGGTTTGATATGAATATTCAAAAAACTCTGAATTTTTTAAATTTTGGTTAGGGTTAGGGTAAGGATTAGATATTAATATTCAGAAAACTCTGGATTTCTTTATTTGTGCAAGGGTTAGGGTTAAGGTTTGATATGAATATTCAAAAAACTCTGAATTTTTTAAATTTTGGTTAGGGTTAGGGTAAGGATTAGATATTAATATTCAGAAAACTCTGGATTTCTTTATTTGTGCAAGGGTTAGGGTTAAGGTTTGATATGAATATTCAAAAAACTCTGAATTTTTTAAATTTTGGTTAGGGTTAGGGTAAGGATTAGATATTAATATTCAGAAAACTCTGGATTTCTTTATTTGTGCAAGGGTTAGGGTTAAGGTTTGATATGAATATTCAAAAAACTCTGAATTTTTTAAATTTTGGTTAGGGTAAGGATTAGATATGAATATTCAGAAAACTCTGCATTTTTTTTTATTTGGGCTAGGGTTAGGGTAAGATTTGAATATTAAGAAAACAAGTTTTTTTTTTATTTGGACAAGGGTTAGGGTCAGATATGAATATTCAGAAAACTCGGAATTTTTTTTATTCCGGCTAGGGTTAGGGTTAGAGTAATGGTTATATATTAATATTCAGAAAACTCTGCATTTTTTTAATTTGGGTTAGTGTTAGGGTTAGAGATGAATATTAAAAAAACTCTGAATTTTAAATTTTGGTTAGGGTTAGGGTAAGGATTAGATATGACTATTCAAAAAACTCTGCATTTTTTAATTTTGGTTAGTGTAACGATTAGATATGAATATTCAGAAAACTCTGGATTTTTTTTTATTTAGGCTAGGGTTAGGTTTAGGGTTTGATATGAATAATCAAAAAACTCTGCATTTTTTTTAATTTGGGTTAGTGTAAGCGTTAGATATGAATATTAAAAAAAACTCTGATGTTTTTTCATTTAGGCTACGGTTAGGGTTAAGGTTAGATATGAATATTTAGAAAACTGTGCATTTTTTTGATTCAGGCTAGGGTTAGGGTTAGATATGAATATTTAGAAAACTCTGAATTTTTTTATTAGGGTTAGGGTTAGGGATCGATATAAATATTCAGAAAACTCTGCATTTTTTTTGATTTGGGCAAGGGTTAGGGTTAGGTTTAGGGATCGATATGAATATTCAGAAAACTATGCATTTTTTTTATTTGGGCAAGGGTTAGGGTTAGGGTTAGTGTTAGATATTAATATGTAGAAAACTGAAGTTTTATTTGGGCTAGGGTTAATTTTAGATATGAATATCCAGAAAACTCTGCATTTTTTTATTAGGGTGAGGGTTGAATATTAAGAAAACTCTGCATTTTGTTGATTAAACTTAGGGTTAGGGTTAGGGTTAGATATGAATATCCAGAAAACTCTGCATTTTTTGATTTGGGCTAGGGTAAGGGTTAGCATTAGGGTTAGATATGAATATGCAGAAAACTCTGCATTAAGGTAAGATGTGAATATCTAGACAACTCTGCATATTTTTTATATAAGCTAGCGTTGCATATCCAGAAAACTCTGTATTTTGTTTATTAGGGTTAGGTTGAATGTTCTGAAAACTCTGGTGAGGATAAGATATGAATAGACAGAAAACTCTGCATTTTTTAGATATGAACAGGGTTAGGGTTAGGGTTAGGGTTAGATATGAATATTCAGAAAACTCTGCATTTTTTTGATTTGGGCTAGGGTTATGGTTAGGGTTAGGGTTAGGGTAGATATTAATATCCAGAAAACTCTGCATTTTTTTTTTATTTAAGCTAGAGTTAGGGTTAAGTTTTTTTGATTTGGGCAAGGCTTAGGGTTACATAGAAATATTCAGAAAACTCTGCATTTTTTTGATTTGGGCAAGACTTAGGGTTAGGGTTAGGGTTAGGGTTATGGTTAGGGTTAGGGTTATGGTTATGGTTATGGTTAGGGTAGATATGAATATCCAGAAAACTCTGCATTTTTTTGATTTGGGTTAAGGGTAGAGTTAGGGTTAGGGTTGAATGTTATTAAAACTCTGCATTTTATTGATTAGGCTTATGCTTATGCATTTTTTATATCGCAGTCTGAAGATACCTCTTTGACGTCCTTAATGTTGTGAAGTCGCTTCGAAGGACGAGTTCCCTTCATCAGGTGTGCCCGTGTTCGTCTGAGGTCTGGCCATTCGTTTTGGATCTCCTTCCATGCGGAACAACTGGTGTAAGGGAGCTTTGAGGATCCTCTGATGATCTCCGCGAGTGAAGTCCTAAATACGGTGGCCCTCATCCTGCCCCCGTACGAAGGAGCAGACTTAACATGTTGGGTGGCTGCGTTCTAAATCAGCAAAATCAATACCATCAGCAAAATCAGTGTAATAAGCAAACCAGCAAAATCAGCAAAAATCAGCAAAAATCAGCAACATCAGCAAAACCAGCAAAATCAGCAAAAATCAGCGAACCAGCAAAATCAGCAAAAATCAGCAACATCAGCAAAACCAGCAAAAATCAGCAAAATCAGCAGGTATGTTTGCTCTGTCAGCGCGATGCCTGGAATGCAGACAGTAGCCAGAAATGATTTCAATCTTCGGCTGGCTGAGAACTGGCCCCGGCAGAGCTTTTCATAGGCCTTAACGCAAAGGCTTGCTATCGGTGAGGACAGCGGGATGATGTTCTGACTGGATCAAGTATGGGCCAAAATGCTTGATCGCTGCAGCAATAGCCAATGCTTCGACTTCACACGGCAGCTAAGTGGTTGATGAACGTTTAATCTTGCATAAAAATAACCACAGCGCAGTAGTTTCCCTCCTCTGTCTGCACACGTCAGCCAATGCTATGTTGTTTAACGGATCCATCAGTTACGATCCACAATTGGTCAGCAGGATGGCGTATGTGAATGGTTTGTTGACGACGTCAAGTGCTTCTCGTAAGTGGTCTGACGGACGATACACTTTACTGCATCTTGTGACTCTCTTCCCGCTTCAACTAAAGGGTTAAGGAAGTGGGAACTTGTTTTTTTTATGGAAATCGCTTCAGACAAGGCATGAAGCCACTTGATGTAAGGAGCTAAAAATTCTACTTCAAAGGTCAAAAAACTAGCCAACGATAAGTATTGGATGGATAGATTCCAACCCAGAAAATAGCAATTCTTCCCACTTTGTCAGAAACATCGCTCATAGAATGTGAGGACTAAAGGACAAAATAAGGAAATAAGTAATAACGAAGGTCCAACGAAACCCAAACCACTCTGTCCGTAGATCACAAAGTCCTTTGTCAGCTTCCAAAGCAGATCTCTACGTTCGTCACACGTGCACTTACTTCGCACCGTTTCGTTGAAGACGGTAAGAGACCCGCTTTTATTAGGCTGAGGCACACCTAATTTGCATGCGTGCAATGTGACTTCGCGAGACTCCGAGTGAACCGTACGTAATAAAGGTTCACGGACGCCATGTTGAATTCTTTTCCTTCATCCGCAGCGCACAGAGATGGCAGGGAGGCATCGATCGCCTTCGCCGGTTGCTTCTTCTTCGGGGGACAACGCAAGCCTCATCTTCGCTTGTGCTCTCGTCCGTGGTTTGAGGGTCGAGAAACATCGCGTCCGCTGGAATACTGCTGATATCCAAGTCACTGTCCGATGCGGCTGCTGCAAGCCAGAGCGATGCCTCACTGCTCTCTGACTCACTCTTGTCGTCCAGTGATGGTTGCGTTGCTAACCGTAGGTCTCTAACGTGACGGGGCATACCGTCGACTCGCACCGCCTGTGGGCTGATTACCTCAGTGACGCGTCCAATGTACTCGGCACATTAGTTCCTTCAGAGTTGTCTCTGATCTTGGCAAGTCCATCGTGCAGTTTCTGAAAGGGGTCACAACACCAAAATATTTCATGGCTTCCTTTGCAAAGGGAATTTGATAGAAGGCGCTAGTGAGGTCAGTTTAGATGATCCATCGCCACTGGCTTATCTTCCTCAGAGTGGAGTCAACGTTCGGCATGGCAGACGGCTGCGGCTTTGAATAGCGACCAACGCTGGAAAATGCAGTGACCAGGCGGTGGCCTCCACTAAGCTTGCGGACTAAGGAGGAGGGGTGTACATACTCAACTGCTACTCTGACATGTTCGGGCTGGGAAAATACACCAATGTGTTCCAAATCATGGAACTTCAGTTGTAGCTCTCTGTTTTTTTTCATTATATTGGGGAAATCGGTCTCGACGCTGGGCTGGTTTTGTAGGACCCATGTTAATTGTGGCCTCGATGTGACCAGATGAGCCGTTATACCCGGGTAAACCCTCTCCAAATGCATTGGAAAATTCGGCATTGAGATGTTGGAATCCAATCTTTTCTGATCGGGATAGCAGGTCATCCAGGTTAATGTTCTCTTGGTGTTTGGTTGAGATTGGAGTGGCACTTAGCATGCCAGATGGTGTTGAGATTGGAGTGGCACTTAGCATGCCAGATGGTGTTGAGATTGGAGTGGCACTTAGCATGCCAGATGGTGTTGAGATTGGAGTGGAACTTAGCATGCCAGATGGTGTTGAGATTGGAGTGGCACTTAGCATGCCAGATGGTGTTGAGATTGGAGTGGCACTTAGCATGCCAGATGGTGTTGAGATTGGAGTGGCACTTAGCATGCCCGATGGTGTTGAGATTGGAGTAGCACTTAGCATGCCAGATGGTGTTGAGATTTAAGTGGCACTTAGCATGCCCGATGGTGTTGAGATTGGAGTGGCACTTAGCATGCCAGATAGTGTTGAGATTGGAGTGGCACTTAGCATGCCAGATGGTGTTGAGATTGGAGTGGCACTTAGTATGCCAGATGGTGTTGAGATTGGATTAGCACTTAGCATGCCAGATGGTGTTGAGATTGGAGTGGCACTTAGCATGCCCGATGGTGTTGAGATTGGAGTGGCACTTAGCATGCCAGATGTTGTTGAGATTGGAGTGGAACTTAGCATGCCCGATGGTGTTGAGATTGGAGTGGCACTTAGCATGCCAGATAGTGTTGAGATTGGAGTGGCACTTAGCATGCCAGATGGTGTTGAGATTGGAGTGGCACTTAGCATGCCAGATGGTGTTGAGATTGGAGTGGCACTTAGCATGCCAGATGGTGTTGAGATTGGAGTGGCACTTAGCATGCCCGATGGTGTTGAGATTGGAGTGGAACTTAGCATGCCAGATAGTGTTGAGATTGGAGTGGCACTTAGCATGCCAGATGTTGTTGAGATTGGAGTGGCACTTAGCATGCCAGATGGTGTTGAGATTGGAGTGGCACTTAGCATGCCCGATGGTGTTGAGATTGGAGTGGCACTTAGCATGCCAGATGGTGTTGAGATTGGCGTGGCACTTAGCATGCCAGATGTTGTTGAGATTGGAGTGGCACTTAGCATGCCAGATGGTGTTGAGATTGGAGTGGCACTTAGCATGCCCGATGGTGTTGAGATTGGAGTGCCACTTAGCATGCTAGATGTTGTTGAGATTGGAGTGGCACTTAGCATGCTAGATGGTGTTGAGATTGGAGTGGCACTTAGCATGCCAGATGTTGTTGAGATTGGAGTGGCACTTAGCATGCTAGATGGTGTTGAGATTGGAGTGGCACTTAGCATGCTAGATGTTGTTGAGATTGGAGTGGACCGTAGCATGCCAGATGTTGTTGAGATTGGAGTGGCACTTAGATTGCCAGATGTTGTTGAGATTGGAGTGGCACTTAGATTGCCAGATGTTGTTGAGATTGGAGTGGCACTTACATTGCTAGATGTTGTTGAGATTGAGGTGGCACTTAGCATGCCAGATGTTGTTGAGATTGGAGTGGCACTTAGCGTGCCAGATGGTGTTGAGATTGGAGTGGCGCTTAGCATGCCAGATGTTGTTGAGATTGGAGTGGCACTTAGCATGCCAGATGTTGTTGAGATTGGAGTGGCACTTAGCATGCCAGATGTTGTTGAGATTGGAGTGGCACTTAGCATGCCAGATGGTGATGAGATTGGAGTGGCACTTAGCATGCAAGATGTTGTTGAGATTGGAGTGGCACTTAGCATGCCAGATGGTGTTGAGATTGGAATGAACGTGGCATGGAAAGTTCCAAATACTCACCAGGCCAAATTGTGGGTAGTCAGTGTGGGGCACGCAAAAAATGAGCACGTCGGACATGTTTCGTATTGGGTGGTTATTGAGACATATCTCATCCGGGTGTCGCCAATCCATATCTCGGACTTAGCAGATCTAACTAACAGGTGGTTGCTGCACATGAATCGGACACGACCAAGTATCGACCTCTTCGATAACTTGTCCCTCAAAATGGCACATTGTGTTCCCTCTCTCCAGAATGACCCTGGTTTCTTCCATCACATTGAGTGGGGAGGAGCCATCTACTTGTCGGGAAGACTGGGAAGTGTTCAAGATCTTAGCACCCAGTCGTTTGGTTGTGGAATGTTGAATCGTGTTCTCTGCGGCACCACTGTCCACAATGATCCTCATCGGATGGTGATTTGAGAACATGTCGATGTAAGGGATTGTTCAGTCTTCACTCGCCGTGAGGCTGTTGTATTTTCATCCTCTATATGTAATTGATTCAAGATCCCGTGACAAATGATGGATTTCGAGCATTGGGCAGGCTTGGATCATATATCGCCGGTCTGATTCAGGAAGGAAGGTACATTTACTCAGGAAATGGTTTGTGTTGAACCCTTTTGCCTAACTACACAGTGGGCAAGTCCTCCTCGGTTGAGGTTTCTTGTCGTCACGATGTGGTGTAATGAATGCCCGACTCACGGACACCTTATTTCCTAACTTTTTGAGAAGAGAATACAATGCCAAGGAGATTTCAGGCTTGGTTGACGCCAATGAGCGTGAACTTAATTCTGTCCCATAATGTTGCTTGACTAACTTAGGGAGGACTGGGTGGAGTAGGCATAACGAAGTGAGGACTATTTAATTCTCCAATGTGGGGGTGACTTACTCATCTTCTGTGGGAAGACTGTCATCGTGTCTTATATGGTGTCAGTGTTTAGCAGGGAGTCATCAATGAAGGCTGTTAGTCTCGGAAATAAACCTTCTGGGCGTTCGTCCGGTTCAAGTCTTATGGAGTTGAAGTCAAGGAGTTGAAAGCCACTAGTCTGGATGCCATAATGCTATCTTATGGTCTGCCAAACACTTGCGAAGGACGTGGATGTCTTGACAATGGCATTCCGTGATATGACGGGGCAGTAATTTGCCACCATCATCTCGACAATATTATTTTATTTTTATTTTTTGTGTCTGCTGAAATCAGGTACCTCCATACTGTCATTTGTGAAGCCCCGGTGTGGGTGTGCAGGTGACTTCTTCACCCAATTAGCCTCGAAGAATGGGGCATAGTTGCTAGCAAAGGACAGGCAGCAGTATGTATGGTTATTCCTCTATACCTCAATGGAAGAGATAATCTCGTTCTTTATCAGGCACCACTCCTTCGAGGTGCGTGCAGACATACTGAAAGATATTTGAGTAACTGATATGTATTTGAATGAGTTTTATAATCCTTTGGACGTAACATATGTTGGTAAATAAACTGCATTAAATAAAAATGTATCACGCGAAACCTTTTGAAGGTACAGACATAATTTATTCCCGATCGTACTAACCCAACAAAACGTAAACTCATGATAAATGGAACAGTCCTTCACCGAGCAGACGAGAAGCGCAAATAACTGAGTAATACTTAGAGTTATCAGCCCTGACCTATAAATATGCTTGTAACTTAATACTGGCGTATGGTATTTTTAAGGGATTGCTGTATATTAAGGTATATTTACTGAAGATTACTTGGAAACCATTAATTTCTGTAAATTTTCAGTGGCATATTCCGATTCCTTGCAAAAAATACACTTATATGGCAAATTTCATTGTTTAATCTTGTGTTTTAACAAAGATATGACATTTTTACTGAAAAATTAGAGTAAAAAATATAAAGAAAAGTTGGAAAAATATCCAACCTTGCAAGGAACAAAAATTGTTTTATTTATTTTCAGATTTAAAAAATTTAAAAAGTTAAGATTTTTCTACATCTTATTTAATGTGTAGTGTTAAATTATACTAGTTGATCTACCCAACCTTTTAGTTGAAGTAGCCATCATTTTAGGGCCTTAATATTATACTAGTTGAAGTAGCCATCCTTTTAGGGCCTCAACATTATACTAGTTGAAGTAGCCATCCTTTTAGGGCCTTAATATTTTACTAGTTGAAGTAGACATACTATTAGGGCCTTAACATTATACTTGTTGAAGTAGCCATCATTTTAGGGCCTCAACATTATACTAGTTGAAGTAGACATCCTATTAAGACGTCAACATTATCTTAGTTTAAGTAGCAGTCTTTTTAGGGCCTCAACATTATACTAGTTGAAGTAGCCATCATTTTAGGGCCTCAACATTATACTAGTTGAAGTAGCCATACTATTAAGGCCTCAACATTATACTAGTTGAAGTAGCCATCCTTTTAGGGCCTTAACATTATACTAGTTGAAGTAGCCATCCTTTTAAGGCCTTAACATTATACTAGTTGAAGTAGCCATCCTTTTAAGGCCTTAACATTATACTAGTTGAAGTAGACTTCTTTTTAAGGCCTCAACATTATACTAGCTGAAGTAGACATCGTTTTAGGGCCTCAACATTATACTAGTTGAAGTAGACATTATTTTAGGGCCTCAACATTATACTAGTTGAAGTAGCCATCATTTTAGGGCCTCAACATTATACTAGTTGAAGTAGCCATCTTTTTAGGGCCTCAACATTATACTAGTTGAAGTAGACATCATTTTAGGGCATCAACATTATACTAGTTGAAGTAGCCATCTTTTTAGGGCATCAACATTATACTAGTTGAAGTAGCCATCATTTTAGGGCCTTGACATTATACTAGTTATAGTAGCCATCTTTTTAGGGCCTCAACATTATACTAGTTGAAGTAGTCATCCTTTTAGGGCCTTAACATTATACTAGTTGAAGTATACATTCTTTTAGGACCTCAACATTATACTAGTTTAAGTATCCACCCTTTTTAGGGTTTCAACATTATACTAGTTGAAGTAGACATCATTTTAGGGCCTCAACATTATACTAGTTTCCGCCAAATAAAAATGCTCAACGTTTTAGGGCCTCAACGTTTTAGGGTTTAACATTATACCAGTTGAAGTGGTTACTCTTTTAGGGTCTTAATATCATACTAGTGTATAACCCAACGTTTTAAGGTCTCAGCCTTATACTAGTTGATATACACAACGTTTTAAGGCCTCAACATTATACTAGTTCAAGTGGTTATTCTTTTAGGGGGCTAATATTATATAAGTTTTAATACCATACGTTTTAGGGCTTCAATATCATACTAGTTGAAGTAGCCATCTTTTTGGGGCTTAACATTATACTAGTTGATATACCCAACGTTTTTGATCCTCAACAATACACTACTTAAAGTAGCCATCTTTTTTAGGGCCTTAATATCATACTAGTTGAAGTAGCCATCTTTTTGGGTCTTAATATCATACTAGTTGATATACCCAACGTTTTTGATCCTCAACAATACAGCTTTCCCCCTACGCAGAAATATTTGTAGTTTAAGGAAAGGAAAAAAAAAATTTTTTTGACCCCCCCCCCCCAAAAAAATTGTTTTTATCCTCCCCATACATATAAGTATTTTGAATTAAAAAGAAAAAAAAAGGTTTGACCCCCCCACAAAAAACAATTTATTTAACCCTTCCCCATACATAGTAATTTTTTCAGTTAAAAAAGAAAAAAAAAAAGAAAAATTGTTAGTTCCCCCCAAACTTTTTTTTATCCTCCCCCATACATAGTAATATCATCAGTTAGAAAAAAAAAAATTCTTTTACCCCGCACCCCCAAAAAATATTTACCCTCCCCCATACATAGTAATATTTTCAGCTACAAAAAGAAAAAAAAAAATTTTCCCCGTACAAAATTTTTTTTTACCCTCCCTCATACATAAGAATAGTTTTAGTTAAAAAAAAAAAATTTTTTACACCCCCCCAAATAATTTTTTACCCTCCCCCATACATAGTTAAAGAAAGAAAAGAAAATTACGAGGCACCTCGCTCATATCAAAGAACTCATGTTTAAATATGTTATTGAAGGCGCCTACGTCATATCAAAGAACCAGTTTTTTTATTCTTCCAAAATGGTTACCCATTTAGTAATGGCCGAGATATTTGTTGCTTAACTTCAATTTACAATAAAACACCTTGTCTTTTCAACGTAATGAAAATAAAGAATGATAAAGTGAAAAAATCCTCTCACAATGACGTCACTTCCGGAAGGAGTAGTCAGCAATTTATTTTTCCAAAATTGTCACCCATTTATTAATGGCTGAGATATGCCTTGCTTAACTTTAATTTACAGCAAAACACATTGTCTTAACAAAGTAACGAAAATAAAGAATGATAATGTGAAAAAATCCTCTCAAAATGACGTCACTTTCGAAAGGATGACTTTGCAATTTTAACAGTAGTTGTCATTCAAAGTATGGTTTAAAAAACAAGCTGGTTTATGAAGGAAATGTCTTTCATTAATTGTATGAATAATTTTTATTAATATCACCTTATCGGAAAATATTGTAAATACATATGTAAATTTGATAATAGCAGTTGTAAGTGTATATTTGTAAATATGAATTTAATTGAAGGTTAAAAGGAATGAATTATGTAAATGGCACAACCCGTCTAGTGTCTGAGCGACTTTTTGTAACAGTATATAAGGAAGTTGAAAAAAGTATTAGTTTAAGTAAGATTCTTGACACGTTTTCCGTTCTAATCGCAGTCTCGTCTTGAAATTTCGTTCTTCTTTGTTTATATGTTATCTAATGTCATTTAATGTTATCTAATGTAAATTAATTGATTAATAGTTTCCTAATTCTAAAGGTATACAAATATTATGAACGCTGACTTGAAAAAATTAATTTATTAAATACTCGAGCCCCTCCCTCTCTCCCTCTTTCTCTCTCTCTCTCTCTCTCTCTCTCTTACGTTTACAAAAATTCTCCAGGATGGACAGACAGACAGAGAAAGTGCTCGTTATATTATAAGTGGACTAGTGGAAATAGACTCCTTAACGGTCGTTTATTTTTGGTAGGCTGCCGCGTTCTTGGGTGGTGAGACATTTTCAGTTAAAAAAAAATTGTCTCCGAATACTTTGTTTAAAAAGGAAAAAAAACGAACGCAGACCCCAAACTATATCGAAGAACCAGTTATTATACGATCATTCATTGCTAACTGAAAGAAGTGAGAAAAAAACATTTGTTTAAGTAGTTAAATCAAGATGTTATTTATACCTTTGTCCATTTGTGCATTCGGTAGCGTATCGGACAGTTGACGATAAGGTTGCGAGTTCGAATCACAGCCTCGGCGTCGAAATTATTTATTGATTATTTAGTCGTTAATATGTTCTCTCTCTCTCCCTCTCTTTCTCTCTGTCTTTCTCTCCCTCTCTTTCGCTCTCTCTCTCTCTTTCTTTCTCTCTCTCTCTCTCCCTCTCTTTCTGTAATTTTCGTGTTCAACACTTTAGATAGAAAACAATTATGGTCTTGTGATAAATGAGTTTTCGTTGATCCAATAACTAGAAATAACATTAAACAAGCAAAAAATTATTATTATCATCATCATCATCATCATTATTATTGTTATTATTATTATTATTATTATTATTATTTGTACTCACTAGGAGTTCTCACACAGATCATCGTCAGTGATTGCTCACCGACAACAACCAGTGGTATTTCCTGGAGTCTGAGTGACAACAAGTCTCCCCAGACTTCCAGTGTTCTTCACCTCTTTTCGATAACGATGCGGTATCGCAACAGCCTCTTACCATTGATTTCTCACTCGTAAAGACAAGGTCCCAGCATTCTTTGCACCTTTCCAGTGGAGGTCTGGTTTGTTCTGTCCCTCCTCGGTCTTCTCATCCTCCTCAACCCTCTACAAATAGTTTGTCTGGTGTCAGCCTAGGCAGGCACCATTTTTTTTTTAATTTTTTTAATTAACTTTTTAAAAAAAAAAATTTATTTATTTATTTTTAAAAATTTTTTATTTGTTTTTTTTTAAATTAAAATTTTTATTTTTTAAATTTTTATTTATTTTTTAAATTATTTATTATTATTTTTTTCGATTTATTGAGAATTAAAGGTAAAAATTAAAAATGAATTATTTATTTTGGAACAGAAAAATTAGTACAACATTCGAAGAGAGCCGGATGGCTAAGACTTTCCGAGCTTGAAACCGAAGATCTTTGAAAAGCCTTGGCTTAAGGAAAGAATAATAAACATTATTTTATTACGGAATACACCTTGCATTGAACAATTGAAGTTTGAAATAAATCTGAACATCCGTACATGTTTATCCCTTTTCTTTCATTTATCTTTATAATTGCTCTATCTCGTATATTGAGCTTAAACCATTTCACTATAGGTTCTATCTACTAAAAGTTTACTTTTAATTTATATTTGATTCTACATATATATATATATATATCTATATATATATATATATATATATATATATATATACATATATATATATATATATATATATCATAAAAACCACACACAAACAAATCATAAAAGTCACACACAAACAAATCATAAAAACCACACACAAACAAATCATAAAAACCACAAAAAAACAAATCATAAAAACCACACACAAACAAATCATAAAAACCACACACAAACAAATCATAAAAGCCACACACAAACGAATCATAAAAACCACACACAAACAAATCATAAACGTCACACACAAACAAATCATAAAAACCACAAACAAACAAATCATAAAAGCCACACACAAACGAATCATAAAAACCACACACAAACAAATCATAAACGTCACACACAAACAAATCATAAAAACCACACACAAATTAATCATAAAAGCCACACACAAACAAATCATAAAAACCACACACAAACAAATCATAAAAACCACACACAAACAAATCATAAAAGTCACACACAAAGTAATCATAAAAACCACACACAAACAAATCATAAAAGCCACACACAACAAATCATAAACGTCACACACAAACAAATCATAAAAACCACACACAAACAAATCATAAAAACCACACACAAACAAATCATAAAAGTCACACACCAAGTAATCATAAAAACCACACACAAACAAATCACAAAAGCCACAGACAAACAAATCATCGAAAACCACACACAAACAAATCATAAAAGTCACACACAAACAAATCCTAAAAACCACACAAAAACAAATCATAAAAACCACACAAAAACAAATCATAAAAACCACACACAAACAAATCATAAAAACCACACACAAACAAATCATAAAAACCACACAAAAACAAATCATAAAAACCACACAAAAACAAATCATAAAAGCCACACACAAACAAATCATAAAAGTCACACACAAACAAATCATAAAAACCACACACAAACAAATCATAAAAACCACACACAAACAAATCATAAAAACCACACAAAAACAAATCATAAAAACCACACAAAAACAAATCATAAAAACCACACACAAACAAATCATAAAAAACACACACAAACAAATCATAAAAACCACACACAAACAAATCATAAAAACCACACAAAAACAAATCATAAAAACCACACACAAACAAATCATAAAAACCACACACAAACAAATCATAAAAACACACACAAACAAATCATAAAAACCACACACAAACAAATCATAAAAACCACACAAAAACAAATCATAAAAACCACACACAAACAAATCATAAAAACCACACAAAAACAAATCATAAAAACCACACAAAAACAAATCATAAAAACCACACACAAACAAATCATAAAAACACACACAAACAAATCATAAAAGCCACACACAAACAAATCATAAAAGCCACACACAAACAAATCATAAAAGCCACACACAAACAAATCATAAAAGCCACACACAAACAAATCATAAAAGCCACACACAAACACACACATAAAACACATCATAGAAAAATAAGCATAAATTATCTTTAATCTTCGTTTGATGCACAAAACTAATCGAGTTTTTCTACTTTTATTTTTTCTTGGAGTCGAAATATTAAAACCGAAAATATAAAAGCAGACGTCGGCGGTTTGATCTGGTTGGCCTTTGGCGCATCCTGTCAACATGATATATAAAAGTTTTCGGACATTCAACTCCGATTTTGCACCAGAAAAAAAAGCGCATGAAGAAAAAAAGCAGTTGTTGTAGTTGGACGAGTTCTTGCGTATCGAATGTCTAATCTATCTGCTGACTCTGTTCATGTACTTTTTGTTCTTGTTAAAATTTCTAGCGAAACTTGTGGAAATTATACGGCTAATTAAATCAGATTTAGATAGATAGATAAATAGATAGATTGATAGATCTGAACAGACTGAGATAGATAGATAGATAGATAGATAGATAGATAGATAGATAGATAGATAGATAGATAGATAGATAGATAGATAGATAGATAGATAGATAGATAGATAGATATGAACAGACTGGAATAGATAGATAGATAGATAGATCTGAACAGATTGAGATAGATAGATAGATAGATAGATAGATAGATAGATAGATAGATAGATAGATAGATAGATTGTTATGTTTCTTACTTTTTGTGTTGGTTATTGGCGTATTTTTACTCTTTCTTTCATGCTTAATAAGAATAGCAAACGTTAGAACCCCCACAATAGATAGATAGATAGATAGATAGATAGATAGATAGATAGATAGATTTCCGTCAGCAGGAAATGAACATATCAGCACAGCAGGAAGCGACACAAGATAAATAAAGATTCAAGTCATCAAATTTTCTTGTAACTAAAAAAATAAGGTGAATATTCATAAAGAGAAAATGTGAAACAGGACTAAAAGAAAAAGAGGGGGAAAAGAAGAAAGAAAGAAAGAAAGAAAAAAGTAAAAAAAAAAGAAAAAAGAAAAAGAAAAAAGAACAAAAAGAAAAAGAAGAAAGAAAGAAAGAAAAAAGTTTAAAAAAAGAAAAAAGAAAAAAGAACAAAAAGAAAAAGAAAAAGAAAGAAAAACAGAAAGAAGGAAAAAAGTTAAAAAAAAAGAAAAAAAAAAAAAAAACGAAAGAAAAAAGAAAGAAAAGAGTAAAACGAAAAACATGATAAAAAAGGTAAGTTTCAATATAAAAAATAAAAAAGACAAAATAACAAATTAGTCGCTTTCTGCATACCATATCCAGTAGCATTACCCGCCGTTCATAATATATTTACGCAGACACTCACAAGAGGGCGTCAGATCCGAATTATCTCCCATTTTCGCGACGGTAGATGACACAACGATTCGTGGTATAAAAGGCGCTGCACATAAATGTAAATCCCTTTTTGACTACCGGAACTGGCTTCGATAGACTCCCTCATTTCACCAGACCCCATTCGCTTTCCCCTTTTAATTCGCATCCGGCTTTGACGAATGCACCACATATCTGCACGCTCAAAATTCACCATACGGTATGTAAGACATTCCTGTCAACTTACACTCACACCCACGATCATTCTACTTAGTTTGTTGTACACGTTCTCTGGGACACAATCTCAAAGCGAACAGCACGTGTGTGCTCCAAACAAAGATGAAACAGAAGTGAAAGTCTTACATACCGGATAGTGATTCGGTATGTAAGACTTTCATCTCTACATAAACACACACATCATTTGTAGACTTTTTTATACAAATACTTTATGAATTTCATAGCGAACCAAGGGTTTTGTATACGTCATTGTTTTCGCGTTTGAACTTTGTTTTAATCGATATATGCTTGTATTTGAATATATATATATGTATATATATATATATATATACATACAGATCCATATACATATATATATATATGTATATATATATATATATATATATATATATGTATATATCTACATACACATCCATATATATATATATATATATATATGTGTGTGTTTGTTAATTATTTTTTATTCAAACATGTACAAAGTCTGCTACACTGGCATGTCGATGTTATCGATCTACAGCTATCAAGATCTGAGGTCTCATCAGGCAGACGGTTTTTTGTGATCCAACCCGATCGGTGAAGTCCAGGAAGAATGGAGCCAAGCAAAAGAAAAAGGAGGAATAATAGTCATGTGACCAATTTTTTTTTAAAATTGGCCGTTGAAAATGTTTAATTTTACAATAATTCATATTTTTATTTTTATTCAACGCTAAGCTGGGCAGGGGGGGTAAAGGAAAAAGAAAAAAGAAAAAAGGAGAAGAGAAAGAAAAAGAGAAAGAGGGGATGTTAGGGATGGGTTTCTATAGCCATTTAAAAGTGGTTGAGGATGGGAGGGGTTGTGGGCCTAACTTTACGTTATGACAAGCGACAGATATTTTGCAAGTGAGATTTTGTCGTGTGTCAAAGAAATAAAGATATCTCAACCAATTTAATATGGACGGCTAGTTTCAACGATAAAACTTAAAGTAATATTTAGTTTTTAATATTATTGGTGATGAATAAATTTATTTTAATTATAGATAATATTTAATAATGAGTTAATAAAATATAGTTGTCATTATATTTAGTAAAAGTCGTATATAGATTCATAACAATAGTATTAATAAATTATATTGTTATATCTCGACCTATTAACATTTAGTTTTAATTATTTTGGGTGATAAATAAATGTATTTTAATTCTAAGTAATATTTAGTAATGAATTAATAAAACATAGTGGTAATTATTTTTATTTTTAGTAAAAGTCATATATGAATTAATGGCAGTGGTATTAATACATTTTATTATTAGTTGTAATTGTATTAAGAATGGTGAGGTTAATACTTGTCAGACTATTAAAGATAATATTGGTGGTAACGTGTTTTAGTTAAGTTTTTTTTTAAATTATGGTCCATGGGTAGGGGGACTAGAAATTGTGGGAGCCAGTAAATTTGAGTAATTTAAACAATATATAATTTTAAAGATGATTTCGATAATATGTGGTTGATTTTGTGGGGTTTTGTAATTTAAATATTCGACTTGATTATTTCAGGCCAAGATTAAGTATATGGAGAACATCTATATACACATACATACATATACACACATACATGTACATATATATACATATATGTATATGCATACATATGTATGCACACATATGCATATACATATACATAAATACACAGATACATACACATACACATACATACACACACATATATATACACACATGCACACACATATACATACATATACTTACAAATTTCATATTCTCATACACACACACAAATACATACACATATATCCACAAACATACCTACACATACATATCTAGATCTTCACCTGAGGGTGTTATACTATGTATTCCAAAAAGATTAATTATATTATACTTGTAATTAAAGGTTAAAGCTATCTGATTTGGAGATGTTTATAGGTATTAATTTTAGGGGGTTGGTGGACATTGAGGGTTTTTGGTTTTAATGGTATTGGTTAGGGGGTATTGTACAGATTACTAAAAAGATGTGATCTGTTATGCCTACAATTAATCAATGTTTCTTGTCTTTTGTTTAAAAGTTTTCCTCTATCGGTAAATTTAATTATTTCAAGTTTTTCGCCAAGGCATAAATAACATGGTGAGTTTAGGGAGCTACAAGTGCTAGTTTTTCTGATAGTGTTCCAAATTACAGTTCGTGATTTATTTTTATTAGTTAATTCCCAGTGGTAACCTGAAAGTGAGGATCTATTTTGGTAGCTTGGGTTGTTGAATGAGCATTTATGGCCTGTGTATCTTTCTTTCAAAGTGTTACCCGCCATACCTATGTAGTATTTTTTATAGTTGGGTTTTCCTCTATCCATAAATTTAATTATTTCAAGTTTTTCGCCAAGGCATAAATAACACGGTGAGTTTAGGAAAGCGAGAGTTAGGAGGCTGCCGAAAGTAAACGCAAGTCCACTAAGACCTTATAGTCTCCAATGAACGATCGTAGTCTTGGGAGGCTGACAGGAGGTAAGTGTGGCGATTGTGTCGGGTCCAATTGACAAGGATACTTCAGACCATATCCACCCAAGGATCAATGTTTGCTTCGGACATATAATAGTTTTGCTAGCCAATAACTTTAAATTGGCCAGAGACAGTGGCGATGAATCTGGCCAATTGACAAGGATACTTTAGACCATATCCACCCAAGGATCAATGTTTGCTTCGGACATATAATAGTTTTGCTTGCCAATAACTTTAAATTGGCCAGAGACAGTGGCGATGAATCTGGCCAAACTGAGGATCGGACACGACCAAGTATCGATCTCTTCGATAACTTGTCCCTCAAAATGGCACATTGTGTTCCCACTCTCCAGAATGACCCTGGTTTCTTCCATCACATTGAGTGGGGAGGAGCCATCTGCTTGTCGGGAAGACTGGGAAGTGTTCAAGATCTTTGCACCCAGTCGTTTGGTTGTGGAATGTTGAATCGTGTTCTCTGCGGCACCACTGTCCACAATGATCCTCATCGGATGGTGATTTGAGAACATGTCGATGTAGGGGATTGTTCAGTCTTCACTCGCCGTGAGGCTGTTGTATTTTCATGCTCTATATGTAATTGATTAAAGATCCAGTGACAAATGTGACAAATGATGGATTTCGAGCATTGGGCAGGCTTGGATCATATATCGCCGGTCTGATTCAGGAAGAAAGGTACATTTACTCAGGAAATGGTTTGCGTTGAACCCTTTTGCCTAACTACACAGTGGGCAAGTCCTCCTCGGTTGAGGTTTCTTGTCGTCACAATGTGGTGTAATAAATGCCCGACTCACGGACACCTTATTTCCTAACTTTTTGAGAAGAGAATACATTGCCAGGGAGATTTCCGGCTTGGTTAACGCCAATGTGCATGACCTTAATTCTGTCCCATGATGTTGCTTCACTAACTTAGGGAGGGCTGGGTGGAGTAGGCATAACGAAGTGAGGACTATTTAATTCTCCAATGTGGGGGTGACTTCCTCGCCTTCTGTGGGAAGACTGTCATCGTGTCTTATATGGTGTCAGTGTTTAGCAGGGAGTCATCAATGAAGGCTGTTAGTCTCGGAAATAAACCTTCTGGGCGTTCGTCCAGTTCAAGTCTTATGGAGTTGAAGTCAAGGAGTTGAAAGCCACTAGTCTGGATGCCATAATGCTATCTTATGGTCTGCCAAACACTTGTGAAGGACGTGGATGTCTTGACAATGGCATTCCGTGATATGTCGGGCCAGTAATTTGCCACCATCATCTCGACAATATT
>OY744549.1:9984923-10014923 GCA_963556195.1 Sepiola atlantica
GGTGAGGGTTAGGGTTAGGGTTAAATATGAATATTCAGAAAACTCTGCATTTTTTTGATTTGGGCAAGGGTTAGGGTTAGGGTAGATATGAATATCCAGAAAACTCTGCATTTTTTTTGGTTAGGGTTAGTGTTAGGGTTACGGTTGAATTTTTTGTTGATTAGAGTTAGGGTTAAGGTTAGGGTTGAATATCCAGAAAATCTTGCATTTTTTTTATCAGGTCTAGGGGTAGGGTTGGGGTGAGGGTTTAATATTAAGAAAACTCTGCATTTTGTTCATTAGGGTTAGGGTTATGATTGAATATTTAGAAAACTCTGCATTTCTTTTATTAGGGTTAGGGTTAGGGTTGAATATCCAGAAAACTCTGGTGACATGCGGATACAATCTTGTTCAAAGCTTCAGCTCAGTCGAAAGCATAGAAGTATCGCCTCACAACAGGTTGAATTTGGTGTTTGGTGGGGTATCTTAGCTTAATTTGTAGTGCTGTTAGTAAGGCAAGGAGAGCATGTAGTGGAGCAACGCTTGCATCTTGCTGTGAGAGCAGAGGATCATTCCAGCAGACAACCACAACATCGTCCGGAGCGAATATCGCAGTCTGAAGATACCTCTTCACGTCCTTAATGTTGTGAAGTCGCTTCGAAGGACGAGTTCCCTTCATCAGGTGTGCCCGTGTTCGTCTGAGGTCTGGCCATTCGTTTTGGATCTCCTTCCATGCGGGACAACTGGTGTAAGGGAGCTTTGAGGATCCTCTGATGATCTCCGCGAGTGAAGTCCTAAATACGGTGGCCCTCATCCTGCCCCCGTACGAAGGAGCAGACTTAACATGTTGGGTGGCTGCGTTCAAAATCAGCAAAATCAATACCATCAGCAAAATCAGTGTAATAAGCAAACCAGCAAAATCAGCAAAAATCAGCAAAATCAGCAAAATCAGCAGGTATGTTTGCTCTGTCAGCGCGATGTTAGACGGAAGCCTGGAAATGCAGACAGTAGCCAGAAATGATTTCAATCTTCGGCTGGCTGAGAAGCTTTTCATAGGCCTTAACGCAAAGGCTTGCTATCGGTGAGGACAGCGGGATGATGTTCTGACTGGATCAAGTATGGGCCAAAATGCTTGATCGCTGCAGCAATAGCCAATGCTTCGACTTCACACGGCAGCTAAGTGGTTGATGACCGTTTAATCTTGCATAAAAATAACCACAGCGCAGTAGTTTCCCTCCTCTGTCTGCACACGTCAGCCAATGCTATGTTGTTTAACGGATCCATCAGTCACGATCCACAATTGGTCAGCAGGATGGCGTATGTGAATGGTTTGTTGACGACGTCAAGTGCTTCTCGTAAGTGGTCGGACGGACAGACCACTTTACTGCATCTTGTGACTCTCTTCCCGCTTCAACTAAAGGGTTAAGGAAGTGGGAACTTGTTTTTGTTATGGAAATCGCTTCAGACAAGGCATGAAGCCACTTGATGTAAGGAGCTAAAAATTCTACTTCAAAGGTCAAAAACTAGCCAACGATAAGTATTGGATGGATAGATTCCAACCCAGAAAATAGCAATTCTTCCCACTTTGTCAGAAACATCGCTCATAGGATGTGAGGACTAAAGGACAAAATAAGGAAATAAGTAATAACGAAGTACCAACGAAACGCAAACCACTCTGTCCGTAGATCACAAAGTCCTCTGTCAGCTTCCAAAGCAGATCTCTACGGTTGTCACACGTGCACTTACTTCGCACCATTCTGTTGAAGACGGTAAGAGACCCGCTTTTATTAGGCTGAGGCACACCTAATTTGCATGCGTGCAATGTGAATTCGCGAGACGCCGCGTGAAACGTACGTAATAAAGGTTCATGGACGCCATGTTGAATTCATTTCCTTCATCCGCAGTGCACAGGACAGATAAACACGAGGACGTTTCACAGGTAAGCCCCCTTCACGTTCCCCCCCCTCCCCTGATCTCATGATCACAGAGATGGCAGGGAGGCATCGATCGCCTTCGCCGGTTGCTTCTTCTTCGGGGGACAACGCAAGCCTCATCTTCGCTTGTGCTCTCGTCCGTGGTTTGAGGGTCGAGAAACATCGCGTCTGCTGGAATACTGCTGATATCCAAGTCACTGTCCGATGGGGCTGCTGCAAGCCAGAGCGATGCCTCACTGCTCTCTGACTCGCTCTTGTCGTCCAGTGATGGTTGTGTTGCTAACCGTAGGTCTCTAACGTGACGGGGCATACCGTCGACTCGCACCGCCTGTGGGCTGATTACCTCAGTGACGCGTCCAATGTACTCGGCACATTAGTTCCTTCAGAGTTGTCTCTGATCTTGGCATGCCCATCGCGCAGTTTCTGAAAGGGGTCACAACACCACAATATTTCATGGCTTCCTTTGCCAAGGGAATTTGATAGAAGGCGCTAGTGAGGTCAGTTTAGATGATCCATCGCCACTGGCTTATCTTCCTCAGAGTGGAGTCAACGTTCGGAATGGCAGACGGCTGCAGCTTTGAATAGCGAACAACGCTGGAAAATGCAGTGACCAGGCGGTGGTGGCCTCCACTAAGCTTGAGGACTAAGGAGGACGGGTGTACATACTCAACTGCTACTCTGACATGTTCGGGCTGGGAAAACACACCAATGGGTTCCAAATCATGGAACTTCAGTTGTAGCTCTCTGTTTATTTTCATTATATTGGGGAAATCGGTCTCGACGCTGGGCTGGTTTTGTAGGACCCATGTTAATTGTGGCCTCGATGTGACCAGATGAGCCGTTATACCCGGGTAAACCCTCTCCAAATGCATTGGAAAATTCGGCGTTGAGATGTTGGAATCCAATCTTTTCTGATCGGGATAGCAGGTCATCCAGGTTAATGTTTTCTTGGTGTTTGGTTGAGATTGGAGTGGCACTTAGCATGCCAGATGGTGTTGAGATTGGAGTGGCACTTAGCATGCCAGATGGTGTTGAGATTGGAGTGGCACTTAGCATGCCAGATGGTGTTGAGATTGGAGTGGCACTTAGCATGCCAGATGGTGTTGAGCTTGGAGTGGCACTTAGCATGCCAGATGGTGTTGAGATTGGAGTGGCACTTAGCATGCCAGATGGTGTTGAGATTGGAGTGGCACTTAGCATGCCAGATGTTGTTGAGATTGGAGTGGCACTTAGCATGCCAGATGGTGTTGAGATTGGAGTGGCACTTAGCATGCCAGATGGTGTTGAGATTGGAGTGGCACTTAGCATGCCAGATGGTGTTGAGATTGGAGTGGCACTTAGCATGCCAGATGGTGTTGAGATTGGAGTGGCACTTAGCATGCCAGATGGTGTTGAGATTGGAGTGGCACTTAGCATGCCAGATGGTGTTGAGATTGGAGTGGCACTTAGCATGCCAGATGGTGTTGAGATTGGAGTGGCACTTAGCATGCCAGATGGTGTTGAGATTGGAGTGGCACTTAGCATGCCAGATGGTGTTGAGATTGGAGTGGCACTTAGCATGCCAGATGGTGTTGAGATTGGAGTGGCACTTAGCATGCCAGATGGTGTTGAGATTGGAGTGGCACTTAGCATGCCAGATGGTGTTGAGATTGGAGTGGCACTTAGCATGCCAGATGGTGTTGAGATTGGAGTGGCACTTAGCATGCCAGATGGTGTTGAGATTGGAGTGGCACTTAGCATGCCAGATGGTGTTGAGATGTGAGTGGCACTTAGCATGTCAGATGGTGTTGAGATTGGAGTGGCACTTAGCATGCCAGATGGTGTTGAGATTGGAGTGGCACTTAGCATGCCAGATGGTGTTGAGATTGGAGTGGCACTTAGCATGCCAGATGGTGTTGAGATTGGAGTGGCACTTAGCATGCCAGATGGTGTTGAGATTGGAGTGGCACTTAGCATGCCAGATGGTGTTGAGATTGGAGTGGCACTTAGCATGCCAGATGGTGTTGAGATTGGAGTGGCACTTAGCATGCCAGATGGTGTTGAGATTGGAGTGGCACTTAGCATGCCAGATGGTGTTGAGATTGGAGTGGCACTTAGCATGCCAGATGGTGTTGAGATTGGAGTGGCACTTAGCATGCCAGATGGTGTTGAGATTGGAGTGGCACTTAGCATGCCAGATTGTGTTGAGATTGGAGTGGCACTTAGCATGCCAGATGGTGTTGAGATTGGAGTGGCACTTAGCATGCCAGATGGTGTTGAGATTGGAGTGGCACTTAGCATGCCAGATGGTGTTGAGATTGGAGTGGCACTTAGCATGCCAGATGGTGTTGAGATTGGAGTGGCACTTAGCATGCCAGATGGTGTTGAGATTGGAGTGGCACTTAGCATGCCAGATGGTGTTGAGATTGGGTGGCACTTAGCATGCCAGATGGTGTTGAGATTGGAGTGGCACTTAGCATGCCAGATGGTGTTGAGATTGGAGTGGCACTTAGCATGCCAGATGGTGTTGAGATTGGAGTGGCACTTAGCATGTCAGATGGTGTTGAGATTGGAGTGGCACTTAGCATGCCAGATGGTGTTGAGATTGGAGTGGCACTTAGCATGCCAGATGGTGTTGAGATTGGAGTGGCACTTAGCATGCCAGATGGTGTTGAGATTGGAGTGGCACTTAGCATGCCAGATGGTGTTGAGATTGGAGTGGCACTTAGCATGCCAGATGGTGTTGAGATTGGAGTGGCACTTAGCATGCCAGATGGTGTTGAGATTGGAGTGGCACTTAGCATGCCAGATGGTGTTGAGATTGGAGTGGCACTTAGCATGCCAGATGGTGTTGAGATTGGAGTGGCACTTAGCATGCCAGATGGTGTTGAGATTGGAGTGGCACTTAGCATGCCAGATGGTGTTGAGATTGGAGTGGCACTTAGCATGCCAGATGGTGTTGAGATTGGAGTGGCACTTAGCATGCCAGATGGTGTTGAGATTGGAGTGGCACTTAGCATGCCAGATGGTGTTGAGATTGGAGTGGCACTTAGCATGCCAGATGGTGTTGAGATTGGAGTGGCACTTAGCATGCCAGATGGTGTTGAGATTGGAGTGGCACTTAGCATGCCAGATGGTGTTGAGATTGGAGTGGCACTTAGCATGTCAGATGGTGTTGAGATTGGAGTGGCACTTAGCATGCCAGATGGTGTTGAGATTGGAGTGGCACTTAGCATGCCAGATGGTGTTGAGATTGGAGTGGCACTTAGCATGCCAGATGGTGTTGAGATTGGAGTGGCACTTAGCATGCCAGATGGTGTTGAGATTGGAGTGGCACTTAGCATGCCAGATGGTGTTGAGATTGGAGTGGCACTTAGCATGCCAGATGGTGTTGAGATTGGAGTGGCACTTAGCATGCCAGATGGTGTTGAGATTGGAGTGGCACTTAGCATGCCAGATGGTGTTGAGATTGGAGTGGCACTTAGCATGCCAGATGGTGTTGAGATTGGAGTGGCACTTAGCATGCCAGATGGTGTTGAGATTGGAGTGGCACTTAGCATGCCAGATGGTGTTGAGATTGGAGTGGCACTTAGCATGCCAGATGGTGTTGAGATTGGAGTGGCACTTAGCATGCCAGATGGTGTTGAGATTGGAGTGGCACTTAGCATGCCAGATGGTGTTGAGATTGGAGTGGCACTTAGCATGCCAGATGGTGTTGAGATTGGAGTGGCACTTAGCATGTCAGATGGTGTTGAGATTGGAGTGGCACTTAGCATGCCAGATGGTGTTGAGATTGGAGTGGCACTTAGAATGCCAGATGGTGTTGAGATTGGAGTGGCACTTAGCATGCCAGATGGTGTTGAGATTGGAGTGGCACTTAGCATGCCAGATGGTGTTGAGATTGGAGTGGCACTTAGCATGCCAGATGGTGTTGAGATTGGAGTGGCACTTAGCATGCCAGATGGTGTTGAGATTGGAGTGGCACTTAGCATGCCAGATGTTGTTGAGATTGGAGTGGCACTTAGCATGCCAGATGTTGTTGAGATTGGAATGAACGTGGCTACCGCCTCACAGATATTGTGATCTCCGTATCTGTTGTTGTTCACTGGTGGTGTTGGCAAGCCGCACCCTGCCTCTTATTCTCCCGTGATTGTTGGTTGTTTCCAAGATCTGACTGATACTATGCTGCATGAATTACGAGATTCAATCGCAAATTCATTGTCAGGCATGGAAAGTTCCAAATACTCACCAGGCCAAATTGTGGGTTGTCGGTGTGGGGCACGCAAAACATGAGCACGTCGTACATGTTTCGTGTTGGGTGGTTATTGAGACATATCTCATCCGGGTGTCGCCAATCCATATCTCGGTAGATATCCTTTTAGGGCCTTGACATTATACTAGTTGATGTAGCCCTCCTTTTAGGGCCTCAACATTATACTAGTTGCAGTAGCCATCCTTTTAGGGCCTCAACATTATACTAGTTGATGTAGCCATCCTTTTAGGGCCTCAACATTATACTAGTTGAAGTAGCAATCCTTTTAGGGCCTCAACATTATACTAGTTGATGTAGCCATCCTTTTAGGGCCTCAACATTATACTAGTTGAAGTAGCCATCCTTTTAGGGCCTCAACATTATACTAGTTGAAGTAGCCATCCTTTTAGGGCCTCAACATTATACTAGTTGAAGTAGCCATCCTTTTAGGGCCTCAACATTATACTAGTTGAAGTAGATATCCTTTTAGGGCCTCAACATTATACTAGTTGAAGTAGCCATCCTTTTAGGGCCTCAACATTATACTAGTTGAAGTAGCCATCCTTTTAGGGCCTCAACATTATACTATTTGAAGTAGCCATCATTTTAGGGCCTTAAACTTATACTAGTTGAAGTAGCCATCCTTTTAGGGCCTAAACATTATACTAGTTGAAGTAGACATCCTTTTAGGGCCAAAACATTATACTATTTGAAGTAGCCATCATTTTAGGGCCTTAAACTTATACTAGTTGAAGTAGCCATCCTTTTAGGGCCTCAACATTATACTAGTTGAAGTAGCCATCCTTTTAGGGCCTCAACATTATACTATTTGAAGTAGCCATCATTTTAGGGCCTTAAACTTATACTAGTTGAAGTAGCCATCCTTTTAGGGCCTCAACATTATACTAGTTGAAGTAGACATCCTTTTAGGGCCAAAACATTATACTAGTTGAAGTAGCCATCATTTTAGGGCCTTAAACTTATACTAGTTGAAGTAGCCATCCTTTTAGGGCCTCAACATTATACTAGTTGAAGTAGCCATCCTTTTAGGGCCTCAACATAATACTAGTTGAAGTAGCCACCCTTTTAGGGCCTAACCATTATACTAGTTGAAGTAGCCATCCTTTTAGGGCCTCAACATTATACTAGTTGAAGTAGCCATCCTTTTAGGGCCTCAACATTATACTAGTTGAAGTAGCCATCCTTTTAGGGCCTCAACATTATACTAGTTGAAGTAGCCATCCTTTTAGGGCCTCAACATTATACTAGTTGAAGTAGCCATCCTTTTAGGGCCTAAACATTATACTAGTTGAAGCAGCTATCCTTTTAGGGCCTCAACATTATACTAGTTGAAGTAGCCATCCTTTTAGGGCCTAAACATTATACTAGTTGAAGCAGCCATCCTTTTAGGGCCTCAACATTATACTAGTTGAAGTAGCCATCCTTTTAGGGCCTCAACATTATACTAGTTGAAGTAGCCATCCTTTTAGGGCCTAAACATTATACTAGTTGAAGCAGCCATCCTTTAAGGGCCTCAACATTATACTAGTTGAAGCAGCCATCCTTTTAGGGCCTCAACATTATACTAGTTGAAGCAGCCATCCTTTTAGGGCCTAAACATTATACTAATTGAAGCAGCCATCCTTTTAGGGCCTAAACATTATACTAGTTGAAGTAGCCATCCTTTTAGGGCCTCAACATTATACTAGTTGAAGTAGCCATCCTATTAGGGCCTCAACATTATACTAGTTGAAGTAGCCATCCTTTTAGGGCCTCAACATTATACTAGTTGAAGTAGCCATCCTTTTAGGGCCTCAACATTATACTAGTTGAAGTAGCCATCCTTTTAGGGCCTCAACATCATACTAGTTGAAGTAGCCATCCTTTTAGGGCCTCAACATTATACTAGTTGAAGTAGCCATCCTTTTAGGGCCTCAACATTATACTAGTTGAAGTAGCCATCCTTTTAGGGCCTCAACATTATACTAGTTGAAGTAGCCATCCGTTTAGGGCCTCAACATTATACTAGTTGAAGTAGCCATCCTTTTAGGGCCTCAACATTATACTTGTTGATGTAGCCATCCTTTTAGGGCCTCAACATTATACTAGTTGAAGTAGCCATCCTTTTAGGGCCTCAACATTATACTAGTTGAAGTAGCCATCCTTTTAGGGCCTCAACATTATACTAGTTGAAGTAGCCATCCTTTTAGGGCCTCAACATTATACTAGTTGAAGTAGCCATCCTTTTAGGGCCTCAACATTATACTAGTTGAAGTAGCCATCCTTTTAGGGCCTCAACATTATACTAGTTGAAGTAGCCATCTATTTAGGGCCTCAACATTATACTAGTTGAAGTAGCCATCCTTTTAGGGCCTCAACATTATACTAGTTGAAGTAGCCATCCTTTTAGGGCCTCAACATTATACTAGTTGAAGTAGCCATCCTTTTAGGGCCTCAACATTATACTAGTTGAAGTAGCCATCCTTTTAGGGCCTCAACATTATACTAGTTGAAGTAGCTATCCTTTTAGGGCCTCAACATTATACTAGTTGAAGTAGCCATCCTTTTAGGGCCTCAACATTATACTAGTTGATGTAGCCATCCTTTTAGGGCCTCAACATTATACTAGTTGAAGTAGCCATCCTTTTAGGGCCTCAACATTATACTAGTTGAAGTAGCCATCCTTTTAGGGCCTCAACATTATACTAGTTGAAGTAGCCATCCTTTTAGGGCCTCAACATTATACTAGTTGAAGTAGCCATCCTTTTAGGGCCTCAACATTATACTAGTTGAAGTAGCCATCCTTTTAGGGCCTCAACATTATACTAGTTGAAGTAGCCATCCTTTTAGGGCCTCAACATTATACTAGTTGAAGTAGCCATCCTTTTAGGGCCTCAACATTATACTAGTTGAAGTAGCCATCCTTTTAGGGCCTCAACATTATACTAGTTGATGTAGCCATCCTTCTAGGGCCTAACACATTATACTAGTTGAAGTAGACATCCTTTTAGGGCCTCAACATTATACTAGTTGAAGTAGCCATCCTTTTAAGGCCTCAACATTATACTAGTTGAAGTAGCCATCATTTTAGGGCCTCAACATTATACTAGTTGAAGTAGATATCCTTTTAGGGCCTTAACATTATACTAGTTGATGTAGCCATCCTTTTAGGGCCTCAACATTATACTAGTTGCAGTAGCCATCCTTTTAGGGCCTCAACATTATACTAGTTGATGTAGCCATCCTTTTAGGGCCTCAACATTATACTAGTTGAAGTAGCAATCCTTTTAGGGCCTCAACATTATACTAGTTGATGTAGCCATCCTTTTAGGGCCTCAACATTTTACTAGTTGAAGTAGCCATCCTTTTAGGGCCTCAACATTATACTAGTTGAAGTAGCCATCCTTTTAGGGCCTCAACATTATACTAGTTGAAGTAGCCATCCTTTTAGGGCCTCAACATTATACTAGTTGAAGTAGATATCCTTTTAGGGCCTCAACATTATACTAGTTGAAGTAGCCATCCTTTTAGGGCCTCAACATTATACTAGTTGAAGTAGCCATCCTTTTAGGGCCTCAACATTATACTATTTGAAGTAGCCATCATTTTAGGGCCTTAAACTTATACTAGTTGAAGTAGCCATCCTTTTAGGGCCTAAACATTATACTAGTTGAAGTAGACATCCTTTTAGGGCCAAAACATTATACTAGTTGAAGTAGCCATCATTTTAGGGCCTTAAACTTATACTAGTTGAAGTAGCCATCCTTTTAGGGCCTCAACATTATACTAGTTGAAGTAGCCATCCTTTTAGGGCCTCAACATAATACTAGTTGAAGTAGCCACCCTTTTAGGGCCTAACCATTATACTAGTTGAAGTAGCCATCCTTTTAGGGTCTCAACATTATACTAGTTGAAGTAGCCATCCTTTTAGGGCCTCAACATTATACTAGTTGAAGTAGCCATCCTTTTAGGGCCTCAACATTATACTAGTTGAAGTAGCCATCCTTTTAGGGCCTCAACATTATACTAGTTGAAGTAGCCATCCTTTTAGGGCCTCAACATTATACTAGTTGTTGTAGCCATCCTTTTAGGGCCTCAACATTATACTAGTTGAAGTAGCCATCCTTTTAGGGCCTCAACATTATACTAGTTGAAGTAGCCATCCTTTTAGGGCCTCAACATTATACTAGTTGAAGTAGCCATCCTTTTAGGGCCTCAACATTATACTAGTTGAAGTAGCCATCCTTTTAGGGCCTCAACATTATACTAGTTGAAGTAGCCATCCTTTTAGGGCCTCAACATTATACTAGTTGAAGTAGCTATCCTTTTAGGGCCTCAACATTATACTAGTTGAAGTAGCCATCCTTTTAGGGCCTCAACATTATACTAGTTGAAGTAGCCATCTTTTTAGGGCCTCAACATTATACTAGTTGATGTAGCCATCCTTTTAGGGCCTCAACATTATACTAGTTGAAGTAGCCATCATTTTAGGGCCTCAACATTATACTAGTTGAAGTATCAACCGTTTTAGGGCCTCAACATTATACTAGTTAAAGTAGCCATCCTTTTAAGGCCTCGACATTATACTAGTTGAAGTAGCCATCCTTTTAGGGCCTCAAAATTATACTAGTTGAAGTAGCCATCCTTTTAGGGCCTCAACATTATACTAGTTGAAGTAGCCATCCTTTTAGGGCCTCAACATTATACTAGTTGAAGTAGCCATCCTTTTAGGGCCTCAACATTATACTAGTTGAAGTAGCCATCCTTTTAGGGCCTCAACATTATACTAGTTTAAGTAGCAATCCTTTTAGGGCCTCAACATTATACTAGTTGAAGTAGACATCCTTTTAGGGCCTTAACATTATACTAGTTGAAGTAGACATCTATTTAGGGCCTCGACATTATACTAGTTGAAGTAGACACCCTTTTAAGGCCTTAACATTATACAAGTTGAAGTAGCCATCCTTTTAGGGCCTTAACATTATACTAGTTGAAGTAGACATCTTTTTAGGGCCTCAACATTATACTAGTTGAAGTAGCCATCCTTTTAGGGCCTTAACATTATACTTGTTGAAGTAGACATCCTTTTAGGGCCTTAACATTATACTAGTTGACGTAGACATCCTTTTAGGGCCTTAACATTATACTAGTTGAAGTAGCCATCCTTTTAGGGCCTACACATTATACTAGTTGAAGTAGTCATCCTTTTAGGGCCTCAATATTATACTAGTTGAAGTAGCCATCCTTTTAGGGCCTTAACCTTATACTAGTTGAAGTAGCCATCCTTTTACGGCCTTAATATTATACTAGTTGAAGTAGCCATCATTTTAGAGCCTTAATATTATACTAGTTGAAGTAGCCATCCTTTTAGGGCCTTAATATTATACTAGTTGAAGTAGCCATCCTTATAGGGCCTTAACATTATACTAGTTGAAGTAGCCATCCTTTTAAGGCCTTAATATTATACTAGTTGAAGTAGCCATCATTTTAGGGCCTTAACATTATACTAGTTGAAGTAGCCATCCTTTTAGGGCCTCATCATTATACTAGTTGAAGTAGCCATCCTTTTAGGGCCTTAACATTATACTAGTTGAAGTAGACATCCTTTTAGGGCCTCAACATTATACTAGTTGAAGTAGACATCTTTTTAGGGCCTTAACATTATACTAGTTGAAGTAGACATCCTTTTAGGGCCTCGACATTATACTAGTTGAAGTAGACACCCTTTTAAGGCCTTAACATTATACAAGTTGAAGTAGCCATCCTTTTAGGGCCTTAACATTATACTAGTTGAAGTAGACATCTTTTTAGGGCCTCAACATTATACTAGTTGAAGTAGCCATCCTTTTAGGGCCTTAACATTATACTAGTTGAAGTAGTCATCCTTTTAGGGCCTTAATATTATACTAGTTGAAGTAGCCATCCTTTTAGGGCCTTAACATTATACTAGTTAAAGTAGCCATCCTTTTAGGGCCTACACATTATACTAGTTGAAGTAGTCATCTTTTTAGGGCCTTAATATTATACTAGTTAAAGTAGCCATCCTTTTAGGGCCTTAACCTTATACTAGTTGAAGTAGCCATCTTTTTAGGGCCACAACATTATACAAGTTGAAGTAGCCATCCTTTTAGGGCCTTAATATTATACTAGTTGAAGTAGCCATCCTTTTAGGGCCTTAACATTATACTAGTTGAAGTAGCCATCCTTTTAGGGCCTCAACATTATACTAGTTGAAGTAGCCATCCTTTTAGGGCCTCAACATTATACTAGTTGAAGTAGCCATCCTTTTAGGGCCTCAACATTATACTAGTTGAAGTAGCCATCCTTTTAGGGCCTTAATATTATACTAGTTGAAGTAGCCATCCTTTTAGGGCCTTAACATTATACTAGTTGAAGTAGCCATCCTTTTAGTACCTCAACATTATACTAGTTGAAGTAGCCATCCTTTTAGGGCCTTAATATTATACTAGTTGAAGTAGCCATCCTTTTAGGGCCTCAACATTATACTAGTTGAAGTAGCCATCCTTTTAGGGCCTTAACATTATACTAGTTGAAGTAGCCATCCTTTTAGTACCTCAACATTATACTAGTTGAAGTAGCCATCCTTTTAGCGCCTCAACATTATACTAGTTGAAGTAGCCATCCTTTTAGGGCCTTAATATTATACTAGTTGAAGTAGCCATCTTTTTAGGGCCTCAACATTATACTAGTTGAAGTAGCCATCCTTTTAGGGCCTTAACATTATACTAGTTGAAGTAGCCATCCTTTTAGGGCCTTAACATTATACTAGTTGAAGTAGCCATCCTTTTAGTACCTCAACATTATACTAGTTGAAGTAGCCATCCTTTTAGCGCCTCAACATTATACTAGTTGAAGTAGCCATCCTTTTAGGGCCTCAACATTATACTAGTTGAAGTAGCCATCCTTTTAGGGCCTTAATATTATACTAGTTGAAGTAGCCATCCTTTTAGGGCCTCAACATTATACTAGTTGAAGTAGCCATCCTTTTAGGGCCTTAACATTATACTAGTTAAAGTAGCCATCCTTTTAGGGCCACAACATTATACTAGTTGAAGTAGCCATCCTTTTAGGGCCTTAATATTATACTAGTTGAAGTAGCCATCCTTTTAGGGCCTTAACATTATACTAGTTGAAGTAGCCATCCTTTTAGGGCCTCAACATTATACTAGTTGAAGTAGCCATCCTTTTAGGGCCTTAATATTATACTAGTTGAAGTAGCCATCCTTTTAGGGCCTCAACATTATACTAGTTGAAGTAGCCATCCTTTTAGGGCCTACACATTATACTAGTTGAAGTAGTCATCTTTTTAGGGCCTTAATATTATACTAGTTAAAGTAGCCATCCTTTTAGGGCCTTAACCTTATACTAGTTGAAGTAGCCATCTTTTTAGGGCCACAACATTATACAAGTTGAAGTAGCCATCCTTTTAGGGCCTTAATATTATACTAGTTGAAGTAGCCATCCTTTTAGGGCCTTAACATTATACTAGTTGAAGTAGCCATCCTTTTAGGGCCTCAACATTATACTAGTTGAAGTAGCCATCCTTTTAGGGCCTCAACATTATACTAGTTGAAGTAGCCATCCTTTTAGGGCCTCAACATTATACTAGTTGAAGTAGCCATCCTTTTAGGGCCTTAATATTATACTAGTTGAAGTAGCCATCCTTTTAGGGCCTTAACATTATACTAGTTGAAGTAGCCATCCTTTTAGTACCTCAACATTATACTAGTTGAAGTAGCCATCCTTTTAGGGCCTTAATATTATACTAGTTGAAGTAGCCATCCTTTTAGGGCCTCAACATTATACTAGTTGAAGTAGCCATCCTTTTAGGGCCTTAACATTATACTAGTTGAAGTAGCCATCCTTTTAGTACCTCAACATTATACTAGTTGAAGTAGCCATCCTTTTAGCGCCTCAACATTATACTAGTTGAAGTAGCCATCCTTTTAGGGCCTTAATATTATACTAGTTGAAGTAGCCATCTTTTTAGGGCCTCAACATTATACTAGTTGAAGTAGCCATCCTTTTAGGGCCTTAACATTATACTAGTTGAAGTAGCCATCCTTTTAGGGCCTTAACATTATACTAGTTGAAGTAGCCATCCTTTTAGTACCTCAACATTATACTAGTTGAAGTAGCCATCCTTTTAGCGCCTCAACATTATACTAGTTGAAGTAGCCATCCTTTTAGGGCCTCAACATTATACTAGTTGAAGTAGCCATCCTTTTAGGGCCTTAATATTATACTAGTTGAAGTAGCCATCCTTTTAGGGCCTCAACATTATACTAGTTGAAGTAGCCATCCTTTTAGGGCCTTAACATTATACTAGTTAAAGTAGCCATCCTTTTAGGGCCACAACATTATACTAGTTGAAGTAGCCATCCTTTTAGGGCCTTAATATTATACTAGTTGAAGTAGCCATCCTTTTAGGGCCTTAACATTATACTAGTTGAAGTAGCCATCCTTTTAGGGCCTCAACATTATACTAGTTGAAGTAGCCATCCTTTTAGGGCCTTAATATTATACTAGTTGAAGTAGCCATCCTTTTAGGGCCTCAACATTATACTAGTTGAAGTAGCCATCCTTTTAGGGCCTTAACATTATACTAGTTGAAGTAGCCATCCTTTTAGGGCCTCAACATTATACTAGTTGAAGTAGCCATCCTTTTAGGGCCTTAATATTATACTAGTTGAAGTAGCCATCCTTTTAGGGCCTTAACATTATACTAGTTGAAGTAGCCATCCTTTTAGTACCTCAACATTATACTAGTTGAAGTAGCCATCCTTTTAGCGCCTCAACATTATACTAGTTGAAGTAGCCATCCTTTTAGGGCCTTAATATTATACTAGTTGAAGTAGCCATCCTTTTAGGGCCTCAACATTATACTAGTTGAAGTAGCCATCCTTTTAGGGCCTTAATATTATACTAGTTGAAGTAGCCATCCTTTTAGGGCCTCAACATTATACTAGTTGAAGTAGCCATCTTTTTAGGGCCTTAACATTATACTAGTTGAAGTAGCCATCCTTTTAGTACCTCAACATTATACTAGTTGAAGTAGCCATCCTTTTAGGGCCTCAACATTATACTAGTTGAAGTAGCCATCCTTTTAGGGCCTCAACATTATACTAGTTGAAGTAGCCATCCTTTTAGGGCCTCAACATTATACTAGTTGAAGTAGCCATCCTTTTAGGGCCTTAATATTATACTAGTTGAAGTAGCCATCCTTTTAGGGCCTTAACATTATACTAGTTGAAGTAGCCATCCTTTTAGTACCTCAACATTATACTAGTTGAAGTAGCCATCCTTTTAGGGCCTTAATATTATACTAGTTGAAGTAGCCATCCTTTTAGGGCCTCAACATTATACTAGTTGAAGTAGCCATCCTTTTAGGGCCTTAACATTATACTAGTTGAAGTAGCCATCCTTTTAGTACCTCAACATTATACTAGTTGAAGTAGCCATCCTTTTAGCGCCTCAACATTATACTAGTTGAAGTAGCCATCCTTTTAGGGCCTTAATATTATACTAGTTGAAGTAGCCATCTTTTTAGGGCCTCAACATTATACTAGTTGAAGTAGCCATCCTTTTAGGGCCTTAACATTATACTAGTTGAAGTAGCCATCCTTTTAGGGCCTTAACATTATACTAGTTGAAGTAGCCATCCTTTTAGTACCTCAACATTATACTAGTTGAAGTAGCCATCCTTTTAGCGCCTCAACATTATACTAGTTGAAGTAGCCATCCTTTTAGGGCCTCAACATTATACTAGTTGAAGTAGCCATCCTTTTAGGGCCTTAATATTATACTAGTTGAAGTAGCCATCCTTTTAGGGCCTCAACATTATACTAGTTGAAGTAGCCATCCTTTTAGGGCCTTAACATTATACTAGTTAAAGTAGCCATCCTTTTAGGGCCACAACATTATACTAGTTGAAGTAGCCATCCTTTTAGGGCCTTAATATTATACTAGTTGAAGTAGCCATCCTTTTAGGGCCTTAACATTATACTAGTTGAAGTAGCCATCCTTTTAGGGCCTCAACATTATACTAGTTGAAGTAGCCATCCTTTTAGGGCCTTAATATTATACTAGTTGAAGTAGCCATCCTTTTAGGGCCTCAACATTATACTAGTTGAAGTAGCCATCCTTTTAGGGCCTTAACATTATACTAGTTGAAGTAGCCATCCTTTTAGGGCCTCAACATTATACTAGTTGAAGTAGCCATCCTTTTAGGGCCTTAATATTATACTAGTTGAAGTAGCCATCCTTTTAGGGCCTTAACATTATACTAGTTGAAGTAGCCATCCTTTTAGTACCTCAACATTATACTAGTTGAAGTAGCCATCCTTTTAGCGCCTCAACATTATACTAGTTGAAGTAGCCATCCTTTTAGGGCCTTAATATTATACTAGTTGAAGTAGCCATCCTTTTAGGGCCTCAACATTATACTAGTTGAAGTAGCCATCCTTTTAGGGCCTTAATATTATACTAGTTGAAGTAGCCATCCTTTTAGGGCCTCAACATTATACTAGTTGAAGTAGCCATCTTTTTAGGGCCTTAACATTATACTAGTTGAAGTAGCCATCCTTTTAGTACCTCAACATTATACTAGTTGAAGTAGCCATCCTTTTAGCGCCTCAACATTATACTAGTTGAAGTAGCCATCCTTTTAGGGCCTCAACATTATACTAGTTGAAGTAGCCATCCTTTTAGGGCCTTAACATTATACTAGTTGAAGTAGCCATCCTTTTAGTACCTCAACATAATACTAGTTGAAGTAGCCATCCTTTTAGCGCCTCAACATTATACTAGTTGAAGTAGCCATCCTTTTAGGGCCTTAATATTATACTAGTTGAAGTAGCCATCCTTTTAGCGCCTCAACATTATACTAGTTGAAGTAGCCATCCTTTTAGGGCCTTAATATTATACTAGTTGAAGTAGCCATCCTTTTAGCGCCTCAACATTATACTAGTTGAAGTAGCCATCCTTTTAGGGCCTTAATATTATACTAGTTGAAGTAGCCATCTTTTTAGGGCCTCAACATTATACTAGTTGAAGTAGCCATCCTTTTAGGGCCTTAATATTATACTAGTTGAAGTAGCCATCCTTTTAGCGCCTCAACATTATACTAGTTGAAGTAGCCATCCTTTTAGGGCCTTAATATTATACTAGTTGAAGTAGCCATCCTTTTAGCGCCTCAACATTATACTAGTTGAAGTAGTCATCCTTTTAGGGCCTAAACATTATACTAGTTGAAGTAGCAATCCTTTTAGGGCCTAAACATTATACTAGTTGAACTAGCCATCCTGTTAGGGCCTCAACATTATACTAGTTGAAGTAGCCATCCTTTTAGGGCCTTAATATTATACTAGTTGAAGTAGCCATCCTTTTAGCGCCTCAACATTATACTAGTTGAAGTAGCCATCCTTTTAGGGCCTTAATATTATACTAGTTGAAGTAGCCATCCTTTTAGCGCCTCAACATTATACTAGTTGAAGTAGCCATCCTTTTAGGGCCTTAACATTATACTAGTTGAAGTAGCAATCCTTTTAGGGCCTAAACATAATACTAGTAGAAGTAGCCATCCTTTTAGCGCCTCAACATTATACTAGTTGAAGTAGCCATCCTTTTAGGGCCTTAATATTATACTAGTTGAAGTAGCCATCCTTTTAGCGCCTCAACATTATACTAGTTGAAGTAGCCATCCTTTTAGGGCCTTAATATTATACTAGTTTAAGTAGCCATCCTTTTAGGGCCTTAATATTATACTAGTTGAAGTAGCCATCCTTTTAGCGCCTCAACATTATACTAGTTGAAGTAGCCATCCTTTTAGCGCCTCAACATTATATTAGTTGAAGTAGCCATTCTTTTTAGGGCCTTAATATTATACTAGTTGAAGTAGCCATCCTTTTAGGGCCTCAACATTATACTAGTTGAAGTAGTCATCCTTTTAGGGCCTAAACATTATACTAGTTGAAGTAGCAATCCTATTAGGGCCTAAACATTATACTAGTTGAAGTAGCCATCCTTTTAGGGCCTCAACATTATACTAGTTGAAGTAGCCATCCTTTTAGGGCCTTAATATTATACTAGTTGAAGTAGCCATCCTTTTAGGGCCTCAACATTATACTAGTTGAAGTAGCCATCCTTTTAGGGTCTCAACATTATACTAGTAGAAGTAGACATCCTTTTAGGGCCTTAACATTATACTAGTTGAAGTAGCCATCCTTTTAGGGTCTCAACATTATACTAGTAGAAGTAGACATCCTTTTAGGGCCTCAACATTATACTAGTTGAAGTAGCCATCCTTTTAGGGTCTCAACATTATACTAGTTGAAGTAGCCATCCTTTTAGGGCCTTAACTTTATACAAGTTTAAGTAGTCATCCTTTTAGGGTCTTAACATTATACTAGTGGAAGTAGCAATCCTTTTAGGGCCTTAACATTATACTAGTTTAAGTAGCCATCCATATAGGGCCTTAACATTATACTAGTTGAAGTAGCCATCCTTTTAGGGCCTTAAAATTATACTAGTTGAAGAAGACATCCATATAGGGCCTTAACATTATACTAGTTGAAGTAGCCATCCTTTTAGGGCTTTAACATTATACTAGTGGAAGTAGCAATCCTTTTAGGGCCTTAACATTATACTAGTTTAAGTAGCCATCCATATAGGGCCTTAACATTATACTAGTTGAAGTAGCCATCCTTTTAGGGCCTTAACTTTATACAAGTTTAAGTAGTCATCCTTTTAGGGTCTTAACATTATACTAGTGGAAGTAGCAATCCTTTTAGGGCCTTAACATTATACTAGTTTAAGTAGCCATCCATATAGGGCCTTAACATTATACTAGTTGAAGTAGCCATCCTTTTAGGGCCTTAAAATTATACTAGTTGAAGAAGACATCCATATAGGGCCTTAACATTATACTAGTTGAAGTAGACATCCTTTTAGAGCCTTAACATTATACTAGTTGAAGTAGACATCCTTTTAGGGCCTTAACATTATACTAGTTGAAGTAGCCATCCTTTTAGGGCCTTAACTTTATACAAGTTTAAGTAGTCATCCTTTTAGGGTCTTAACATTATACTAGTGGAAGTAGCAATCCTTTTAGGGCCTTAACATTATACTAGTTTAAGTAGTCATCCTTTTAGGGCCTTAACATTATACAAGTTGAAGTAGACATCATTTTAGGGCCCTAATATTATACTAGTTGAAGAAGCCATTCTTTTGGGGCCTCAACATTATACTAGTTGAAGTAGCCATCATTTTAGGGCCTCAACATTATACTAGTTTAAGTAGCCATCATTTTAGGGCCTCAACATTATACTAGTTGAAGTAGCCATCCTTTTAGGGCCTAAACATTATACTATTTGAAGTAGCCATCCTTTTAGGGCCTCAACATTATACTAGTTGAAGTAGCCATCATTTTAGGGCCTCAACATTATACTAGTTTAAGTAGCCATCCTTTTAGGGCCTCAACATTATACTAGTTGAAGTAGCCATCATTTTAGGGCCTCAACATTATACTAGTTTAAGTAGCCATCCTTTTAGGGCCTCAACATTATACTAGTTGAAGTAGCCATCATTTTAGGGCCTCAACATTATACTAGTTGAAGTAGCCATCCTTTTAGGGCCTTAAAATTATACTAGTTGAAGTAGACATCCTCTTAGGTCCTCAAAATAATACTAGTTGAAGTAGCCATCCTTTTAGGGCCTTAATATTATACTAGTTTAAGTAGCCAATCTTTTTAGGGCCTCAACATTATACTAGTTGAAGTAGCCTTCTTTTTAGGGCGTTAACATTATACTAGTTTAAGTAGCCATATTTTTAGGGCCTAAATATTATACTAGTGGCAGTAACTATCCTTTTAGGGCCTTAATATTATACTAGGGGAAGTAGCCATCTTTGTAGGGCCTTAATATTATACTAGTTTAAGGAGCCATCCTTGTAGGGCCTAACATTATACTAGTTTAAGTAGCCATCCTTTCAGGGCTTCAACATTATACTAGTTGAAGTAGCCACCCTTTTAGGGCTTCAACATTATACTAGTTGAAGTAGCCATCCTTTTAGGGCCTCAACATTATACTAGTTGAAGTAGACATCCTTTTAGGGCCTAAACATTATACCAGTTGAAGTAGACAATCTTTTTAAGGCCTTAATATTATACTAGTTTAAGTAGACATCCTTTTAGGGCCTTAATAGTATACTAGTTGAAGTAGACATCCTTTTACTGACTTAATATTATACTAGTTGAAGTAGCCATGTTTTTAGGGCCTTAACATTATACTAGTTGAAGTAGACATCCTTTTAGGGCCTCAACATTATACTAGTTGAAGTAGCCATAATTTTAGGGCCTCAACATTATACTAGTTGAAGTAGCCATCCTTTTAGGGTCTTCACATTATACTAGTTGAAGTAGCCATCCTTTTAGGGCCTCAACATTATACTAGTCGATGTAGCTATCTTGTTAGGGCTTTCAACATTATACTAGTTGATGTAGCCATCCTTTTAGGGCCTTCACATTATACTAGTTGACATACCAAATGTTTTAGGGCTTGTTCAAGTGAAATTCATTCACAGGCTTAATATTATACTTGTTGATATATCCAACGTTTTAGGGCCTAAACATTATACTAGTTAAAGTAACCATTTTTGGGGGGGTTTTACATTTTTTTTTGTTTTTACATAGTTCACCGATTTTCTATAATCTGGAATGGTAAATAAAAGCCAGTAAGTACTTAACGGATTTTTCTTTTTAGGTGTTTATTTAATGATGTCTCCATATTCGCAAAATGAAGAACCAGATGAAGTAATTTTTAAAATAAATTAAACAAAGTATGTTAGTTTATTACCAATAACACGCTACAACAATAACAAATGAAAATTGTCAGAATCAAAGTTTGATTTGTCAGCTTGAATTTTATTTATTTATTTATTTATTTTTTTAACATAGTTCACCCCAAACAAGGCAGGCCACCACTGTAGACGTAAGGGGCTACTGAGAAAAAAAAAGGGGAGAAGGTAGGGGCGGTCAACCTAAATTGGGATCTGCGCAGCGAGGTGTCTGTTGTCACTAGTTTTTAATTTCTGCATGTCTGTACTGTTGGAGAAACAGGTGGCAGGGAGGGAGTTCCAGAAGCCAGCAGTACGAGGAAAGAAGCTATTTTAGTAAGACTCTCAGACATATGGGGACCTCCACAGTGAATGAATGAGATTTAGTTTATTGTCGAGTTAGTCTAGTTAATTTACCTCGAGGGGGCACCAGAGTAGCTAATTCATCGGAGCATAATCCATTGAAGTATTTGTAAAACAAGCACAAGGATGCTACATTGCGGCGATGGGACAGGGACTGGAGCTTGGTTGACAGTTAGGGACTTATTAGGTTGGCGATTCTTTTTTGGACCTTGTCAAGGAAGGAGAGACTAGTAGATGATGCACCAGCCCAGATGTGACAACAATACTCCATGCATGGGCGGATGGTGGCTTTGTAGAGATACAGGATAATGTCAGGTGTGAGGAGTTTACTAGCACGGTAGAGGGAGCCAATTTTCTTTGCGGCAGCCTTGGCAATGTCTTCAATGTATTTGTTCCAATTCATGTTACCTGTGAAAGTTAGGCCGAGGAGTTTGAATGATGAATTCTCAGGTAGGGTGTTATTTGCCATGAAAATCGGTGGTTGAAAAGGTTCCTTGTAGTTATTGAAGGAAAGGAGTTTTGTCTTCGCGGCATTAAAAGTTACCAACCATTTATGACCCCAATCCACTACAGCCTGGAGGTCATTTTCTAAAGATTCAGCCATTGCCTCGGATATGATTGCGTCGGTTTTGCCAACATGGCGAGAGTAAAGGGTGGTGTCATCAGCAAATAAACCAATCTCAGATTATGCCATCAGGGAGATCGTTTATATAGATCAGGAACAACAAGGGTCCAAGGATAGATCCCTGGGGTACACCAGCATTTATGTCATGTTGCTTAGATGAACGGCCATCGAGGACAACCTGGATTTTTCTTTTGTCTAGGAAGGATCTAATTATATTAAGTAATTGCCCAGTAATACCATATGATCGTATTTTCAGGCGGAGCCCTTCATGCCATACCTTGTCAAAGGCCTTGGATATATCAAGCGCTACTGCCCTAGCTTCACCTGCCTTCTCGAGTGTATGATGCATGTATTCAGAGATGACCGTTAGGATGTCTGCAGTAGATCGTGCTTGTCTAAATCCATACTGGCGGTCAGAAAGAAGTTTAGCATTAACTAAGTGTCGTACTATCGCTAGATTGATTAAGGATTCAAAGATTTTAGCAAAGATCGGCAGCAGACTGATTGGGCGATAGTTCTGGGGATCGGTTCTATTTCCAGAATTCTTGTAGACTGGTACCACAGAGGCAATTTTCCAGCTATCGGGGAAGCAAGATTCAGCTAGGCATTTATTGTAGAGTTTGGAGAGGACAGGGACCAGTTCAGCAGAGCATTTCTTTATTACTATTGTAGGTATAAGATCAGGCCCACAAGCTTTGGAGGTGTCAAGGCTTTTTATGATGTCTCTAACCTGGGATGGAGTGATGACCAGGTTATCAAGTGTGGCTTCGGTCAGCAAAGAGAATTTGGGGAGGGAGTGGTTATCTGAGTCCAAAGTAGAGTGAGAAGCGAAGCGCTGGGCAAATAGTTCAGCTTTATCAGTGGCCGTGCAAGCGACATCATTGTGGTTTGATAGTGGGGGAATCGTTGATTGACCATTATTCACTACACTATTGTAGATTTTCCAGAGATCACGAGTACCTAGTTTCTGTGACTGGATGCGTTTTTTTGTTAACTCATTATACCTTCTCTTCGCTTCACCTATCACGGCCTTGCAATTATTTCTTGACTCTATAAATTTATGTCTATTAGTAGCTGACTTATGTCGGCCGAATTTACGGAATGCTTGTTGCCTCTCAGAAATGGCAGCTGCACATTCCGAAGTGAACCATTGAGGAGAGTAGAGCTTGCTAAAAATTTTCGCATGGGAACATAGGCTTCAATGCCTGCTTTGACCCATTCAGTTAATTCGTTTGCACACTGGTCGGCAAGGAGTGAGAAGGTTTCCCTCCATGGGGCGTCACTGATGTGATCTCTGATTGAATCAAAATCAGCCTATTCGTAGTATCTTGTTGTTTTGAGCAACGGTTCATCAGCTTTTGGACGACTTTTTAGGGTGATATGTATCATTAGCACAATGTGATCAGCATTCCCGAGTGGACTATGAGCTTTCGTCACACAAGCCTCGGCCATTGAGGTCAAGAAAAGGTCTAGAAGTGAGGCTTGTTGGTCTATTCGATCGGGGATGCGGGTCGGAAAATCGACAGTCTGAGAGAGGGGGTGAGCTAAGGAGAAATTATACATAGAGTTGCCAGCTGCGTCAGTAAGGCTAGAGAATCCCAACCAGTCACGGTGGTAGGCATTAAAATCCCCAAATACATGTATGTGGGCATTCGAGTCAATTAAGAGTGCTCTATCTATGCTTACAAAGACAGAGTTTAGCAGAGTACAGTCATGGGTCGACAGGGAGTGGTATAAGAAATAGAAGTAACTGATGCTGTGATGTAAAGTCAATCTAAAGCACATGTAGTCGTGGTCATCTGATTCAAACCTATGTTCTCTAGTCAGGGTGAGGGTGTTCCGAACATAAACTCCTAGCCCGTGCATATGTTTGTCAGAGTCTTTACGGTAGAGTGGGAGGTAGTCAGTCATGTAAAAGTGATAAGAGGAGATTGAGGATTAGAGGTTAGTTTCACTTAGAGCTAGGATATCCGGGGAGTTTGTCAGGAGAAAGGATTCTACGTCGTTGATATTGGTTCTAAGTCCCCGGATATTTGTGAATGCGAGCCTCAAGGGCAGAGGCAAAAGTGTTTTTTGTTGGGTGTCTGGTTTAGGTTTGCTTTTATTTTTTTGTAATGACATGTTTGTTTTGATTATAATGTTGGTTGGCCAAGGTGGGTACTTGTTTGGTGCCAATAAGCTCACACAGCCAGTCCATTAGTCTCAACCTGGTCCATGGGGTTTGTGGCCTCAAGAAAGCCCACCGGAGACAATTGCAGGGTCCCTTTCCATGTGCGACATGGCACATACAACTACCCACGGTATTATGCAACTGCTGATGGAGCAGCCATTCTTGGCGCTACCCAAGAGTTTGGGCTCCTTCCTATCAGTCGGAAACAGCAGCCAGACAAGCTGTCTAATCTGTACCCTCAACCTGTCGGAACAAGAGAGACCCAGATTGGTCATGTAAGACTTAATGACGAAAAAATTTTCCCCAAGTTTCCCAAATAGAGAGAAAGAGAACGGCGTTCATTGACCTAGTAAGGAAACAAGGCTAGGCACTGAGTGTTTAGAGGCGTCCCAGCACTGTTATCTCTGCGCCTGACTAATAGACAAGGAAGGCGTGCAAGGGCCGGCGATAGGCAGAACCTATCTACTCCTTAAGCAATTGTAAGTTTGCAAACCGGATATTTTGTTCGAGATTCCAACTCTAGGAAGGTTGTCGATCAGGACTAAGGAGGCCTCCCTCCCCAACGGTTTACTGCCAAGACGTAAGTAGCTGGTAGCAAGGTTTTTTTGTCAGAGATTTCCTTCTCTTAGATGGATAGCCTTACAAGGTCTAACGGGTCCAACACTCCGAGAAGGGTGAAAATATCCTGCGCCCGTTTACTAGTCGGGTATTTCCTGTCCCCCGCAGGTAAAAAACAAATTTTTTAAATAAAATTTTTTAAATCCAATATTACGTATGTATATATATGTACATATGTGGATATAAGTTCATTGTATACTAAAAAGGGAACAGAGAGTTAAAGATAGGTTTCCCTCTCGCAAGTAGGTATAAATAAGAGGAATAAAAATCGAGTACTAAGGAACGGTCGAGCGAGCTAACACAGTGAGGTAATTTTAAATTTAGCTGTTTTTTTTTCCTTTCTAAAACCCGGCCTGCAAGCTACATTTGAGTTTGGGGTCTTCATCGCTTGACGGACGTTGATATAAATGGATCAACACGTGGCTTTTTAAAACACAGCCAAGAGGGCTACAGTGGGGGTTTCCCTTTTCTTAAACTACATTGATAATGGATATCCCCCCTTTTAATCTTCAAACGCATTGACCCCTCCAGAGAAAGAACACGAAGAATTATTAGCAAGAACATAAAGAAGAAAGAAAGACACATAAAGCATCGTGGACAACAGAGAGAACAATATAGATGAAATAAATAAATAAATAAATAAATAAAATAAAAATAAAAAAACCTGCGAAAAAAAATTCTTTTACTAGACTTGGCAACGCAAAAATATTAGCAAGAACATAGAAAAAAGGTAAGAATGACACATGAAGAGTCGTGGACAATCGAAAAGAAACGAAGAGAACCTGCGAAAAAATAAGTATATTCTTTACCTAGACGTAGCAACGTAATTATATGAAGTATTTAACATAAGACAGTGAGAAAATTTTAAACTTAGCTGGGGTTTTTCCTTTCTAAAACCCGGCCTGCATGCTACATTTGAGTTGTGGATTTTCATCGCTTGACTGACGTTGATATGACATATAACATTATACTAGTTGATATGACATATAACATTATACTAGTTGATATGACATATAACATTATACTAGTTGATATACCCAGCGTTTTAGGGCTTTAACATTATACTAGTTCAAGTGAAATTCTTTCAGGGGCTTGTTTAAACTTGTTGAAATACCAAACGTTTTAGGGCCTCAACATTATACTAGTCTAAGTAGCCATATTTTTAGGGGCTTTTCATTAAACTAGTTAATATATCCAGCGTTTTAGGGGTTTAACAACATACTAGTTCAAGTGAAATTATTTTAGGCGCTTAATGTCATACTAGTTGAAATGCCAAACGTTTCAGGACATTACATTAGGGCCTTGAAAGTATACTAATTTAAGTAGCCATTCTTTTTTAGGGTCTTAATAATATACTAGTAGACGTACCCGGCGTTTTAGGGCCTCTACATTATACACGTAAAAGTAGCCATCCTTTTAGGGGCCTAATATCATACTAGTTGATATACACATCGTTTTAGGGCCGCAACATTATACTATGGTAAGTAGTAATCCTTTTAGGGGCTTTAAATTATCTTAGTTGATATACAAAACGTTTTAGGGCCTTTATATTATACTAGTTTATATATCCAACGTTTAAAAACCTCAACATTATACTAGTTGAAGTAGCCCGTCTTTCTAGGGACTTAACATTATACTAGTGGAAGTAGCCAACCTTTTAGGGCCTTCAAAGTATACTAGTTTAAGTAGTTATCTTTTTAGTCAATTAAGAGTGCTCTATCTATGCTTACAAAGACAGAGTTTAGCAGAGTACAGTCCTGGGTCGACAGGGAGCGGTATAAGAAATATAAGTTACTGATGCTGTGATGTAAAGTCAATCTAAAGCACATGTAGTCGTGGTCATCTCATTCAAACCTATGTTCTCTAGTCAGGGTGAGGGTGTTCCAAACATAAACTCCTAGCCCGTGCATATGTTTGTCAGAGTCTTTACGGTAGAGTGGGAGGTAGTCAGTCATGTAAAAGTGGTGAGAGGAGATTGAGGATTGGAGGTTAGTTTCACTCAGAGCTAGGATATCCGGGGAGTTTGTCAGGAGAAAGGATTCTACGTCGTTAATATTGGTTCTAAGTCCCCGGATATTTGTGAATGCAAGCCTCAAGGGCAGAGGCGAAAGTGTTTTTTGTTGGGTGTCTGGTTTAGGTTTGCTTTTATTTTTTTGTAATGACATGTTTGTTTTGATTATAAGGTTGGTTGGCCAAGGTGGGTACTTGTTTGGTGCCAATAAGCTCACACAACCAGTCCATTGGTTGCGACCTGGTCCATGGGGGTTGTGGCCTTGAGAAAGCCCACCGGAGATAATTGCAGGGTCCCTTTCCATGTGCGACATGGCACATACAACTACCCACGGTATTATGCAACTACTGATGGAGCAGCCGTTCTTGGCGCTACCCAAGAGTTTGGGCTCCTTCCTGTCAGTCGGAAACAGCAGCCAGACAAGCTGTCTAACCTGTACCCTCAACCTATCGGAACAAGAGAGACCCAGATTGGTCATGTAAGACTTAATGACGAAAATATTTTCCCCAAGTTGCCCAAATAGAGAGAAAGAGAACGGCGTTCATTGACCTAGTAAGGAAACAAGGCTAGGCACTGAGTGTTTAGAGGCGTCCCAGCACTGTTATCTCTGCACCTGACTAATAGACAAGGAAGGCGTGCAAGGGCCGGCGATAGGCAGAACCTATCTACTCCTTAAGCAATTGTAGGTTTGCAAACCGGATATTTTGTTCGAGATTCCAACTCTAGGAAGGTTGATCAGGACTAAGGAGGCCTCCCTCCCCAACGGTTTACTGTCACGACGTAAGTAGCTGGTAGCAAGGTTTTTTTGTCAGAGATTTCCTTCTCTTATATGGATAGCCTTACAAGGTCTAACGGGTCCAACACTCCGAGAAGGGTGAAAATATCCTGCGCCCGTTTACTAGTCGGGTATTTCCTGTCCCCCGCAGGTAAAAATAAAATTTTAAAAATCCAATATTACGTATGTATATATATGTACATATGTAGATAGAATAAGTTCATTGTATACTAAAAAGGGAACAGAGAGTTAAAGATAGGTTTCCCTCTCGCAAGTAGGTATAAATAAGAGGAATAAGAATCGAGTACTAAGGAACGGTCGAGGGAGTTAAGACAGTGAGGAAATTTTAGACTTCGCTGTTTTTTATTTTCTTTTCTAAAACCCGGGCTGCAAGCTACATTTGAGTTTGGGGTCTTCATCACTTGACGGACGTTGATATAAATGGATCAACACGTGGCTTTTTAAAACACAGCCAAGAGGGCTACAGTGGGGTTTTCCCTTTTCTTAAACTACATTGATAGTGGATATCCCCCCCCCCTTTTAATCTTCAAACGCATTGACCCCTCCAGAGAAAGAACACGAAGAATTATTAGCAAGAACATAAAAAAGAAAGAAAGACACATAAAGCATCGTGGACAACAGAGAGAACAATATAGATGAAATAAATAAAATAAAATAAACAAAAAAAACCTGCGAAAAAAAAAATTCTTTTACTTGACTTGGCAACGCAAAAATATTAGCAAGAACATAGAAAAAAGGAACGAATGACACATGAAGAGTCGTGGACAACAGGAAAGAAACGAAGAGAACCTGCGAAAAAATAAGTATATTCTTTACCTAGACATAGCAACGTAATTATATGAAGTATTTAACATAAGACAGTGAGGAAATTTTAAACTTAGCTGGGTTTTTTTCCTTTCTAAAACCCGGCCTGCATGCTACATTTGAGTTGTGGATTTTCATCGCTTGGCTGACGTTGATATGACATATAACATTATACTAGTTGATATGACATATAACATTATACTAGTTGATATGACATATAACATTATACTAGTTGATATGACGTATAACATTATACTAGTTGATATACCCAGCGTTTTAGGGCTTTAACATTATACTAGTTCAAGTGAAATTCTGTTAGGGGCTTAATATAAAACTTGTTGAAATACCAAACGTTTTAGGGCCTCAACATTATACTAGTCTAAGTAGCCATATTTTTAGGGGCTTTTCATTAAACTAGTTAATATATCCAGCGTTTTAGGGGTTTAACAACATACTAGTTCAAGTGAAATTATTTTAGGCGCTTAATGTCATACTAGTTGAAATGCCAAACGTTTCAGGACATTACATTAGGGCCTTGAAAGTATACTAATTTAAGTAGCCATTCTTTTTTAGGGCCTTAATAATATACTAGTAGACATACCCGACATTTTAAGGCCTCAACATTATACAAGTAAAAGTAGCCATCCTTTTAGGGGCCTAATATCATACTAGTTGATATACACATCGTTTTAGGGCCGCAACATTATACTTTTAGGGGCTTTAAATTATCTTAGTTGATATACAAAACGTTTTAGGGCTTTATATTATACTAGTTGATATATCCAACGTTTTAAAACCTCAACATTATACTAGTTAAAGTAGCCCGTCCTTCTAGGGCCTTAACATTATACTAGTGGAAGTAGCCAACCTTTTAGGGCCTTCAAAGTATACTAGTTTAAGTAGTTATCTTTTTAGGGCCTTAACATTGTAGTAGTTGATATACGCAACGTTTTAGGGCCTCAACATTATACTAGTTCAAGTGGTTATTCTTTTAGGGGCCTAATATTATATAAGTTTTAATACCAAACGTTTTAGGGCTTCAATATCATACTAGTTGAAGTAGCCATCTTTTTGGAGCTTAACATTATACAAGTTGATATACCCAATGTTTTAGAGCCTCAACAATACACTTTTCCCCATACACAGAAATATCCTTTTAGGGGCTTTAAATTATCTTAGTTGATATACAAAATGTTTTAGGGCCTTTATATTATACTAGTTGATATATCCAACGTTTAAACCCCTCAACGTTATACTAGTTAAAGTAGCCCATCTTTCTAGGGCCTTAACATTATAGTAGTGGAAGTAGCCAACCTTTTAGTGCCTTAAAAGTATACTAGTTTTAGAAGTTATCTTTATATATATATATATATATATATATATATAAAGTAGACACGTTTTTTCCCCTGTATCTTTGCGTTGAATAGGAAAATAAACTCGAACTCAATCGGTTACTACAATCACTACAACATCAAGCTTATTCGCTCGAGCGTGTTAAGGTCTCAGCCTTATACTAGTTGATATACGCAACGTTTTAGGGCCTCAACATTATACTAGTTCAAGTGGTTATTCTTTTAGGGGCCTAATATTATATAAGTTTTAATACCAAACGTTT
>OY744549.1:10019923-10024923 GCA_963556195.1 Sepiola atlantica
AAATCATAAAAGCCACACACAAACAAATCATAAAAACCACACACAAACAAATCATAAAAGTCACACACAAACAAATCATAAAAACAACACACAAACAAATCATAAAAGCCACACACAAACAAATCATAAAAACCACACACAAACAAATCATAAAAACCACACACAAACAAATCATAAAAACCACACACAAACAAATCATAAAAACCACACACAAAAAAATCATAAAAACCACACACAAACAAATCATAAAAACCACACACAAACAAATCATAAAAGTCACACACAAACAAATCATAAAAGCCACACACAAACAAATCATAAAAACCACACACAAACAAATCATAAAAACCACACACAAACAAATCATAAAAGCCACACACAAACAAATCATAAAAACCACACACAAACAAATCATAAAAGCCACACACAAACAAATCATAAAAACCACACACAAACAAATCATAAAAGCCACACACAAACAAATCATAAAAACCACACACAAACAAATCATAAAAGCCACACACAAACAAATCATAAAAACCACACACAAACAAATCATAAAAGCCACACACAAACAAATCATAAAAGCCACACACAAACAAATCATAAAAACCACACACAAACAAATCATAAAAGCCACACACAAACAAATCATAAAAACCACACACAAACAAATCATAAAAACCACACACAAACAAATCATAAAAGCCACACACAAACAAATCATAAAAACCACACACAAACAAATCATAAAAGCCACACACAAACATACACATAAAACACATCATGGAAAAATAAGCATAAATTATCTTTAATCTTCGTTTGATGCACAAAACTAATCGAGTTTTTCTACTTTTATTTTTTCTTGGAGTCGAAATATTAAAACCGAAAATATAAAAGCAGACGTCGGCGGTTTGATCTGGTTGGCCTTTGGCGCATCCTGTCAACATGATATATAAAAGTTTTCGGACATTCAACTCCGATTTTGCACCAGAAAAAAAAGCGCATGAAGAAAAAAAGCAGTTGTTGTAGTTGGACGAGTTCTTGCGTATCGAATGTCTAATCTTTCTGCTGACTCTGTTCATGTACTTTTTGTTCTTGTTAAAATTTCTAGCGAAACTTGTGGAAATTATACGGCTAATTAAATCAGATTTAGATAGATAGATAGATAGATAGATAGATAGATAGATAGATAGATAGATATGAACAGACTGGAATAGATAGATAGATAGATAGATAGATAGATAGATAGATAGATAGATAGATAGATAGATAGATAGATCTGAACAGACTGAGATAGATAGATAGATAGATAGATAGATAGATAGATAGATAGATAGATAGATAGATAGATAGATAGATCTGAACGGAATGAGATAGATAGATCAGTAGATAGATAGATAGATCGATAGATCGATAGATAGATATATAGATAGATAGATAGATAGATAGATAGATAGATAGATAGATAGATAGATAGATAGATAGATTTCCGTCAGCAGGAAATGAACATATCAGCACAGCAGGAAGCGACACAAGATAAATAAAGATTCAAGTCATCAAATTTCCTGTAACTAAAAAAATAAGGTGAATATTCATAAAGAGAAAATGTGAAACAGGACTAAAAGAAAAAGAGGGGGAAAAGAAGAAAGAAAGAAAGAAAGAAAAAAGTAAAAAAAAAGAAAAAAGAACAAAAAGAAAAAGAAAGAAAAACAGAAAGAAGGAAAAAAGTTTTTTTTTTTTTAAAAAAAAGAAAGAAAAAACGAAAGAAAAAAGAAAGAAAAGAGTAAAACGAAAAACATGATAAAAAAGGTAAGTTTCAATATAAAAAATAAAAAAGACAAAATAACAAATTAGTCGCTTTCTGCTCACCATATCCAGTAGCATTACCCACCGTTCATAATATATTTACGCAGACACTCACAAGAGGGCGTCAGATCCGAATTATCTCTCATTTTCGCGACGGTAGATGACACAACGATTCGTGGTATAAAAGGCGCTGCACATAAATGTCAATCCCTTTTTGACTACCGGAACTGGCTTCGATAGACCCCCTCATTTCACCAGACCCCATTCGCCTTCCCCTTTTAATCCGGATCTGGCTTTGACGAATGCACCACATATCTGCGCGCTCAAAATTCACCATACGGTATGTAAGACATTCCCTTCAACTTATACACACACCCACCATCATTCTACTTAGTTTGTTGTACACGTTCTCTGGGACACAATCTCAAAGCGAACAGCACGTGTGTGCTCCAAACAAAGATGAAACAGAAGTGAAAGTCTTACATACCGGATATTGATTCGGTATGTAAGACTTTCATCTCTACATAAACACACACATCATTTGTAGACTTTTTTATACAAATACTTTATGAATTTCATAGCGAACCAAGGTTGTTGTATACGTCATTGTTTTCGCGTTTGAACTTTGTTTTAATTGATATATGCTTGTATTTGAATATATATATATATATATATATATATATATATATATACAGATCCATATATATATATATATACATATATATATATATATATATCTACATACACATCCATATATATATATATATATATATTTATATATATACAGATCCATATATATATACATACAGATCCATATACCTATATATATATATATATATATATATATACACATCCATATATATATATATATATGGATGTGTATGTAGATATATATATATATATATGTATATATATATATATATATATATCTACATACGCATCCATATATATATATATATATGGATGTGTATATATATATATATATATATATACAGATCCATATATATATATATATATATATATATACATACAGATCCATATACATATATATATATATATATATATATATATATATATATATATATATCTACATACACATCCATATATATATATATATATATATATATATATATGTGTGTGTGTGTTAATTATTTTTATTCAAACATGTACAAAGTCTGCTACACTGGCATGTCGATGTTATCGATCTACAGCTATCAAGATCTGAGGTCTCATCAGGCAGAAGGTTTTTTGTGATCCAACCCGATCGGTGAAGTCCAGGAAGAATGGAGCCAAGCAAAAGAAAAAGGAGGAATAATAGTCATGTGACCAATTATTTTTAAAAATTGGCCGTTGAAAATGTTTAATTTTACAATAATTCATATTTTTATTTTTATTCAACGCTAAGCTGGGCAGGGGGGGGGGAGCAAAGGAAAAAGAAAAAAGGGGAAAGGAGAAGAGAAAGAAAAAGAGAAAGAGGGGATGTTAGGGATGGGTTTCTATAGCCATTTAAAAGTGGTTGAGGATGGGAGGGGTTGTGGGCCTAACTTTACGTTATGACAAGCGACAGATATTTTGCAAGTGAGATTTTGTCGCGTGTCAAAGGAATAAAGATATCTCAACCAATTTAATATGGACGGCTAGTTTCAACGATAAAACTTAAAGTAATATTTAGTTTAATTATTATTGGTGATAAATAAATGTATTTTAATTATAGATAATATTTAATAATGAGTTAATAAAATATAGTGGTAATTATTTTTAGTAAAAGTTGTACAGGGTCAGCCAAAATAAGGGTCCTATCTTTAAATTTGAATAACTTGAATTTGAATAACTTCCACAAAATAAAAGTTAAACTCACCAAACTTTATGTGTGTGTAGACTGACCCTTCTGAGATTTTTTGAAATAAACAAAACAAATTTTAGCCGAAAAACACTTCTTAAAACTTACAGAAACTAAAGTATTGTTTTTATCACTGTTTCGAGTTTTTTAAGCAAAAATAATGTTTTCTAAATGAGGGTACGTTCCTTATGGCTAATACGGCTCATGCTTGCTTCGGAAGGGGTCCTTTACTTATTCTAAAAAAAAAAAATCAAAAAAATCAATAAATAAAAAAGTTATGAATTTTTAAAAATAGGATCCTTATTTTTGCCCACCCTGTATATAGATTTATAACAGTAGTATTAATAAATTATATTGTTATATCTCGACCTATTAACATTTAGTTTTAATTATTTGGGGTGATAAATAAATGTATTTTAATTCTAAGTAATATTTAGTAATGAATTAATAAAACATAGTGGTAATTATTTTTATTTTTAGTAAAAGTCATATATGAATTAATGGCAGTGGTATTAATAAATTTTATTATTAGTTGTAATTGTATTAAGAATGGTGAGGTTAATACTTGTCAGACTATTAAAGATAATATTGGTGGTAAGGTGTTTTAGTTAAGTTTTTTTTTAAATTATGGTCCATGGGTGGGGGGACTAGAAAAAGTGGGAGCCAGTAAATTTGAGTAATTTAAACAATATATAATTTTAAAGATGATTTCGATAATATGTGGTTGATTTTGTGGGGTTTTGTAATTTAAATATTCGACTTGATTATTTCAGGCCAAGATTAAGTATATGGGGAACATCTATACACACATACATACATATACACACATACATGTACATATATATACATATATGTATATGCATACATAGATATGCACACATATGCATATACATATACATAAATACACAGATACATACACATACACATACATACACACACATATATACACAGATGCACACACATATACTTACAAATTTCATATTCTCATACACACACACACAAATACATACACATATATCCACAAACATACCTACACATACATATCTAGATCTTCACCTGAGGGTGTTATACTATGTATTCCAAAAAGATTAATTATATTATACTTGTAATTAAAGGTTAAAGCTATCTGGTTTGGAGATGTTTATAGGTATTAATTTTAGGGGGTTGGTGGATATTGAGGGTTTTTGGTTTTAATGGTATTGGTTAGGGGGTATTGTACAGATTACTAAAAAGATGTGATCTGTTATGCCTACAATTAATCAATGTTTCTTGTCTTTTGTTTAAAAAGTTTCCTCTATCACTAAATTTAATTATTTCAAGTTTTTCGCCAAGGCATAAATAACATGGTGAG
>OY744549.1:10034923-10057423 GCA_963556195.1 Sepiola atlantica
CAGCACGGTTTGTCAATTTTATTACTTTTGATTGTAACTTTGGTGTAAAGAAAAAAAGAGACTATTTGATTGATTTTGTAAGAATACTGACTTTATAGCAAGTTCATGTTTTAAAAGGATTTATTCCTTTGCTTAGATTGTGTTTTATTTGTGAAGAAAAAAAAGGATTACTTATTTCGCGAACGAAAAGTAAGGTTTTATTATCTGCCTCCCTTTTTAAGATGGTGTCAATTTTTGTTGTATCTAACTTTAATGTTAACAAATCCTGATGTTGTATTTTGTTGATTTTTACTTTCTTTTGTACGTTATCTAGGAATAATTTATTTATTCCAGCTCTGGAAAAAAAGCAGTCCAAGCTACTTTTTTTGTAAATAAAACTTTGTTTTAACTTTTATGAACATCTTGTACTCATCCATTCCTTCTCTCTTGTTATAAGTTTTTTTGTGATAATTGTCCTAGGTAACATGACTTTTGTTTAGAGCGGTTTTCGTTAACACCCACGAAAAATCCGACAATTTCGATTTCATCCTTGAATTTTGTAACCATTGATTTCAGATATTCTTCCATTCAAAAAAAGGGGTTGTCTATTTCGGTAAAGACGACCAAAAAGTTATAGTCGTAACGTTAGCATGACGTTTGTAAAACGAATTCTACGGAAACAAACGGAACTAAATGAAAGCGGGAACGCCGTCCTGAATATATTCCCGATGTCATGATTTTATTTTATTGTTTTCAGCTTTTTTTTCCGAAGGGTCACTGAAAATTGTTATGTCCATGACTGACTTTAATGAAATAACACGTTTAAGTGACCCCTTTTTTTTTAAGCTAACGCCTTATCATAAAAGAAAAAGCATTTTTGATTGTACTTTTTCCGAGTTATTTTATTATTTTTTTTTAATAAAAAGAAATTTAGTGTTTTAACAACAACAAAAAAAAATCTGAATATCTAGAAAACTCTACATTTTTGGGGTGGATTTGGTTAATGGTTAAGGTTAAGGTTCGATATGAATATTGAGAAAATTCTGAATTGTGGTGATTTTGGCTAGGGTTAGGGTTAGGGTTTGATGGTCAGGGTTGAATATTCAGAAAACTCTAAATTGTGTTTATTTAGGGTTAGGTTTAGGGTTTGATATCCAAAAAACTCTGCATTTTTTTATTTTGGTTAGGGTTAGGGTAAGGATTAGATTTGAATATTCAGAAAACTCTGCATTTTTTTTAATTTGGGCTAGGGTTAGGGTTAGAGTAATGGTTATATATTAATATTCAGAAAACTCTGCATTTTTTTAATTTGGGTTAGTGTTAGGGTTAGACATGAATATTAAAAAAAACTGCGTTTTAAATTTTGGTTAGGGTAAGGATTAGATATGAATATTCAGAAAACTCAAAATTTTGTTTATTTAGGCTAGGGTAAGGTTTAGGGTTTGATATCCAGAAAACTCTGAATTTTTTAATTTTGGTTAGGGTTAGGGTAAGGATTAGATATAAATATTCAAAAAACTCTGGATTTTTTTATTTGTGCTAGGGTTAGGGTTAGGATTTGATATGAATATTCAAAAAACTCTGCATTTTTTTAATTTGGGTTAGTGTAAACGTTAGATATGAATATTGAAAAAAAACTCTAAATTTTTTTCATTTGGGCTAGGGTTAGGGTTAGGGTTAGATATGAATATTTAGAAAACTCTGCATTTTTTTGATTTGGGCTAGGGTTAGGGTTAGGGTTAGATTTGAATATTCAGAAAACTCTGAATTTTTTTTATTAGGGTAAGGGTTAGGGTTAGGGTTAATGTTAGATATGAATATTCAGAAAACTCTGCATTTTTTTTTTTTGGGCAAGGCTTAGGGTTATGGTTAGGGTTAGGGTTATGGTTAGGGTTAGGGTTAGGGTTAGGGTTAGGGTTATGGTTAGGGTTAGGGTTAGGGTAGATATTAATATCCAGAAAACTCTGCATTTTTTTTATTTAAGCTAGAGTTAGGGTTAGGTTTTTTTGATTTGGGCAAGGCTTAGGGTTAGATAGAAATATTCAGAAAACTCTGCATTTTTTTGATTTGGGCTAAGCTTAGGGTTATGGTTAGGGTTAGGGTTATGGTTAGGGTTAGAGTTATGGTTAGGGTTATGGTTAGGGTTAGAGTTATGGTTAGAGTTATGGTTAGGGTTAGGGTTAGGGTTAGGGTTAGGTTAGATATTAATATCCAGAAAACTCTGCATTTTTTTTATTTAAGCTAGAGTTAGGGTTAGGTTTTTTTGATTTGGGCAAGGCTTAGGGTTAGATAGAAATATTCAGAAAACTCTGCATTTTTGTGATTTGGGCAAGGCTTAGGGTTATGGTTAGGGTTAGGCTTAGGGTTGATATGAATATCCAGAAAACTCTGCATTTTTTTGATTTGGGCTAGGGTTAGGGTTATGGTTAGGGTTGAATGTTAAAACTCTGCATTTTGTTGATTAGGCTTATGCTTATGCATTTTTTATATCGCAATCTGAAGATACCTCTTTGACGTCCTTAATGTTGTGAAGTCGTTTCGAAGGACGAGTTCCCTTCATCAGGTGTGCCTGTGTTCGTCTGAGGTCTGGCCATTCGTTTTGGATCTCTATCCATGCAGGACAACTGGTGTAAGGGAGCTTTGAGGATCCTCTGATGATCTTTGCGAGTGAAGTCCTTAATAAGGGAGCCCTCATCCTGCCCCAAGTATGGGCCAAAATGCTTGATCGCTGCAGCAATAGCCAATGCTTCGACTTCACACGGCAGCTAAGTGGTTGATGACCGTTTAATCTTGCATAAAAATAACCACAGCGCAGTAGTTTCCCTCCTCTGTCTGCACACGTCAGCCAATGCTATGTTGTTTAACGGATCCATCAGTCACGATCCACAATTGGTCAGCAGGATGGCGTATGTGAATGGTTTGTTGACGACGTCAAGTGCTTCTCGTAAGTGGTCTGACGGACGGACCACTTTACTGCATCTTGTGACTCTCTTCCCGCTTTAACTAAAGGGTTAAGGAAGTGGGAACTTGTTTTTTTTATGGAAATCGCTTCAGACAAGGCATGAAGCCACTTGATGTAAGGAGCTAAAAATTCTACTTCAAAGGTCAAAAACTAGCCAACGATAAGTATTGGATGGATAGATTCCAACCCAGAAAATAGCAATTCTTCCCACTTTGTCAGAAACATTGCTCATAGAATGTGAGGACTAAAGGACAAAATAAGGAAATAAGTAATAACGAAGGTCCAACGAAACGCAAACCACTCTGTCCGTAGATCACAAAGTCCTCTGTCAGCTTCCAAAGCAGATCTCTACGTTCGTCACACGTGCACTTACTTCGCACCGTTTCGTTGAAGACGGTAAGAGACCCGCTTTTATTAGGCTGAGGCACACCTAATTTGCATGCGTGCAATGTGACTTCGCGAGACTCCGCGTGAACCGTACGTAATAAAGGTTCACGGACGCCATGTTGAATTCTTTTCCTTCATCCGCAGCGCACAGGACAGATAAACACGAGGACGTTTCGCAGGTAAGCCCCCTTCACGTTCCCCCCCCACTGATCTCATGATCACAGAGATGGCAGGGAGGCATCGATCGCCTTCGCCGGTTGCTTCTTCTTCGGGGGACAACGCAAGCCTCATCTCCGCTTGTGCTCTCGTCCGTGGTTTGAGGGTCGAGAAACATCGCGTCCGCTGGAATACTGCTGATATTTAAGTCACTGTCCGATGGGGCTGCTGCAAGCCAGAGCGATGCCTCACTGCTCTCTGACTCGCTCTTGTCGTCCAGTGATGGTTGTGTTGCTAACCGTAGGTCTCTAACGTGACGGGGCATACCGTCGACTCGCACTGCCTGTGGGCTGATTACCTCAGTGACGCGTCCACTGTACTCGGCACATTAGTTCCTTCAGAGTTGTCTCTGATCTTGGCATGCCCATCGCGCAGTTTCTGAAAGGGGTCACAACACCACAATATTTCATGGCTTCCTTTGCCAAGGGAATTTGATAGAAGGCGCTAGTGAGGTCAGTTTAGATGATCCATCGCCACTGGCTTATCTTCCTCAGAGTGGAGTCAACGTTCGGCAGACGGCTGCGGCTTTGAATAGCGACCAACGCTGGAAAATCCAGTGACCATGCGGTTGCCTCCACTAAGCTTGCGGACTAAGGACGACGGGTGTACATACTCAACTGCTACTCTGACATGTTCGGGCTGGGAATACACACCAATGGGTTCCAAATCATGGAACTTCAGTTGTAGCTCTCTGTTTATTTTCATTATATTGGGGAAATCGGTCTCGACGCTGGGCTGGTCGTGTAGGACCCATGTTAATTGTGGCCTCGATGTGACCAGATGATATTGTGATCTTTGTATCTGTTGTTGTTCACTGGTGGTGTTGGCAAGCCGCACCCTGTCTCTTATTCTCCCGTGATTGTTGGTTGTGGCCAAGATCTGACTGATACTATGCGGCCTGAATTACAACGAGATTCAATCGCAAATTCATCGTCAGGCCAAATTGTGGTTTGTTGGTGTGGGGCACGCAAAACATGAGCACGTCGGACATGTTTTGTGTTGGGTGGTTATTCAGACATATCTCATCCGGGTGTCGCCAATCCATATCTCGGACTTAGCAGATCTAACTAACAGGTCGTTCCCTCAAAATGGCACATTGTGTTCCCTCTCTCCAGAATGACCCTGGTTTCTTCCATCACATTGAGTGGGGAGGAGCCATCTGCTTGTCGGGAAGACTGGGAAGTGTTCAAGATCTTTGCACCCAGTCGTTTAGTTGTGGAATGTTGAATCGTGATCTCTGCGGCACCACTGTCCACAATGATCCTCATCGGATGGTGATTTGAGAACATGTCGATGTAGGGGATTGTTCAGTCTTCACTCGCCGTGAGGCTGTTATATTTTCATCCTCTATATAAAATTGATTCAAGATCCTGTGACAAATGATGGATATCGAGCATTGGGCAGGCTTGGATCATATATAGCTGGTGAGATTCAGGATAGAAGGTGCATTTACTCAGGAAATGGTTTGTGTTGAACCCTTTTTAGTCCTCCTCGGTTGAGGTTTCTTGTCGTCACGAGGTGGTGTAATGAATGCCCGACTCATGGACACCATATTTCCATAACTTTTTGAGAAGAGAATACAATGCCAGGGAGAGTTCAGGCTTGGTTGACGCCAATGTCATTGACCTTAATTCTGTCCCATAATGTTGCTTGACTAACTTAGGGTGGAGTATTTATTTACTCCTCTCCAGGAGTTAGGCACAAGGCCAGTTTTTATCTTACTCCCACACCTAAGATGTGACACAAGGTCGGGTCGGGAAAGGTGGATTTAAAAATTGCCTGGGCAGCCCTGTCAGCATTCCCTGGTACGGGCGACTCAGGCAGTAAGCAATAAACTTACTCCTCCCCAAAGAGAGGAGGCAAAGCCTGGGAAAGGTGACCTCCCAGAACTGCACAGGACAGACCCATTGACCGGTGTAAATCAAGACCCGAAGGCCAAGACAACACCAGTATGGCGTGCAGTATCCATCGGAACAGATACTAACTTAGGGTAGAGTATGCATAATGAAGTGAGGACTATTTAATTTTCCAATGTGGGGGTGACTTACTCATCTTCTGTGGGAAGACTGTCATGGTGTCTTATATGGTGTCAGTGTTTAGCAGGGAGTCATCAATGAAGGCTGTTAGTCTCGGAAATAAACCTTCTGGGAGTTCGTCCAGTTCAAGTCTTATGGAGTTGAAGTCAAGGAGTTGAAAGCCACTAGTCTGGATGCCATAATGCTATCTTATGGTCTGCCAAACACTTGCGAAGGACAGGGATGTCTTGACAATGGCATTCCGTGATATGTCGGGCCAGTAATTTGCCACCATCATCTCGACAAGATCATTTTATTTTTATTTTTTGTGTCTGCTGAAATCAGGTACCTCCATACTGTCATTTGTGAAGCCCCGGTGTGGGTGTGCAGGTGACTTATTCACCCAATTAGCCTCGAAGAATGGGGCATAGTTGCTATCAAGGGACAGGCAGTATGTATGGTTATTCCTCTATACCTCAATGGAAGAGATAATCTCGTTCTTTATCAGGCACCACTCCTTCGAGGTGCATGCAGACATACTGAGAGATATTTGAGCAACTGATATGTATTTGAATGAGTTTTATAATCCTTTGGACGTAGCATATGTTGGTAAATAAACTGCATTAAATAAAAATGTATCACGCGAAACCTTTTGAAGGTACGGACATACTTTATTCCCGATCGTACTAACACAACAAAACGTAAACTCATGATAAATGGAACAGTCCTTCACCGAGCAGACAAGAAGCGCAAATAACTGAGTAATACGTAGAGTTATCAGCCCTGACCTATAAATATGCTTGTGACTTAATACTGGCGTATGGTATTTTTAATGGATTGCTGTATAGTAATGTGCATTTACTGAAGATTACTTGAAAACCATTCACTTCTGGATATTTTCAGTGGCATATTCCGATTCCTCGCAAAAAAATACACTTATATGGCAAATTTCATTGTTTAATCTTGTGTTTTAATAAAGATACGACATTTTTACTGAAAAATTAGTGTAAAAATATATTAAGAAAAATGGAAAATATCCAACCTTGCAAGGAACAAAAATTGTTTTATTTATTTTCAGATTTTAAAAATTTACAAAGTTAAGATTTTTCTACAACTTATTTAATGTGTAGAGTTAAATTATACTAGTTGATCTACCCAACCTTTTAGTTGAAGTAGCCATCATTTTAGGGCCTTAACATTATACTAGTTGAAGTAGCCATCATTTTAGGGCCTTAATATTATACTAGTTGAAGTAGACATCCTTTTAAGGCCTCAACATTATACTAGTTGAAGTAGACATCCTTTTAGGGCCTCAACATTATACTAGTTGTTGTAGCCATCCTTTTAGGGCCTTAACATTATACTAGTTGTTGTAGCCATCCTTTTAGGGCCTTAACATTATACTAGTTGAAGTATCCACCCTTTTAGGGCCTTAATATTATACTAGTTGATGTAGCCATCCTTTTAGGGCCTCAACATTATACTAGTTGAAGTATCCACCGTTTTAGGGCCTCAACATTATACTAGTTGAAGTAGCCATCCTTTTAGGGCCTCAACATTATACTAGTTGAAGTAGCCGTCCTTTTAGGGTCTCAACATTATACTAGTTGAAGTAGCCATTCTTTTAGGGCCTCAACATTATACTAGTTGAAGTAGCCATCCTTTTTGGGCCTCAACATTTTACTAGTTGAAGTAGCCATCCTTTTAGGGTCTCAACATTATACTAGTTGAAGTAGCCATCCTTTTAGGGCCTCAACATTATACTAGTTGAAGTATCCACCCTTTTTGGGCCTCAACATTTTACTAGTTGAAGTAGCCATCCTTTTAGGGCCTCAACATTATACTAGTTGAAGTAGCCATCCTTTTAGGGCCTCAACATTATACTAGTTTAAGTAGCCATCCTTTTAGCGCCTTAACATTATACTAGTTGAAGCAGCCATCCTTTTAGGGCCTTAACATTATACTAGTTGAAGTAGTCATCCTTTTAGGGCCTCAACATTATACTAGTTGAAGTAGCCATCCTTTTAGGGCCTCACCATTATACTAGTTGAAGTAGCCATCCTTTTAGGGCCTAAACATTATACTAGTTGAAGTAGTTATCCTTTTAGGGCCTCAACATTATACTAGTTGAAGTAGCCATCCTTTTAGGGCCTAAACATTATACTAGTTGAAGTAGTCATCCTTTTAGGGCCTCAACATTATACTAGTTGAAGTAGCCATCCTTTTAGGGCCTCACCATTATACTAGTTGAAGTAGCCATCCTTTTAGGGCCTAAACATTATACTAGTTGAAGTAGTTATCCTTTTAGGGCCTCAACATTATACTAGTTAAAGTAGCCATCCTTTTAGGGCCTCAACATTATACTAGTTGAAGTAGCCATCCTTTTAGGGCCTGAACATTATACTAGTTGAAGTAGTTAATCTTTTAGGGCCTCAACATTATACTAGTTGAAGTAGCCATCCTTTTAGGGCCTCAACATTATACTAGTTGAAGTAGACATCCTTTTAGGGCCTAAACATAATACTAGTTGAAGTAGTTATCCTTTTAGGGCCTCAACATTATACTAGTTGAAGTAGTTATCCTTTTAGGGCCTCAACATTATACTAGTTGAAATAGTTATCCTTTTAGGGCCTCAACATTATACTAGTTGAAGTAGCTATCCTTTTAGGGCCTCAACATTATACTAGTTGAAGTAGCCATCCTTTTAGGGCCTCACCATTATACTAGTTGAAGTAGTTATCCTTTTAGGGCCTCAACATTATACTAGTTGAAGTAGCCATCCTTTTAGGGCCTCAACATTATACTAGTTGAAGTAGTTATCCTTTTAGGGCCTAAACATTATACTAGTTGAAGTAGTTATCCTTTTAAGGCCTAAACATTATACTAGTTGAAGTAGTTATCCTTTTAGGGCCTAAACATTATACTAGTTGAAGTAGTTATCCTTTTAGGGCCTCAACATTATACTAGTTTAAGTAGCCATCCTTTTAGGGCCTCAACATTATACTAGTTGAAGTAGTTATCCTTTTAGGGCCTCAACATTATACTAGTTGAAGTAGCCATCCTTTTAGGGCCTCAACATTATACTAGTTGAAGTAGTTATCCTTTTAGGGCCTCAACATTATACTAGTTGAAGTAGCCATCCTTTTAGGGCCTCACCATTATACTAGTTGAAGTAGCCATCCTTTTAAGGCCTAAACATTATACTAGTTGAAGTAGTTATCCTTTTAGGGCCTCAACATTATACTAGTTGAAGTAGTTATCCTTTTAGGGCCTCAACATTATACTAGTTGAAGTAGCCATCCTTTTAAGGCCTAAACATTATACTAGTTGAAGTAGCCATCCTTTTAGGGCCTAAACATTATACTAGTTGAAGTAGTTATCCTTTTAGGGCCTCACCATTATACTAGTTGAAGTAGCCATCCTTTTAAGGCCTAAACATTATACTAGTTGAAGTAGTTATCCTTTTAGGGCCTCACCATTATACTAGTTGAAGTAGTTATCCTTTTAGGGCCTAAACATTATACTAGTTGAAGTAGCCATCCTTTTAGGGCCTCAACATTATACTAGTTGAAGTAGTTATCCTTTTAGGGCCTCAACATTATACTAGTTGAAGTAGCCATCCTTTTAGGGCCTCAACATTATACTAGTTGAAGTAGTTATCCTTTTAGGGCCTAAACATTATACTAGTTTAAGTAGTTATCCTTTTAGGGCCTAAACATTATACTAGTTGAAGTAGTTATCCTTTTAGGGCCTAAACATTATACTAGTTGAAGTAGTTATTCTTTTAGGGCCTCAACATTATACTAGTTTAAGTAGCCATCCTTTTAGGGCCTCAACATTATACTAGTTGAAGTAGTTATCCTTTTAGGGCCTCAACATTATACTAGTTGAAGTAGCCATCCTTTTAGGGCCTCACCATTATACTAGTTGAAGTAGCCATCCTTTTAAGGCCTAAACATTATACTAGTTGAAGTAGTTATCCTTTTAGGGCCTCAACATTATACTAGTTGAAGTAGTTATCCTTTTAGGGCCTAAACATTATACTAGTTGAATTAGCAATCATTTTAGGGCCTAAACATTATACTAGTTGAAGTAGTTATCCTTTTAGGGCCTAAACATTATACTAGTTGAAGTAGTTATCCTTTTAGGGCCTAAACATTATACTAGTTGAAGTAGTTATATTTTTAGGGCCTCAACATTATACTAGTTTAAGTAGCCATCCTTTTAGGGCCTCAACATTATACTAGTTGAAGTAGTTATCCTTTTAGGGCCTCAACATTATACTAGTTGCAGGAGCCATCCTTTTAGGGCCTCAACATTATACTAGTTGAAGTAGTTATCCTTTTAGGGCCTCAACATTATACTAGTTAAAGTAGCCATCCTTTTAGGGCCTCACCATTATACTAGTTGAAGTAGCCATCCTTTTAAGGCCTAAACATTATACTAGTTGAAGTAGTTATCCTTTTAGGGCCTCAACATTATACTAGTTGAAGTAGTTATCCTTTTAGGGCCTAAACATTATACTAGTTGAAGTAGCCATCCTTTTAGGGCCTAAACATTATACTAGTTGAAGTAGTTATCCTTTTAGGGCCTCACCATTATACTAGTTGAAGTAGCCATCCTTTTAAGGCCTAAACATTATACTAGTTGAAGTAGTTATCCTTTTAGGGCCTCAACATTATACTAGTTGAAGTAGTTATCCTTTTAGGGCCTAAACATTATACTAGTTGAAGTAGCCATCCTTTTAGGGCCTCAACATTATACTAGTTGAAGTAGTTATCCTTTTAGGGCCTCAACATTATACTAGTTGAAGTAGCCATCCTTTTAGGGCCTCAACATTATACTAGTTGAAGTAGTTATCCTTTTAGGGCCTAAACATTATACTAGTTGAAGTAGTTATCCTTTTAGGGCCTAAACATTATACTAGTTGAAGTAGTTATCCTTTTAGGGCCTCACCATTATACTAGTTGAAGTAGCCATCCTTTTAGGGCCTCAACATCATACTAGTTGAAGTAGTTATCCTTTTAGGGCCTCAACATTATACTAGTTGAAGTAGCCATCCTTTTAGGGCCTCAACATTATACTAGTTGAAGTAGTTATCCTTTTAGGGCCTCAACATTATACTAGTTGAAGTAGCCATCCTTTTAGGGCCTCACCATTATACTAGTTGAAGTAGCCATCCTTTTAAGGCCTAAACATTATACTAGTTGAAGTAGTTATCCTTTTAGGGCCTCAACTTTATACTAGTCGAAGTAGTTATCCTTTTAGGGCCTAAACATTATACTAGTTGAAGTAGTCATCCTTTTAGGGCCTCAACATTATACTAGTTGAAGTAGCCATCCTTTTAGGGCCTCACCATTATACTAGTTGAAGTAGCCATCCTTTTAGGGCCTAAACATTATACTAGTTGAAGTAGTTATCCTTTTAGGGCCTCAACATTATACTAGTTGAAGTAGCCATCCTTTTAGGGCCTCAACATTATACTAGTTGAAGTAGCCATCCTTTTAGGGCCTCACCATTATACTAGTTGAAGTAGCCATCCTTTTAAGGCCTAAACATTATACTAGTTGAAGTAGTTATCCTTTTAGGGCCTCAACATTATACTAGTTGAAGTAGTTATCCTTTTAGGGCCTCAACATTATACTAGTTGAAGTAGCCATCCTTTTAAGGCCTAAACATTATACTAGTTGAAGTAGCCATCCTTTTAGGGCCTAAACATTATACTAGTTGAAGTAGTTATCCTTTTAGGGCCTCACCATTATACTAGTTGAAGTAGCCATCCTTTTAAGGCCTAAACATTATACTAGTTGAAGTAGTTATCCTTTTAGGGCCTCAACATTATACTAGTTGAAGTAGTTATCCTTTTAGGGCCTAAACATTATACTAGTTGAAGTAGCCATCCTTTTAGGGCCTCAACATTATACTAGTTGAAGTAGTTATCCTTTTAGGGCCTCAACATTATACTAGTTGAAGTAGCCATCCTTTTAGGGCCTCAACATTATACTAGTTGAAGTAGTTATCCTTTTACGGCCTAAACATTATACTAGTTGAAGTAGTTATCCTTTTAGGGCCTAAACATTATACTAGTTGAAGTAGTTATCCTTTTAGGGCCTAAACATTATACTAGTTGAAGTAGTTATTCTTTTAGGGCCTCAACATTATACTAGTTTAAGTAGCCATCCTTTTAGGGCCTCAACATTATACTAGTTGAAGTAGTTATCCTTTTAGGGCCTCAACATTATACTAGTTGAAGTAGCCATCCTTTTAGGGCCTCACCATTATACTAGTTGAAGTAGCCATCCTTTTAAGGCCTAAACATTATACTAGTTGAAGTAGTTATCCTTTTAGGGCCTCAACATTATACTAGTTGAAGTAGTTATCCTTTTAGGGCCTAAACATTATACTAGTTGAAGTAGCCATCCTTTTAGGGCCTAAACATTATACTAGTTGAAGTAGTTATCCTTTTAGGGCCTAAACATTATACTAGTTGAAGTAGTTATCCTTGTAGGGCCTAAACATTATACTAGTTGAAGTAGTTATCTTTTTAGGGCCTCAACATTATACTAGTTTAAGTAGCCATCCTTTTAGGGCCTCAACATTATACTAGTTGAAGTAGTTATCCTTTTAGGGCCTCAACATTATACTAGTTGCAGGAGCCATCCTTTTAGGGCCTCAACATTATACTAGTTGAAGTAGTTATCCTTTTAGGGCCTCAACATTATACTAGTTAAAGTAGCCATCCTTTTAGGGCCTCACCATTATACTAGTTGAAGTAGCCATCCTTTTAAGGCCTAAACATTATACTAGTTGAAGTAGTTATCCTTTTAGGGCCTCAACATTATACTAGTTGAAGTAGTTATCCTTTTAGGGCCTAAACATTATACTAGTTGAAGTAACCATCCTTTTAGGGCCTAAACATTATACTAGTTGAAGTAGTTATCCTTTTAGGGCCTCACCATTATACTAGTTGAAGTAGCCATCCTTTTAAGGCCTAAACATTATACTAGTTGAAGTAGTTATCCTTTTAGGGCCTCAACATTATACTAGTTGAAGTAGTTATCCTTTTAGGGCCTAAACATTATACTAGTTGAAGTAGCCATCCTTTTAGGGCCTCAACATTATACTAGTTGAAGTAGTTATCCTTTTAGGGCCTCAACATTATACTAGTTGAAGTAGCCATCCTTTTAGGGCCTCAACATTATACTAGTTGAAGTAGTTATCCTTTTAGGGCCTAAACATTATACTAGTTGAAGTAGTTATCCTTTTAGGGCCTAAACATTATACTAGTTGAAGTAGTTATCCTTTTAGGGCCTCACCATTATACTAGTTGAAGTAGCCATCCTTTTAGGGCCTCAACATCATACTAGTTGAAGTAGTTATCCTTTTAGGGCCTCAACATTATACTAGTTGAAGTAGCCATCCTTTTAGGGCCTCAACATTATACTAGTTGAAGTAGTTATCCTTTTAGGGCCTCAACATTATACTAGTTGAAGTAGCCATCCTTTTAGGGCCTCACCATTATACTAGTTGAAGTAGCCATCCTTTTAAGGCCTAAACATTATACTAGTTGAAGTAGTTATCCTTTTAGGGCCTCAACTTTATACTAGTTGAAGTAGTTATCCTTTTAGGGCCTAAACATTATACTAGTTGAAGTAGTCATCCTTTTAGGGCCTCAACATTATACTAGTTGAAGTAGCCATCCTTTTAGGGCCTCACCATTATACTAGTTGAAGTAGCCATCCTTTTAGGGCCTAAACATTATACTAGTTGAAGTAGTTATCCTTTTAGGGCCTCAACATTATACTAGTTGAAGTAGCCATCCTTTTAGGGCCTCAACATTATACTAGTTGAAGTAGTTATCCTTTTAGGGCCTCAACATTATACTAGTTGAAGTAGCCATCCTTTTAGGGCCTCAACATTATACTAGTTGAAGTAGTTATCCTTTTAGGGCCTCAACATTATACTAGTTAAAGTAGCCATCCTTTTAGGGCCTCACCATTATACTAGTTGAAGTAGCCATCCTTTTAGGGCCTAAACATTATACTAGTTGAAGTAGTTATCCTTTTAGGGCCTCAACATTATACTAGTTGAAGTAGTTATCCTTTTAGGGCCTAAACATTATACTAGTTGAAGTAGCCATCCTTTTAGGGCCTAAACATTATACTAGTTGAAGTAGTTATCCTTTTAGGGCCTCAACATTATACTAGTTGAAGTAGCCATCCTTTTAGGGCCTCACCATTATACTAGTTGAAGTAGCCATCCTTTTAGGGCCTAAACATTATACTAGTTGAAGTAGTTATCTTTTTAGGGCCTCAACATTATACTAGTTGAAGTAGTTATCCTTTTAGGGCCTAAACATTATACTAGTTGAAGTAGCCATCCTTTTAAGGCCTAAACATTATACTAGTTGAAGTAGTTATCCTTTTAGGGCGTCAACATTATACTAGTTGAAGTAGACATCCTTTTAGGGCCTGAACATTATACTAGTTGAAGTAGCCATCCTTTTAGGGCCTCAACATTATACTAGTTGAAGTAGCCATCCTTTTAGGGCCTCACCATTATACTAGTTGAAGTAGCCATCCTTTTAAGGCCTAAACATTATACTAGTTGAAGTAGTTATCCTTTTAGGGCCTCAACATTATACTAGTTGGAGTAGTTATCCTTTTAGGGCCTAAACATTATACTAGTTGAAGTAGCCATCCTTTTAGGGCCTAAACATTATACTAGTTGAAGTAGTTATCCTTTTAGGGCCTCACCATTATACTAGTTGAAGTAGCCATCCTTTTAAGGCCTAAACATTATACTAGTTGAAGTAGTTATCCTTTTAGGGCCTCAACATCATACTAGTTGAAGTAGTTATCCTTTTAGGGCCTAAACATTATACTAGTTGAAGTAGCCATCCTTTTAGGGCCTCAACATTATACTAGTTGAAGTAGTTATCCTTTTAGGGTCTCAACATTATACTAGTTGAAGTAGCCATCCTTTTAGGGCCTCAACATTATACTAGTTGAAGTAGTTATCCTTTTAGGGCCTAAACATTATACTAGTTGAAGTAGTTATCCTTTTAGGGCCTAAACATTATACTAGTTGAAGTAGTTATCCTTTTAGGGCCTAAACATTATACTAGTTGAAGTAGTTATCCTTTTAGGGCCTCAACATTATACTAGGTTAAGTAGCCATCCTTTTAGGGCCTCAACATTATACTAGTTGAAGTAGTTATCCTTTTAGGGCCTCAACATTATACTAGTTGAAGTAGCCATCCTTTTAGGGCCTCACCATTATACTAGTTGAAGTAGCCATCCTTTTAGGGCCTAAACATTATACTAGTTGAAGTAGTTATCTTTTTAGGGCCTCAACATTATACTAGTTGAAGTAGCCATCCTTTTAAGGCCTAAACATTATACTAGTTGAAGTAGTCATCCTTTTAGGGCCTCAACATTATACTAGTTGAAGTAGCCATCCTTTTAGGGCGTCAACATTATACTAGTTGAAGTAGCCATCCTTTTAGGGCCTAAACATTATACTAGTTGAAGTAGTTATCCTTTTAGGGCCTCAACATTATACTAATTGAAGTAGACATCCTTTTAGGGCCTCAACATTATACTAGTTGATGTAGCACTCCTTTTAAGGCCTAAACATTATACTAGTTGAAGTAGTCATCCTTTTAGGGCCTCAACATCATACTAGTTGAAGTAGCCATCCTTTTAGGGCCTCACCATTATACTAGTTGAAGTAGCCATCCTTTTAGGGCCTAAACATTATACTAGTTGAAGTAGTTATCCTTTTAGGGCCTCAACATTATACTAGTTGAAGTAGCCATCCTTTTAAGGCCTCAACATTATACTAGTTGAAGTAGTTATCCTTTTAGGGCCTCAACATTATACTAGTTGAAGTAGCCATCCTTTTAGGGCCTCAACATTATACTAGTTTAAGTAGTTATCGTTTTAGGGCCACAACATTATACTAGTTGAAGTAGCCATCCTTTTAGGGCCTCACCATTATACTAGTTGAAGTAGCCATCCTTTTAGGGCCTAAACATTATACTAGTTGAAGTAGCAATCCTTTTAGGGCCTAAACATTATACTAGTTGAAGTAGTTATCCTTTTAGGGCCTCAACATTATACTAGTTGAAGTAGCCATCCTTTTAGGGCCTCAACATTATACTAGTTGAAGTAGTTATCCTTTTAGGGCCTCAACATTATACTAGTTGAAGTAGCCATCCTTTTAGGGCCTCAACATTATACTAGTTGAAGTAGTTATCCTTTTAGGGCCTCAACAATATACTAGTTGAAGTAGCCATCCTTTTAGGGCCTCACCATTATACTAGTTGAAGTAGCCATCCTTTTAGGGCCTAAACATTATACTAGTTGAAGTAGTTTTTCTTTTAGGGCCTCAACATTATACTAGTTGAAGTAGTTATCCTTTTAGGGCCTAAACATTATACTAGTTGAAGTAGCCATCCTTTTAGGGCCTAAACATTATACTAGTTGAAGTAGTTATCATTTTAGGGCCTCAACATTATACTAGTTGAAGTAGCCATCCTTTTAGGGCCTCACCATTATACTAGTTGAAGTAGCCATCCTTTTAGGGCCTAAACATTATACTAGTTGAAGTAGTTATCCTTTTAGGGCCTCAACATTATACTAGTTGAAGTAGTTATCCTTTTAGGGCCTAAACATTATACTAGTTGAAGTAGCCATCCTTTTAAGGCCTAAACATTATACTAGTTGAAGTAGTTATCCTTTTAGGGCCTCAACATTATACTAGTTGAAGTAGACATCCTTTTAGGGCCTCAACATTATACTAGTTGAAGTAGCCATCCTTTTAGGGCCTCAACATTATACTAGTTGAAGTAGCCATCCTTTTAGGGCCTCACCATTATACTTATTGAAGTAGCCAACCTTTTAAGGCCTAAACATTATACTAGTTGAAGTAGTTATCCTTTTAGGGCCTCAACATTATACTAGTTGAAGTAGTTATCCTTTTAGGGCCTAAACATTATACTAGTTGAAGTAGCCATCCTTTTAGGGCCTCAACATTATACTAGTTGAAGTAGTTATCCTTTTAGGGCCTCAACATTATACTAGTTGAAGTAGTTATCCTTTTAGGGCCTCAACATTATACTAGTTGAAGTAGCCATCCTTTTAGGGCCTCAACATTATACTAGTTGAAGTAGTTATCCTTTTAGGGCCTAAACATTATACTAGTTGAAGTAGTTATCCTTTTAAGGCCTAAACATTATACTAGTTGAAGTAGTTATCCTTTTAGGGCCTAAACATTATACTAGTTGAAGTAGTTATTCTTTTAGGGCCTCAACATTATACTAGTTTAAGTAGCCATCCTTTTAGGGCCTCAACATTATACTAGTTGAAGTAGTTATCCTTTTAGGGCCTCAACATTATACTAGTTGAAGTAGCCATCCTTTTAGGGCCTCACCATTATACTAGTTGAAGTAGCCATCCTTTTAAGGCCTAAACATTATACTAGTTGAAGTAGTTATCCTTTTAGGGCCTCAACATAATACTAGTTGAAGTAGTTATCCTTTTAGGGCCTAAACATTATACTAGTTGAAGTAGCCATCCTTTTAGGGCCTAAACATTATACTAGTTGAAGTAGTTATCCTTTTAGGGCCTAAACATTATACTAGTTGAAGTAGTTATCCTTGTAGGGCCTAAACATTATACTAGTTGAAGTAGTTATCTTTTTAGGGCCTCAACATTATACTAGTTTAAGTAGCCATCCTTTTAGGGCCTCAACATTATACTAGTTGAAGTAGTTATCCTTTTAGGGCCTCAACATTATACTAGTTGCAGGAGCCATCCTTTTAGGGCCTCAACATTATACTAGTTGAAGTAGTTATCCTTTTAGGGCCTCAACATTATACTAGTTAAAGTAGCCATCCTTTTAGGGCCTCACCATTATACTAGTTGAAGTAGCCATCCTTTTAAGGCCTAAACATTATACTAGTTGAAGTAGTTATCCTTTTAGGGCCTCAACATTATACTAGTTGAAGTAGTTATCCTTTTAGGGCCTAAACATTATACTAGTTGAAGTAGCCATCCTTTTAGGGCCTAAACATTATACTAGTTGAAGTAGTTATCCTTTTAGGGCCTCACCATTATACTAGTTGAAGTAGCCATCCTTTTAAGGCCTAAACATTATACTAGTTGAAGTAGTTATCCTTTTAGGGCCTCAACATTATACTAGTTGAAGTAGTTATCCTTTTAGGGCCTAAACATTATACTAGTTGAAGTAGCCATCCTTTTAGGGCCTCAACATTATACTAGTTGAAGTAGTTATCCTTTTAGGGCCTCAACATTATACTAGTTGAAGTAGCCATCCTTTTAGGGCCTCAACATTATACTAGTTGAAGTAGTTATCCTTTTAGGGCCTAAACATTATACTAGTTGAAGTAGTTATCCTTTTAGGGCCTAAACATTATACTAGTTGAAGTAGTTATCCTTTTAGGGCCTCACCATTATACTAGTTGAAGTAGCCATCCTTTTAGGGCCTCAACATCATACTAGTTGAAGTAGTTATCCTTTTAGGGCCTCAACATTATACTAGTTGAAGTAGCCATCCTTTTAGGGCCTCAACATTATACTAGTTGAAGTAGTTATCCTTTTAGGGCCTCAACATTATACTAGTTGAAGTAGCCATCCTTTTAGGGCCTCACCATTATACTAGTTGAAGTAGCCATCCTTTTAAGGCCTAAACATTATACTAGTTGAAGTAGTTATCCTTTTAGGGCCTCAACTTTATACTAGTTGAAGTAGTTATCCTTTTAGGGCCTAAACATTATACTAGTTGAAGTAGTCATCCTTTTAGGGCCTCAACATTATACTAGTTGAAGTAGCCATCCTTTTAGGGCCTCACCATTATACTAGTTGAAGTAGCCATCCTTTTAGGGCCTAAACATTATACTAGTTGAAGTAGTTATCCTTTTAGGGCCTCAACATTATACTAGTTGAAGTAGCCATCCTTTTAGGGCCTCAACATTATACTAGTTGAAGTAGTTATCCTTTTAGGGCCTCAACATTATACTAGTTGAAGTAGCCATCCTTTTAGGGCCTCAACATTATACTAGTTGAAGTAGTTATCCTTTTAGGGCCTCAACATTATACTAGTTAAAGTAGCCATCCTTTTAGGGCCTCACCATTATACTAGTTGAAGTAGCCATCCTTTTAGGGCCTAAACATTATACTAGTTGAAGTAGTTATCCTTTTAGGGCCTCAACATTATACTAGTTGAAGTAGTTATCCTTTTAGGGCCTAAACATTATACTAGTTGAAGTAGCCATCTTTTTAGGGCCTAAACATTATACTAGTTGAAGTAGTTATCCTTTTAGGGCCTCAACATTATACTAGTTGAAGTAGCCATCCTTTTAGGGCCTCACCATTATACTAGTTGAAGTAGCCATCCTTTTAGGGCCTAAACATTATACTAGTTGAAGTAGTTATCTTTTTAGGGCCTCAACATTATACTAGTTGAAGTAGTTATCCTTTTAGGGCCTAAACATTATACTAGTTGAAGTAGCCATCCTTTTAAGGCCTAAACATTATACTAGTTGAAGTAGTTATCCTTTTAGGGCGTCAACATTATACTAGTTGAAGTAGACATCCTTTTAGGGCCTGAACATTATACTAGTGAAAGTAGCCATCCTTTTAGGGCCTCAACATTATACTAGTTGAAGTAGCCATCCTTTTAGGGCCTCACCATTATACTAGTTGAAGTAGCCATCCTTTTAAGGCCTAAACATTATACTAGTTGAAGTAGTTATCCTTTTAGGGCCTCAACATTATACTAGTTGGAGTAGTTATCCTTTTAGGGCCTAAACATTATACTAGTTGAAGTAGCCATCCTTTTAGGGCCTAAACATTATACTAGTTGAAGTAGTTATCCTTTTAGGGCCTCACCATTATACTAGTTGAAGTAGCCATCCTTTTAAGGCCTAAACATTATACTAGTTGAAGTAGTTATCCTTTTAGGGCCTCAACATCATACTAGTTGAAGTAGTTATCCTTTTAGGGCCTAAACATTATACTAGTTGAAGTAGCCATCCTTTTAGGGCCTCAACATTATACTAGTTGAAGTAGTTATCCTTTTAGGGTCTCAACATTATACTAGTTGAAGTAGCCATCCTTTTAGGGCCTCAACATTATACTAGTTGAAGTAGTTATCCTTTTAGGGCCTAAACATTATACTAGTTGAAGTAGTTATCCTTTTAGGGCCTAAACATTATACTAGTTGAAGTAGTTATCCTTTTAGGGCCTAAACATTATACTAGTTGAAGTAGTTATCCTTTTAGGGCCTCAACATTATACTAGGTTAAGTAGCCATCCTTTTAAGGCCTAAACATTATACTAGTTGAAGTAGTTATCCTTTTAGGGCCTCAACATTATACTAGTTGAAGTAGCCATCCTTTTAGGGCCTCACCATTATACTAGTTGAAGTAGCCATCCTTTTAGGGCCTAAACATTATACTAGTTGAAGTAGTTATCTTTTTAGGGCCTCAACATTATACTAGTTGAAGTAGCCATCCTTTTAAGGCCTAAACATTATACTAGTTGAAGTAGTCATCCTTTTAGGGCCTCAACATTATACTAGTTGAAGTAGCCATCCTTTTAGGGCGTCAACATTATACTAGTTGAAGTAGCCATCCTTTTAGGGCCTAAACATTATACTAGTTGAAGTAGTTATCCTTTTAGGGCCTCAACATTATACTAATTGAAGTAGACATCCTTTTAGGGCCTCAACATTATACTAGTTGATGTAGCACTCCTTTTAAGGCCTAAACATTATACTAGTTGAAGTAGTCATCCTTTTAGGGCCTCAACATCATACTAGTTGAAGTAGCCATCCTTTTAGGGCCTCACCATTATACTAGTTGAAGTAGCCATCCTTTTAGGGCCTAAACATTATACTAGTTGAAGTAGTTATCCTTTTAGGGCCTCAACATTATACTAGTTGAAGTAGCCATCCTTTTAAGGCCTCAACATTATACTAGTTGAAGTAGTTATCCTTTTAGGGCCTCAACATTATACTAGTTGAAGTAGCCATCCTTTTAGGGCCTCAACATTATACTAGTTTAAGTAGTTATCGTTTTAGGGCCACAACATTATACTAGTTGAAGTAGCCATCCTTTTAGGGCCTCACCATTATACTAGTTGAAGTAGCCATCCTTTTAGGGCCTAAACATTATACTAGTTGAAGTAGCAATCCTTTTAGGGCCTAAACATTATACTAGTTGAAGTAGTTATCCTTTTAGGGCCTCAACATTATACTAGTTGAAGTAGCCATCCTTTTAGGGCCTCAACATTATACTAGTTGAAGTAGTTATCCTTTTAGGGCCTCAACATTATACTAGTTGAAGTAGCCATCCTTTTAGGGCCTCAACATTATACTAGTTGAAGTAGTTATCCTTTTAGGGCCTCAACATTATACTAGTTGAAGTAGCCATCCTTTTAGGGCCTCACCATTATACTAGTTGAAGTAGCCATCCTTTTAGGGCCTAAACATTATACTAGTTGAAGTAGTTATCCTTTTAGGGCCTCAACATTATACTAGTTGAAGTAGTTATCCTTTTAGGGCCTAAACATTATACTAGTTGAAGTAGCCATCCTTTTAGGGCCTAAACATTATACTAGTTGAAGTAGTTATCATTTTAGGGCCTCAACATTATACTAGTTGAAGTAGCCATCCTTTTAGGGCCTCACCATTATACTAGTTGAAGTAGCCATCCTTTTAGGGCCTAAACATTATACTAGTTGAAGTAGTTATCCTTTTAGGGCCTCAACATTATACTAGTTGAAGTAGTTATCCTTTTAGGGCCTAAACATTATACTAGTTGAAGTAGCCATCCTTTTAAGGCCTAAACATTATACTAGTTGAAGTAGTTATCCTTTTAGGGCCTCAACATTATACTAGTTGAAGTAGACATCCTTTTAGGGCCTCAACATTATACTAGTTGAAGTAGCCATCCTTTTAGGGCCTCAACATTATACTAGTTGAAGTAGCCATCCTTTTAGGGCCTCACCATTATACTTATTGAAGTAGCCAACCTTTTAAGGCCTAAACATTATACTAGTTGAAGTAGTTATCCTTTTAGGGCCTCAACATTATACTAGTTGAAGTAGTTATCCTTTTAGGGCCTAAACATTATACTAGTTGAAGTAGCCATCCTTTTAGGGCCTCAACATTATACTAGTTGAAGTAGTTATCCTTTTAGGGCCTCACCATTATACTAGTTGAAGTAGCCATCCTTTTAAGACCTAAACATTATACTAGTTGAAGTAGTTATCCTTTTAGGGCCTCAACATTATACTAGTTGAAGTAGTTATCCTTTTAGGGCCTAAACATTATACTAGTTGAAGTAGCCATCCTTTTAGGGCCTCAACATTATACTAGTTGAAGTAGTTATCCTTTTAGGGTCTCAACATTATACTAGTTGAAGTAGCCATCCTTTTAGGGCCTCAACATTATACTAGTTGAAGTAGTTATCCTTTTAAGGCTTAAACATTATACTAGTTGAAGTAGTTATCCTTTTAGGGCCTAAACATTATACTAGTTGAAGTAGTTATCCTTTTAGGGCCTAACCATTATACTAGTTGAAGTAGTTATCCTTTTAGGGCCTCAACATTATACTAGTTTAAGTAGCCATCCTTTTAGGGCCTCAACATTATACTAGTTGAAGTAGTTATCCTTTTAGGGCCTCAACATTACACTAGTTGAAGTAGCCATCCTTTTAGGGCCTCAACATTATACTAGTTGAAATAGTTATCTTTTTAGGGCCTCAACATTATACTAGTTGAAGTAGCCATCCTTTTAGGGCCTCACCATTATACTAGTTGAAGTAGCCATCCTTTTAAGGCCTAAACATTATACTAGTTGAAGTAGTTATCCTTTTAGGGCCTCAACATTATACTAGTTGAAGTAGCCATC
>OY744549.1:10069923-10262423 GCA_963556195.1 Sepiola atlantica
TGAATTTTTTAAATTTTGGTTAGGGTAATGATTAGATGTGAATATTCAGAAAACTCTGCATTTTTTTAATTTTGGTTAGGGTAATGATTAGATGTGAATATTCAGAAAACTCTGAATTTTTTTAATTTTGGTTAGGGTAATGATTAGATGTGAATATTCAGAAAACTCTGAATTTTTTTAATTTTGGTTAGGGTAATGATTAGATGTGAATATTCAGAAAACTCTGAATTTTTGTAATTTTGGTTAGGGTAATGATTAGATGTGAATATTCAGAAAACTCTGAATTTTTTAAATTTTGGTTAGGGTAATGATTAGATGTGAATATTCAGAAAACTCTGAATTTTTTTAATTTTGGTTAGGGTAATGATTAGATGTGAATATTCAGAAAACTCTGCATTTTTTTAATTTTGGTTAGGGTAATGATTAGATGTGAATATTCAGAAAACTCTGAATTTTTTTAATTTTGGTTAGGGTAATGATTAGATGTGAATATTCAGAAAACTCTGAATTTTTTAAATTTTGGTTAGGGTAATGATTAGATGTGAATATTCAGAAAACTCTGCATTTTTTTAATTTTGGTTAGGGTAATGATTAGATGTGAATATTCAGAAAACTCTGAATTTTTTTAATTTTGGTTAGGGTAATGATTAGATGTGACTATTCAGAAAACTCTGAATTTTTTAAATTTTGGTTAGGGTAATGATTAGATGTGAATATTCAGAAAACTCTGCATTTTTTAAATTTTGGTTAGGGTAATGATTAGATGTGAATATTCAGCAAACTCTGCATTTTTTTAATTTTGGTTAGGGTAATGATTAGATGTGAATATTCAGAAAACTCTGCATTTTTTTAATTTTGGTTAGGGTAATGATTAGATGTGAATATTCAGAAAACTCTGCATTTTTTTAATTTTGGTTAGGGTAATGATTAGATGTGAATATTCAGCAAACTCTGCATTTTTTTAATTTTGGTTAGGGTAATGATTAGATGTGAATATTCAGAAAACTCTGCATTTTTTTAATTTTGGTTAGGGTAATGATTAGATGTGAATATTCAGAAAACTCTGAATTTTTTAAATTTTGGTTAGGGTAATGATTAGATGTGAATATTCAGAAAACTCTGCATTTTTTTAATTTTGGTTAGGGTAATGATTAGATGTGAATATTCAGAAAACTCTGCATTTTTTTAATTTTGGTTACGGTAATGATTAGATGTGAATATTCAGAAAACTCTGAATTTTTTTAATTTTGGTTAGGGTAATGATTAGATGTTAATATTCAGAAAACTCTGAATTTTTTAAATTTTGGTTAGGGTAATGATTAGATGTGAATATTCAGAAAACTCTGCATTTTTTTAATTTTGGTTAGGGTAATGATTAGATGTGAATATTCAGAAAACTCTGAATTTTTTAAATTTTGGCTAGGGTAATGATTAGATGTGAATATTCAGAAAACTCTGCATTTTTTTAATTTTGGTTAGGGTAATGATTAGATGTGAATATTCAGAAAACTCTGCATTTTTTAAATTTTGGTTAGGGTAATGATTAGATGTGAATATTCAGAAAACTCTGCATTTTTTTAATTTTGGTTAGGGTAATGATTAGATGTGAATATTCAGAAAACTCTGCATTTTTTTAATTTTGGTTAGGGTAATGATTAGATGTGAATATTCAGAAAACTCTGCATTTTTTTAATTTTGGTTACGGTAATGATTAGATGTGAATATTCAGAAAACTCTGAATTTTTTTAATTTTGGTTAGGGTAATGATTAGATGTGAACATTCAGAAAACTCTGAATTTTTTTAATTTTGGTTACGGTAATGATTAGATGTGAATATTCAGAAAACTCTGCATTTTTTTAATTTTGGTTAGGGTAATGATTAGATGTGAATATTCAGAAAACTCTGCATTTTTTAAATTTTGGTTAGGGTAATGATTAGATGTGAATATTCAGAAAACTCTGCATTTTTTTAATTTTGGTTAGGGTAATGATTAGATGTGAATATTCAGAAAACTCTGCATTTTTTAAATTTTGGTTAGGGTAATGATTAGATGTTAATATTCAGAAAACTCTGCATTTTTTAAATTTTGGTTAGGGTAATGATTAGATGTTAATATTCAGAAAACTCTGCATTTTTTTAATTTTGGTTAGGGTAGTGATTAGATGTGAATATTCAGAAAACTCTGAATTTTTTTAATTTTGGTTAGGGTAATGATTAGATGTGACTATTCAGAAAACTCTGAATTTTTTAAATTTTGGTTAGGGTAATGATTAGATGTGAATATTCAGAAAACTCTGCATTTTTTTAATTTTGGTTAGGGTAATGATTAGATGTGAATATTCAGAAAACTCTGAATTTTTTTAATTTTGGTTAGGGTAATGATTAGATGTGACTATTCAGAAAACTCTGAATTTTTTAAATTTTGGTTAGGGTAATGATTAGATGTGAATATTCAGAAAACTCTGCATTTTTTAAATTTTGGTTAGGGTAATGATTAGATGTGAATATTCAGCAAACTCTGCATTTTTTTAATTTTGGTTAGGGTAATGATTAGATGTGAATATTCAGAAAACTCTGCATTTTTTTAATTTTGGTTAGGGTAATGATTAGATGTGAATATTCAGAAAACTCTGCATTTTTTTAATTTTGGTTAGGGTAATGATTAGATGTGAATATTCAGCAAACTCTGCATTTTTTTAATTTTGGTTAGGGTAATGATTAGATGTGAATATTCAGAAAACTCTGCATTTTTTTAATTTTGGTTAGGGTAATGATTAGATGTGAATATTCAGAAAACTCTGAATTTTTTAAATTTTGGTTAGGGTAATGATTAGATGTGAATATTCAGAAAACTCTGCATTTTTTTAATTTTGGTTAGGGTAATGATTAGATGTGAATATTCAGAAAACTCTGCATTTTTTTAATTTTGGTTACGGTAATGATTAGATGTGAATATTCAGAAAACTCTGAATTTTTTTAATTTTGGTTAGGGTAATGATTAGATGTTAATATTCAGAAAACTCTGAATTTTTTAAATTTTGGTTAGGGTAATGATTAGATGTGAATATTCAGAAAACTCTGCATTTTTTTAATTTTGGTTAGGGTAATGATTAGATGTGAATATTCAGAAAACTCTGAATTTTTTAAATTTTGGCTAGGGTAATGATTAGATGTGAATATTCAGAAAACTCTGCATTTTTTTAATTTTGGTTAGGGTAATGATTAGATGTGAATATTCAGAAAACTCTGCATTTTTTAAATTTTGGTTAGGGTAATGATTAGATGTGAATATTCAGAAAACTCTGCATTTTTTTAATTTTGGTTAGGGTAATGATTAGATGTGAATATTCAGAAAACTCTGCATTTTTTTAATTTTGGTTAGGGTAATGATTAGATGTGAATATTCAGAAAACTCTGCATTTTTTTAATTTTGGTTACGGTAATGATTAGATGTGAATATTCAGAAAACTCTGAATTTTTTTAATTTTGGTTAGGGTAATGATTAGATGTGAACATTCAGAAAACTCTGAATTTTTTTAATTTTGGTTACGGTAATGATTAGATGTGAATATTCAGAAAACTCTGCATTTTTTTAATTTTGGTTAGGGTAATGATTAGATGTGAATATTCAGAAAACTCTGCATTTTTTAAATTTTGGTTAGGGTAATGATTAGATGTGAATATTCAGAAAACTCTGCATTTTTTTAATTTTGGTTAGGGTAATGATTAGATGTGAATATTCAGAAAACTCTGCATTTTTTTAATTTTGGTTAGGGTAATGATTAGATGTTAATATTCAGAAAACTCTGCATTTTTTTAATTTTGGTTAGGGTAATGATTAGATGTGAATATTCAGAAAACTCTGAATTTTTAAAATTTTGGTTAGGGTAATGATTAGATGTGAATATTCAGAAAACTCTGCATTTTTTAAATTTTGGTTAGGGTAATGATTAGATGTGAATATTCAGAAAACTCTGCATTTTTTAAATTTTGGTTAGGGTAATGATTAGATGTGAATATTCAGAAAACTCTGCATTTTTTTAATTTTGGTTAGGGTAATGATTAGATGTGAATATTCAGAAAACTCTGCATTTTTTAAATTTTGGTTAGGGTAATGATTAGATGTGAATATTCAGAAAACTCTGCATTTTTTTAATTTTGGTTAGGGTAATGATTAGATGTGAATATTCAGAAAACTCTGAATTTTTTTAATTTTGGTTAGGGTAATGATTAGATGTGAATATTCAGAAAACTCTGCATTTTTTTAATTTTGGTTAGGGTAAGGATTAGATATGAATATTTAGAAAACTCTGAATTTTTTTAATTCCGGCTAGGGTTATGATTAGATGTGTATATTCAGAAAACTCTGAATTTTTTAAATTTTGGTTAGGGTAATGATTAGATGTGAATATTCAGAAAACTCTGCATTTTTTAAATTTTGGTTAGGGTAATGATTAGATGTGAATATTCAGAAAACTCTGAATTTTTGTAATTTTGGTTAGGGTAATGATTAGATGTGAATATTCAGAAAACTCTGAATTTTTTAAATTTTGGTTAGGGTAATGATTAGATGTGACTATTCAGAAAACTCTGCATTTTTTTAATTTTGGTTAGGGTAATGATTAGATGTGAATATTCAGAAAACTCTGAATTTTTTAAATTTTGGTTAGGGTAATGATTAGATGTGAATATTCAGAAAACTCTGAATTTTTTTAATTTTGGTTAGGGTAATGATTAGATGTGAATATTCAGCAAACTCTGCATTTTTTTAATTTTGGTTAGGGTAATGATTAGATGTGAATATTCAGAAAACTCTGAATTTTTTTAATTTTGGTTAGGGTAATGATTAGATGTGAATATTCAGAAAACTCTGAATTTTTTAAATTTTGGTTAGGGTAATGATTAGATGTGAATATTCAGAAAACTCTGAATTTTTTTAATTTTGGTTAGGGTAATGATTAGATGTGAATATTCAGAAAACTCTGCATTTTTTTAATTTTGGTTAGGGTAATGATTAGATGTGAATATTCAGAAAACTCTGAATTTTTTTAATTTTGGTTAGGGTACTGATTAGATGTGAATATTCAGAAAACTCTGAATTTTTTAAATTTTGGTTAGGGTAATGATTAGATGTGAATATTCAGAAAACTCTGCATTTTTTTAATTTTGGTTAGGGTAATGATTAGATGTGAATATTCAGAAAACTCTGAATTTTTTTAATTTTGGTTAGGGTAATGATTAGATGTGAATATTCAGAAAACTCTGAATTTTTTTAATTTTGGTTAGGGTAATGATTAGATGTGAATATTCAGAAAACTCTGAATTTTTGTAATTTTGGTTAGGGTAATGATTAGATGTGAATATTCAGAAAACTCTGAATTTTTTTAATTTTGGTTAGGGTAATGATTAGATGTGACTATTCAGAAAACTCTGAATTTTTTAAATTTTGGTTAGGGTAATGATTAGATGTGAATATTCAGAAAACTCTGAATTTTTTAAATTTTGGTTAGGGTAATGATTAGATGTGAATATTCAGAAAACTCTAAATTTTTTTAATTTTGGTTAGGGTAATGATTAGATGTGAATATTCAGCAAACTCTGCATTTTTTTAATTTTGGTTAGGGTAATGATTAGATGTGAATATTCAGAAAACTCTGAATTTTTTTAATTTTGGTTAGGGTAGTGATTAGATGTGAATATTCAGAAAACTCTGCATTTTTTTAATTTTGGTTAGGGTAATGATTAGATGTGAATATTCAGAAAACTCTGCATTTTTTTAATTTTGGTTAGGGTAATGATTAGATGTGAATATTCAGCAAACTCTGCATTTTTTTAATTTTGGTTAGGGTAATGATTAGATGTGAATATTCAGAAAACTCTGCATTTTTTTAATTTTGGTTAGGGTAATGATTAGATGTTAATATTCAGAAAACTCTGAATTTTTTAAATTTTGGTTAGGGTAATGATTAGATGTGAATATTCAGAAAACTCTGCATTTTTTTAATTTTGGTTAGGGTAATGATTAGATGTGAATATTCAGAAAACTCTGAATTTTTTTAATTTTGGTTACGGTAATGATTAGATGTGAATATTCAGAAAACTCTGAATTTTTTTAATTTTGGTTAGGGTAATGATTAGATGTTAATATTCAGAAAACTCTGAATTTTTTAAATTTTGGTTAGGGTAATGATTAGATGTGAATATTCAGAAAACTCTGCATTTTTTTAATTTTGGTTAGGGTAATGATTAGATGTGAATATTCAGAAAACTCTGCATTTTTTAAACTTTGGTTAGGGTAATGATTAGATGTGAATATTCAGAAAACTCTGCATTTTTTTAATTTTGGTTAGGGTAATGATTAGATGTGAATATTCAGAAAACTCTGCATTTTTTTAATTTTGGTTAGGGTAATGATTAGATGTGAATATTCAGAAAACTCTGCATTTTTTTAATTTTGGTTACGGTAATGATTAGATGTGAATATTCAGAAAACTCTGAATTTTTTTAATTTTGGTTAGGGTAATGATTAGATGTGAACATTCAGAAAACTCTGAATTTTTTTAATTTTGGTTACGGTAATGATTAGATGTGAATATTCAGAAAACTCTGCATTTTTTAAATTTTGGTTAGGGTAATGATTAGATGTGAATATTCAGAAAACTCTGCATTTTTTTAATTTTGGTTAGGGTAATGATTAGATGTGAATATTCAGAAAACTCTGCATTTTTTTAATTTTGGTTAGGGTAATGATTAGATGTGAATATTCAGAAAACTCTGCATTTTTTTAATTTTGGTTAGGGTAATGATTAGATGTGAATATTCAGAAAACTCTGCATTTTTTAAATTTTGGTTAGGGTAATGATTAGATGTGAATATTCAGAAAACTCTGCATTTTTTTAATTTTGGTTAGGGTAATGATTAGATGTGAATATTCAGAAAACTCTGAATTTTTTAAATTTTGGTTAGGGTAATGATTAGATGTGAATATTCAGAAAACTCTGCATTTTTTTAATTTTGGTTAGGGTAATGATTAGATGTGAATATTCAGAAAACTCTGCATTTTTTTAATTTTGGTTAGGGTAATGATTAGATGTGAATATTCAGAAAACTCTGCATTTTTTTAATTTTGGTTAGGGTAATGATTAGATGTGAATATTCAGAAAACTCTGCATTTTTTAAATTTTGGTTAGGGTAATGATTAGATGTGAATATTCAGAAAACTCTGCATTTTTTTAATTTTGGTTAGGGTAATGATTAGATGTGAATATTCAGAAAACTCTGAATTTTTTAAATTTTGGTTAGGGTAATGATTAGATGTGAATATTCAGAAAACTCTGCATTTTTTTAATTTTGGTTAGGGTAATGATTAGATGTGAATATTCAGAAAACTCTGAATTTTTTAAATTTTGGTTAGGGTAATGATTAGATGTGAATATTCAGAAAACTCTGAATTTTTTTGATTTTGGTTAGGGTAATGATTAGATGTGAATATTCAGAAAACTCTGCATTTTTTAAATTTTGGTTAGGGTAATGATTAGATGTGAATATTCAGAAAACTCTGCATTTTTTAAATTTTGGTTAGGGTAATGATTAGATGTGAATATTCAGAAAACTCTGCATTTTTTTAATTTTGGTTAGGGTAATGATTAGATGTGAATATTCAGAAAACTCTGCATTTTTTTAATTTTGGTTACGGTAATGATTAGATGTGAATATTCAGAAAACTCTGCATTTTTTTAATTTTGGTTAGGGTCATGATTAGATGTGAATATTCAGAAAACTCTGCATTTTTTAAATTTTGGTTAGGGTAATGATTAGATGTGAATATTCAGAAAACTCTGAATTTTTTAAATTTTGGTTAGGGTAATGATTAGATGTGAATATTCAGAAAACTCTGAATTTTTTAAATTTTGGTTAGGGTAATGATTAGATGTGAATATTCAGAAAACTCTGAATTTTTTAAATTTTGGTTAGGGTAATGATTAGATGTGAATATTCAGAAAACTCTGAATTTTTTTAATTTTGGTTAGGGTAATGATTAGATGTGAATATTCAGCAAACTCTGCATTTTTTTAATTTTGGTTAGGGTAATGATTAGATGTGAATATTCAGAAAACTCTGAATTTTTTTAATTTTAGTTAGGGTAATGATTAGATGTGAATATTCAGAAAACTCTGCATTTTTTAAATTTTGGTTAGGGTAAAGATTTAGTTATGAATATTTAGAAAACTCTGAATTTTTTAAATTTTGGTTAGGGTAATGATTAGAGCTGAATATTCAGAAAACTCTGCATTTTTTTAATTTTGGTTAGGGTAATGATTAGATGTGAATATTCAGAAAACTCTGCATTTTTTTAATTTTGGTTAGGGTAATGATTAGATGTGAATATTCAGAAAACTCTGCATTTTTTTAATTTTGGTTTGGGTAATGATTAGATGTTAATATTCAGAAAACTCTGCATTTTTTTAATTTTGGTTAGGGTAATGATTAGATGTGAATATTCAGAAAACTCTGCATTTTTTTAATTTTGGTTAGGGTAATGATTAGATGTGAATATTCAGAAAACTCTGCATTTTTTTAATTTTGGTTAGGGTAATGATTAGATGTGAATATTCAGAAAACTCTGAATTTTTTAAATTTTGGTTAGGGTAATGATTAGATGTGAATATTCAGAAAACTCTGCATTTTTTTAATTTTGGTTAGGGTAATGATTAGATGTGAATATTCAGAAAACTCTGCATTTTTTTAATTTTGGTTAGGGTAATGATTAGATGTGAATATTCAGAAAACTCTGCATTTTTTTAATTTTGGTTAGGGTAATGATTAGATGTGAATATTCAGAAAACTCTGCATTTTTTAAATTTTGGTTAGGGTAATGATTAGATGTGAATATTCAGAAAACTCTGCATTTTTTTAATTTTGGTTAGGGTAATGATTAGATGTGAATATTCAGAAAACTCTGAATTTTTTTAATTTTGGTTAGGGTAATGATTAGATGTGAATATTCAGAAAACTCTGCATTTTTTTAATTTTGGTTAGGGTAATGATTAGATGTGAATATTCAGAAAACTCTGAATTTTTTAAATTTTGGTTAGGGTAATGATTAGATGTGAATATTCAGAAAACTCTGAATTTTTTTGATTTTGGTTAGGGTAATGATTAGATGTGAATATTCAGAAAACTCTGCATTTTTTAAATTTTGGTTAGGGTAATGATTAGATGTGAATATTCAGAAAACTCTGCATTTTTTAAATTTTGGTTAGGGTAATGATTAGATGTGAATATTCAGAAAACTCTGCATTTTTTTAATTTTGGTTAGGGTAATGATTAGATGTGAATATTCAGAAAACTCTGCATTTTTTTAATTTTGGTTACGGTAATGATTAGATGTGAATATTCAGAAAACTCTGCATTTTTTTAATTTTGGTTAGGGTCATGATTAGATGTGAATATTCAGAAAACTCTGCATTTTTTAAATTTTGGTTAGGGTAATGATTAGATGTGAATATTCAGAAAACTCTGAATTTTTTAAATTTTGGTTAGGGTAATGATTAGATGTGAATATTCAGAAAACTCTGAATTTTTTAAATTTTGGTTAGGGTAATGATTAGATGTGAATATTCAGAAAACTCTGCATTTTTTAAATTTTGGTTAGGGTAATGATTAGATGTGAATATTCAGAAAACTCTGCATTTTTTAAATTTTGGTTAGGGTAATGATTAGATGTGAATATTCAGAAAACTCTGCATTTTTTTAATTTTGGTTACGGTAATGATTAGATGTGAATATTCAGAAAACTCTGCATTTTTTTAATTTTGGTTAGGGTAATGATTAGATGTGAATATTCAGAAAACTCTGAATTTTTTTAATTTTGGTTAGGGTAATGATTAGATGTGAATATTCAGAAAACTCTGAATTTTTTTAATTTTGGTTAGGGTAATGATTAGATGTGAATATTCAGCAAACTCTGCATTTTTTTAATTTTGGTTAGGGTAATGATTAGATGTGAATATTCAGAAAACTCTGAATTTTTTTAATTTTAGTTAGGGTAATGATTAGATGTGAATATTCAGAAAACTCTGCATTTTTTAAATTTTGGTTAGGGTAAAGATTTAGTTATGAATATTTAGAAAACTCTGAATTTTTTAAATTTTGGTTAGGGTAATGATTAGAGCTGAATATTCAGAAAACTCTGCATTTTTTTAATTTTGGTTAGGGTAATGATTAGATGTGAATATTCAGAAAACTCTGCATTTTTTTAATTTTGGTTAGGGTAATGATTAGATGTGAATATTCAGAAAACTCTGCATTTTTTTAATTTTGGTTTGGGTAATGATTAGATGTTAATATTCAGAAAACTCTGCATTTTTTTAATTTTGGTTAGGGTAATGATTAGATGTGAATATTCAGCAAACTCTGCATTTTTTTAATTTTGGTTAGGGTAATGATTAGATGTGAATATTCAGAAAACTCTGCATTTTTTTAATTTTGGTTAGGGTAATGATTAGATGTGAATATTCAGAAAACTCTGCATTTTTTTAATTTTGGTTAGGGTAATGATTAGATGTGAATATTCAGATAACTCTGCATTTTTTTAATTTTGGTTAGGGTAATGATTAGATGTGAATATTCAGAAAACTCTGCATTTTTTTAATTTTGGTTAGGGTAATGATTAGATGTGAATATTCAGAAAACAGTGAATTTTTTAAATTTTGGTTAGGGTAATGATTAGATGTGAATATTCAGAAAACTCTGAATTTTTTTAATTTTAGTTAGGGTAATGATTAGATGTGAATATTCAGAAAACTCTGCATTTTTTTAATTTTGGTTAGGGTAATGATTAGATGTGAACATTCAGAAAACTCTGCATTTTTTTAATTTTGGTTAGGGTAATGATTAGATGTGAATATTCAGAAAACTCTGAATTTTTTTAATTTTGGTTAGGGTAATGATTAGATGGGAATATTCAGAAAACTCTGCATTTTTTAAATTTTGGTTAGGGTAATGATTAGATGTGAATATTCAGAAAACTCTGCATTTTTTAAATTTTGGTTAGGGTAATGATTAGATGTGAATATTCAGAAAACTCTGCATTTTTTTAATTTTGGTTACGGTAATGATTAGATGTGAATATTCAGAAAACTCTGCATTTTTTTAATTTTGGTTAGGGTAATGATTAGATGTGAATATTCAGAAAACTCTGAATTTTTTTAATTTTGGTTAGGGTAATGATTAGATGTGAATATTCAGAAAACTCTGAATTTTTTTAATTTTGGTTAGGGTAATGCTTAGATGTGAATATTCAGCAAACTCTGCATTTTTTTAATTTTGGTTAGGGTAATGATTAGATGTGAATATTCAGAAAACTCTGAATTTTTTTAATTTTAGTTAGGGTAATGATTAGATGTGAATATTCAGAAAACTCTGCATTTTTTAAATTTTGGTTAGGGTAAAGATTTAGTTATGAATATTTAGAAAACTCTGAATTTTTTAAATTTTGGTTAGGGTAATGATTAGAGCTGAATATTCAGAAAACTCTGCATTTTTTTAATTTTGGTTAGGGTAATGATTAGATGTGAATATTCAGAAAACTCTGCATTTTTTTAATTTTGGTTAGGGTAATGATTAGATGTGAATATTCAGAAAACTCTGCATTTTTTTAATTTTGGTTTGGGTAATGATTAGATGTTAATATTCAGAAAACTCTGCATTTTTTTAATTTTGGTTAGGGTAATGATTAGATGTGAATATTCAGAAAACTCTGCATTTTTTTAATTTTGGTTAGGGTAATGATTAGATGTGAATATTCAGAAAACTCTGCATTTTTTTAATTTTGGTTAGGGTAATGATTAGATGTGAATATTCAGAAAACTCTGCATTTTTTTAATTTTGGTTAGGGTAATGATTAGATGTGAATATTCAGATAACTCTGCATTTTTTTAATTTTGGTTAGGGTAATGATTAGATGTGAATATTCAGAAAACTCTGCATTTTTTTAATTTTGGTTAGGGTAATGATTAGATGTGAATATTCAGAAAACAGTGAATTTTTTAAATTTTGGTTAGGGTAATGATTAGATGTGAATATTCAGAAAACTCTGAATTTTTTTAATTTTAGTTAGGGTAATGATTAGATGTGAATATTCAGAAAACTCTGCATTTTTTTAATTTTGGTTAGGGTAATGATTAGATGTGAACATTCAGAAAACTCTGCATTTTTTTAATTTTGGTTAGGGTAATGATTAGATGTGAATATTCAGAAAACTCTGAATTTTTTTAATTTTGGTTAGGGTAATGATTAGATGGGAATATTCAGAAAACTCTGCATTTTTTTAATTTTGGTTAGGGTAATGATTAGATGTGAATATTCAGAAAACTCTGCATTTTTTAAATTTTGGTTAGGGTAATGATTAGATGTGAATATTCAGAAAACTCTGCATTTTTTAAATTTTGGTTAGGGTAATGATTAGATATGAATATTCAGAAAACTCTGAATTTTTAAAATTTTGGTTAGGGTAATGATTAGATGTGAATATTCAGAAAACTCTGAATTTTTTTAATTTCGGTTAGGGTAATGATTAGATGTGAATATTCAGAAAACTCTGCATTTTTTTAATTTTGGTTAGGGTAATGATTAGATGTGAATATTCAGAAAACTCTGCATTTTTTTAATTTTGGTTAGGGTAATGATTAGATGTGAATATTCAGAAAACTCTGCATTTTTTTAATTTTGGTTAGGGTAATGATTAGATGTGAATATTCAGAAAACTCTGCATTTTTTTAATTTTGGTTAGGGTAATGATTAGATGTGAATATTCAGAAAACTCTGCATTTTTTTAATTTTGGTTAGGGTAATGATTAGATGTGAATATTCAGAAAACTCTGCATTTTTTTAATTTTGGTTAGGGTAATGATTAGATGTGAATATTCAGAAAACTCTGCATTTTTTTAATTTTGGTTAGGGTAATGATTAGATGTGAATATTCAGAAAACACTGAATTTTTTTAATTTTGGTTAGGGTAATGATTAGATGTGAATATTCAGAAAACTCTGAATTTTTTTAATTTTAGTTAGGGTAATGATTAGATGTGAATATTCAGAAAACTCTGCATTTTTTAAATTTTGGTTAGGGTAATGATTAGATGTGAACATTCAGAAAACTCTGCATTTTTTTAATTTTGGTTAGGGTAATGATTAGATGTGAATATTCAGAAAACTCTGAATTTTTTTAATTTTGGTTAGGGTAATGATTAGATGGGAATATTCAGAAAACTCTGCATTTTTTTAATTTTGGTTAGGGTAATGATTAGATGTGAATATTCAGAAAACTCTGCATTTTTTAAATTTTGGTTAGGGTAATGATTAGATGTGAATATTCAGAAAACTCTGCATTTTTAAAATTTTGGTTAGGGTAATGATTAGATATGAATATTCAGAAAACTCTGAATTTTTTAAATTTTGGTTAGGGTAATGATTAGATGTGAATATTCAGAAAACTCTGAATTTTTTTAATTTCGGTTAGGGTAATGATTAGATGTTAATATTCAGAAAACTCTGCATTTTTTTAATTTTGGTTAGGGTAATGATTAGATGTGAATATTCAGAAAACTCTGCATTTTTTTAATTTTGGTTAGGGTAATGATTAGATGTGAATATTCAGAAAACTCTGCATTTTTTTAATTTTGGTTAGGGTAATGATTAGATGTGAATATTCAGAAAACTCTGAATTTTTTAAATTTTGGTTAGGGTAATGATTAGATGTGAATATTCAGAAAACTCTGAATTTTTTTAATTTTGGTTAGGGTAATGATTAGATGTGAATATTCAGAAAATCTGAATTTTTTAAATTTTGGTTAGGGTAATGATTAGATGTGAATATTCAGAAAACTCTGCATTTTTTAAATTTTGGTTAGGGTAATGATTAGATGTGAATATTCAGAAAACTCTGCATTTTTTAAATTTTGGTTAGGGTAAGGATTAGATATGAATATTTAGAAAACTCTGAATTTTTTAAATTTTGGTTAGGGTAATGATTAGATGTGAATATTCAGAAAACTCTGCATTTTTTTAATTTTGGTTAGGGGAATGATTAGATGTGAATATTCAGAAAACTCTGCATTTTTTTAATTTTGGTTAGGGTAATGATTAGATGTGAATATTCAGAAAACTCTGCATTTTTTTAATTTTGGTTAGGGTAATGATTAGATGTTAATATTCAGAAAACTCTGCATTTTTTTAATTTTGGTTAGGGTAATGATTAGATGTGAATATTCAGAAAACTCTGCATTTTTTTAATTTTGGTTAGGGTAATGATTAGATGTGAATATTCAAAAAACTCTGCATTTTTTTAATTTTGGTTAGGGTAATGATTAGATGTGAATATTCAGAAAACACTGAATTTTTTTAATTTTGGTTAGGGTAATGATTAGATGTGAATATTCAGAAAACTCTGAATTTTTTTAATTTTAGTTAGGGTAATGATTAGATGTGAATATTCAGAAAACTCTGCATTTTTTAAATTTTGGTTAGGGTAATGATTAGATGTGAACATTCAGAAAACTCTGCATTTTTTTAATTTTGGTTAGGGTAATGATTAGATGTGAATATTCAGAAAACTCTGAATTTTTTTAATTTTGGTTAGGGTAATGATTAGATGGGAATATTCAGAAAACTCTGCATTTTTTTAATTTTGGTTAGGGTAATGATTAGATGTGAATATTCAGAAAACTCTGCATTTTTTAAATTTTGGTTAGGGTAATGATTAGATGTGAATATTCAGAAAACTCTGCATTTTTTAAATTTTGGTTAGGGTAATGATTAGATATGAATATTCAGAAAACTCTGAATTTTTTAAATTTTGGTTAGGGTAATGATTAGATGTGAATATTCAGAAAACTCTGAATTTTTTTAATTTCGGTTAGGGTAATGATTAGATGTTAATATTCAGAAAACTCTGCATTTTTTTAATTTTGGTTAGGGTAATGATTAGATGTGAATATTCAGAAAACTCTGCATTTTTTTAATTTTGGTTAGGGTAATGATTAGATGTGAATATTCAGAAAACTCTGCATTTTTTTAATTTTGGTTAGGGTAATGATTAGATGTGAATATTCAGAAAACTCTGAATTTTTTAAATTTTGGTTAGGGTAATGATTAGATGTGAATATTCAGAAAACTCTGAATTTTTTTAATTTTGGTTAGGGTAATGATTAGATGTGAATATTCAGAAAATCTGAATTTTTTAAATTTTGGTTAGGGTAATGATTAGATGTGAATATTCAGAAAACTCTGCATTTTTTTAATTTTGGTTAGGGTAATGATTAGATGTGAATATTCAGAAAACTCTGCATTTATTAAATTTTGGTTAGGGTAAGGATTAGATATGAATATTTAGAAAACTCTGAATTTTTTAAATTTTGGTTAGGGTAATGATTAGATGTGAATATTCAGAAAACTCTGCATTTTTTTAATTTTGGTTAGGGGAATGATTAGATGTGAATATTCAGAAAACTCTGCATTTTTTTAATTTTGGTTAGGGTAATGATTAGATGTGAATATTCAGAAAACTCTGCATTTTTTTAATTTTGGTTAGGGTAATGATTAGATGTTAATATTCAGAAAACTCTGCATTTTTTTAATTTTGGTTAGGGTAATGATTAGATGTGAATATTCAGAAAACTCTGCATTTTTTTAATTTTGGTTAGGGTAATGATTAGATGTGAATATTCAGAAAACTCTGCATTTTTTTAATTTTGGTTAGGGTAATGATTAGATGTGAATATTCAGAAAACTCTGAATTTTTTTAATTTTGGTTAGGGTAATGATTAGATGTGAATATTCAGAAAACTCTGCATTTTTTTAATTTTGGTTAGGGTAATGATTAGATGTGAATATTCAGAAAACTCTGCATTTTTTTAATTTTGGTTAGGGTAATGATTAGATGTGAATATTCAGAAAACACTGAATTTATTTAATTTTGGTTAGGGTAATAGTTAGATGTGAATATTCAGAAAACTCTGAATTTTTTTAATTTTAGTTAGGGTAATGATTAGATGTGAATATTCAGAAAACTCTGCATTTTTTTAATTTTGGTTAGGGTAATGATTAGATGTGAACATTCAGAAAACTCTGCATTTTTTTAATTTTGGTTAGGGTAATGATTAGATGTGAATATTCAGAAAACTCTGAATTTTTTTAATTTTGGTTAGGGTAATGATTAGATGGGAATATTCAGAAAACTCTGCATTTTTTTAATTTTGGTTAGGGTAATGATTAGATGTGAATATTCAGAAAACTCTGCATTTTTTAAATTTTAGTTAGGGTAATGATTAGATGTGAATATTCAGAAAACTCTGCATTTTTTAAATTTTGGTTAGGGTAATGATTAGATATGAATATTCAGAAAACTCTGAATTTTTTAAATTTTGGTTAGGGTAATGATTAGATGTGAATATTCAGAAAACTCTGAATTTTTTTAATTTCGGTTAGGGTAATGATTAGATGTGAATATTCAGAAAACTCTGCATTTTTTAAATTTTGGTTAGGGTAATGATTAGATGTGAATATTCAGAAAACTCTGCATTTTTTTAATTTTGGTTAGGGTAATGATTAGATGTGAATATTCAGAAAACTCTGCATTTTTTAAATTTTGGTTAGGGTAATGATTAGATGTGAATATTCAGAAAACTCTGAATTTTTTTAATTTTGGTTAGGGTAATGATTAGATGTGAATATTCAGCAAACTCTGCATTTTTTTAATTTTGGTTAGGGTAATGATTAGATGTGAATATTCAGAAAACTCTGCATTTTTTTAATTTTGGTTAGGGTAATGATTAGATGTGAATATTCAGAAAACTCTGAATTTTTTAAATTTTGGTTAGGGTAATGATTAGATGTGAATATTCAGAAAACTCTGAATTTTTTAAATTTTGGTTAGGGTAATGATTAGATGTGAATATTCAGAAAATCTGAATTTTTTAAATTTTGGTTAGGGTAATGATTAGATGTGAATATTCAGAAAACTCTGCATTTTTTTAATTTTGGTTAGGGTAATGATTAGATGTGAATATTCAGAAAACTCTGCATTTTTTAAATTTTGGTTAGGGTAAGGATTAGATATGAATATTTAGAAAACTCTGAATGTTTTAAATTTTGGTTAGGGTAATGATTAGATGTGAATATTCAGAAAACTCTGCATTTTTTAAATTTTGGTTAGGGTAATGATTAGATGTGAATATTCAGAAAACTCTGCATTTTTTTAATTTTGGTTAGGGTAATGATTAGATGTGAATATTCAGAAAACTCTGCATTTTTTTAATTTTGGTTAGGGTAATGATTAGATGTGAATATTCAGAAAACTCTGCATTTTTTTAATTTTGGTTAGGGTAATGATTAGATGTGAATATTCAGAAAACTCTGCATTTTTTTAATTTTGGTTAGGGTAATGATTAGATGTGAATATTCAGAAAACTCTGCATTTTTTTAATTTTGGTTAGGGTAATGATTAGATGTGAATATTCAGAAAACTCTGAATTTTTTTAATTTTGGTTAGGGTAATGATTAGATGTGAATATTCAGCAAACTCTGCATTTTTTTAATTTTGGTTAGGGTAATGATTAGATGTGAATATTCAGAAAACTCTGCATTTTTTTAATTTTGGTTAGGGTAATGATTAGATGTGAATATTCAGAAAACTCTGCATTTTTTTAATTTTGGTTAGGGTAATGATTAGATGTGAATAATCAGAAAACTCTGCATTTTTTAAATTTTGGTTAGGGTAATGATTAGATGTGAATATTAAGAAAACACTGAATTTTTTTAATTTTGGTTAGGGTAATGATTAGATGTGAATATTCAGAAAACTCTGAATTTTTTTAATTTTGGTTAGGGTAATGATTAGATGTGAATATTCAGAAAACTCTGAATTTTTTTAATTTTGGTTAGGGTAATGATTAGATGTGAATATTAAGAAAACTCTGAATTTTTTTAATTTTGGTTAGGGTAATGATTAGATGTGAATATTCAGAAAACTCTGAATTTTTTTAATTTTGGTTAGGGTAATGATTAGATGTGAATATTCAGAAAACTCTGAATTTTTTTAATTTTGGTTAGGGTAATGATTAGATGTGAATATTCAGAAAACACTGAATTTTTTTAATTTTGGTTAGGGTAATGATTAGATGTGAATATTCAGAAAACTCTGCATTTTTTTAATTTTGGTTAGGGTAATGATTAGATGTGAATATTCAGAAAACTCTGCATTTTTTTAATTTTGGTTAGGGTAATGATTAGATGTGAATATTCAGAAAACTCTGCATTTTTTTAATTTTGGTTAGGGTAATGATTAGATGTGAATATTCAGAAAACTCTGCATTTTTTTAATTTTGGTTAGGGTAATGATTAGATGTGAATATTCAGAAAACTCTGCATTTTTTTAATTTTGGTTAGGGTAATGATTAGATGTGAATATTCAGAAAACTCTGCATTTTTTTAATTTTGGTTAGGGTAATGATTAGATGTGAATATTCAGAAAACTCTGCATTTTTTTAATTTTGGTTAGGGTAATGATTAGATGTGAATATTCAGAAAACTCTGCATTTTTTTAATTTTGGTTAGGGTAATGATTAGATGTGAATATTCAGAAAACTCTGAATTTTTTAAATTTTGGTTAGGGTAATGATTAGATGTGAATATTCAGAAAACTCTGCATTTTTTTAATTTTGGTTAGGGTAATGATTAGATGTGAATATTCAGAAAACTCTGCATTTTTTTAATTTTGGTTAGGGTAATGATTAGATGTGAATATTCAGAAAACTCTGCATTTTTTTAATTTTGGTTAGGGTAATGATTAGATGTGAATATTCAGAAAACTCTGCATTTTTTAAATTTTGGTTAGGGTAATGATTAGATGTGAATATTCAGAAAACTCTGAATTTTTTTAATTTTGGTTAGGGTAATGATTAGATGTGAATATTCAGAAAACTCTGCATTTTTTTAATTTTGGTTAGGGTAATGATTAGATGTGAATATTCAGAAAACTCTGAATTTTTTTAATTTTGGTTAGGGTAATGATTAGATGTGAATATTCAGAAAACTCTGAATTTTTTTAATTTTGGTTAGGGTAATGATTAGATGTGAATATTCAGAAAACTCTGCATTTTTTAAATTTTGGTTAGGGTAATGATTAGATGTGAATATTCAGAAAACTCTGCATTTTTTTAATTTTGGTTAGGGTAATGATTAGATGTGAATATTCAGAAAACACTGAATTTTTTTAATTTTGGTTAGGGTAATGATTAGATGTGAATATTCAGAAAACTCTGAATTTTTTTAATTTTGGTTAGGGTAATGATTAGATGTGAATATTCAGAAAACTCTGCATTTTTTAAATTTTGGTTAGGGTAATGATTAGATGTTAATATTCAGAAAACTCTGCATTTTTTTAATTTTGGTTAGGGTAATGATTAGATGTGAATATTCAGAAAACTCTGCATTTTTTTAATTTTGGTTAGGGTAATGATTAGATGTGAATATTCAGAAAACTCTGCATTTTTTAAATTTTGGTTAGGGTAATGATTAGATGTTAATATTCAGAAAACTCTGCATTTTTTTAATTTTGGTTAGGGTAATGATTAGATGTGAATATTCAGAAAACTCTGCATTTTTTTAATTTTTGTTAGGGTAATGATTAGATGTTAATATTCAGAAAACTCTGCATTTTTTAAATTTTGGTTAGGGTAATGATTAGATGTGAATATTCAGAAAACTCTGCATTTTTTTAATTTTGGTTAGGGTAATGATTAGATGTGAATATTCAGAAAACTCTGCATTTTTTTAATTTTAGTTAGGGTAATGATTAGATGTGAATATTCAGAAAACTCTGCATTTTTTTAATTTTGGTTAGGGTAATGATTAGATGTGAATATTCAGAAAACTCTGCATTTTTTTAATTTTGGTTAGGGTAATGATTAGATGTGAATATTCAGAAAACTCTGCATTTTTTTAATTTTGGTTAGGGTAATGATTAGATGTGAATATTCAGAAAACACTGAATTTTTTTAATTTTGGTTAGGGTAATGATTAGATGTGAATATTCAGAAAACTCTGAATTTTTTTAATTTTGGTTAGGGTAATGATTAGATGTGAATATTCAGAAAACTCTGCATTTTTTTAATTTTGGTTAGGGTAATGATTAGATGTTAATATTCAGAAAACTCTGCATTTTTTAAATTTTGGTTAGGGTAATGATTAGATGTGAATATTCAGAAAACTCTGCATTTTTTTAATTTTGGTTAGGGTAATGATTAGATGTGAATATTCAGAAAACTCTGCATTTTTTTAATTTTGGTTAGGGTAATGATTAGATGTGAATATTCAGAAAACTCTGCATTTTTTTAATTTTGGTTAGGGTAATGATTAGATGTGAATATTCAGAAAACTTTGCATTTTTTTAATTTTGGTTAGGGTAATGATTAGATGTGAATATTCAGAAAACTCTGCATTTGTTAAATTTTGGTTAGGGTAATGATTAGATGTGAATATTCAGAAAACTCTGCATTTTTTTAATTTTGGTTAGGGTAATGATTAGATGTGAATATTCAGAAAACTCTGCATTTTTTAAATTTTGGTTAGGGTAATGATTAGATGTGAATATTCAGAAAACTCTGCATTTTTTTAATTTTGGTTAGGGTAATGATTAGATGTGAATATTCAGAAAACTCTGCATTTTTTTAATTTTGGTTACGGTAATGATTAGATGTGAATATTCAAAAAACTCTGCATTTTTTTAATTTTGGTTAGGGTAATGATTAGATGTGAATATTCAGAAAACTCTGCATTTTTTTAATTTTGGTTAGGGTAATGATTAGATGTGAATATTCAGAAAACTCTGCATTTTTTTAATTTTGGTTAGGGTAATGATTAGATGTGAATATTCAGAAAACTCTGCATTTTTTTAATTTTGGTTAGGGTAATGATTAGATGTGAATATTCAGAAAACTCTGCATTTTTTTAATTTTGGTTAGGGTAATGATTAGATGTGAATATTCAGAAAACTCTGCATTTTTTTAATTTTGGTTAGGGTAATGATTAGATGTGAATATTCAGAAAACTCTGCATTTTTTAAATTTTGGTTAGGGTAATGATTAGATGTGAATATTCAGAAAACTCTGCATTTTTTTAATTTTGGTTAGGGTAATGATTAGATGTGAATATTCAGAAAACTCTGCATTTTTTAAATTTTGGTTAGGGTAATGATTAGATGTGAATATTCAGAAAACTCTGAATTTTTTAAATTTTGGTTAGGGTAATGATTAGATGTGAATATTCAGAAAACTCTGAATTTTTAAAATTTTGGTTAGGGTAATGATTAGATGTGAATATTCAGAAAACTCTGCATTTTTTAAATTTTGGTTAGGGTAATGATTAGATGTGAATATTCAGAAAACTCTGCATTTTTTTAATTTTGGTTACGGTAATGATTAGATGTGAATATTCAGAAAACTCTGCATTTTTTTAATTTTGGTTACGGTAATGATTAGATGTGAATATTCAGAAAACTCTGAATTTTTTTAATTTTGGTTAGGGTAATGATTAGATGTGAATATTCAGAAAACTCTGAATTTTTTTAATTTTGGTTAGGGTAATGATTAGATGTGAATATTCAGAAAACTCTGAATTTGTTTAATTTTGGTTAGGGTAATGATTAGATGTGAATATTCAGAAAACTCTGAATTTTTTAAATTTTGGTTAGGGTAATGATTAGATGTGAATATTCAGAAAACTCTGCATTTTTTAAATTTTGGTTAGGGTAATGATTAGATGTTAATATTCAGAAAACTCTGCATTTTTTAAATTTTGGTTAGGGTAATGATTAGATGTGAATATTCAGAAAACTCTGCATTTTTTTAATTTTGGTTAGGGTAATGATTAGATGTGAATATTCAGAAAACTCTGCATTTTTTTAATTTTGGTTAGGGTAATGATTAGATGTTAATATTCAGAAAACTCTGCATTTTTTTAATTTTGGTTAGGGTAATGATTAGATGTGAATATTCAGAAAACTCTGCATTTTTTTAATTTTGGTTAGGGTAATGATTAGATGTTAATATTCAGAAAACTCTGCATTTTTTAAATTTTGGTTAGGGTAATGATTAGATGTGAATATTCAGAAAACTCTGCATTTTTTTAATTTTGGTTAGGGTAATGATTAGATGTGAATATTCAGAAAACTCTGCATTTTTTTAATTTTAGTTAGGGTAATGATTAGATGTGAATATTCAGAAAACTCTGCATTTTTTAAATTTTGGTTAGGGTAATGATTAGATGTGAATATTCAGAAAACTCTGCATTTTTTTAATTTTGGTTAGGGTAATGATTAGATGTGAATATTCAGAAAACTCTGCATTTTTTTAATTTTGGTTAGGGTAATGATTAGATGTGAATATTCAGAAAACACTGAATTTTTTTAATTTTGGTTAGGGTAATGATTAGATGTGAATATTCAGAAAACTCTGAATTTTTTTAATTTTGGTTAGGGTAATGATTAGATGTGAATATTCAGAAAACTCTGCATTTTTTTAATTTTGGTTAGGGTAATGATTAGATGTTAATATTCAGAAAACTCTGCATTTTTTAAATTTTGGTTAGGGTAATGATTAGATGTGAATATTCAGAAAACTCTGCATTTTTTTAATTTTGGTTAGGGTAATGATTAGATGTGAATATTCAGAAAACTCTGCATTTTTTTAATTTTGGTTAGGGTAATGATTAGATGTGAATATTCAGAAAACTCTGCATTTTTTTAATTTTGGTTAGGGTAATGATTAGATGTGAATATTCAGAAAACTTTGCATTTTTTTAATTTTGGTTAGGGTAATGATTAGATGTGAATATTCAGAAAACTCTGCATTTGTTAAATTTTGGTTAGGGTAATGATTAGATGTGAATATTCAGAAAACTCTGCATTTTTTTAATTTTGGTTAGGGTAATGATTAGATGTGAATATTCAGAAAACTCTGCATTTTTTTAATTTTGGTTAGGGTAATGATTAGATGTGAATATTCAGAAAACTCTGCATTTTTTTAATTTTGGTTAGGGTAATGATTAGATGTGAATATTCAGAAAACTCTGCATTTTTTTACTTTTGGTTACGGTAATGATTAGATGTGAATATTCAAAAAACTCTGCATTTTTTTAATTTTGGTTAGGGTAATGATTAGATGTGAATATTCAGAAAACTCTGCATTTTTTTAATTTTGGTTAGGGTAATGATTAGATGTGAATATTCAGAAAACTCTGCATTTTTTAAATTTTGGTTAGGGTAATGATTAGATGTGAATATTCAGAAAACTCTGCATTTTTTAAATTTTGGTTAGGGTAATGATTAGATGTGAATATTCAGAAAACTCTGCATTTTTTTAATTTTGGTTAGGGTAATGATTAGATGTGAATATTCAGAAAACTCTGCATTTTTTTAATTTTGGTTAGGGTAATGATTAGATGTGAATATTCAGAAAACTCTGCATTTTTTAAATTTTGGTTAGGGTAATGATTAGATGTGAATATTCAGAAAACTCTGCATTTTTTTAATTTTGGTTAGGGTAATGATTAGATGTGAATATTCAGAAAACTCTGCATTTTTTTAATTTTGGTTAGGGTAATGATTAGATGTGAATATTCAGAAAACTCTGAATTTTTTAAATTTTGGTTAGGGTAATGATTAGATGTGAATATTCAGAAAACTCTGAATTTTTAAAATTTTGGTTAGGGTAATGATTAGATGTGAATATTCAGAAAACTCTGCATTTTTTAAATTTTGGTTAGGGTAATGATTAGATGTGAATATTCAGAAAACTCTGCATTTTTTTAATTTTGGTTACGGTAATGATTAGATGTGAATATTCAGAAAACTCTGCATTTTTTTAATTTTGGTTACGGTAATGATTAGATGTGAATATTCAGAAAACTCTGAATTTTTTTAATTTTGGTTAGGGTAATGATTAGATGTGAATATTCAGAAAACTCTGAATTTTTTTAATTTTGGTTAGGGTAATGATTAGATGTGAATATTCAGAAAACTCTGAATTTTTTTAATTTTGGTTAGGGTAATGATTAGATGTGAACATTCAGAAAACTCTGCATTTTTTTAATTTTGGTTAGGGTAAGGATTAGATGTGAATATTCAGAAAACTCTGAATTTTTTTAATTTTGGTTAGGGTAATGATTAGATGTGAACATTCAGAAAACTCTGCATTTTTTTAATTTTTGTTAGGGTAATGATTAGATGTGAATATTCAGAAAACACTGAATTTTTTAAATTTTGGTTAGGGTAATGATTAGATGTGAATATTCAGAAAACTCTGCATTTTTTAAATTTTGGTTAGGGTAATGATTAGATGTGAATATTCAGAAAACTCTGCATTTTTTTAATTTTGGTTAGGGTAATGATTAGATGTGAATATTCAGAAAACTCTGCATTTTTTTAATTTTGGTTAGGGTAATGATTAGATGTGAATATTCAGAAAACTCTGCATTTTTTTAATTTTGGTTAGGGTAATGATTAGATGTGAATATTCAGAAAACACTGAATTTTTTTAATTTTGGTTAGGGTAATGATTAGATGTGAATATTCAGAAAACTCTGAATTTTTTTAATTTTGGTTAGGGTAATGATTAGATGTGAATATTCAGAAAACTCTGCATTTTTTTAATTTTGGTTAGGGTAATGATTAGATGTTAATATTCAGAAAACTCTGCATTTTTTAAATTTTGGTTAGGGTAATGATTAGATGTGAATATTCAGAAAACTCTGCATTTTTTTAATTTTGGTTAGGGTAATGATTAGATGTGAATATTCAGAAAACTCTGCATTTTTTTAATTTTGGTTAGGGTAATGATTAGATGTGAATATTCAGAAAACTCTGCATTTTTTTAATTTTGGTTAGGGTAATGATTAGATGTGAATATTCAGAAAACTTTGCATTTTTTTAATTTTGGTTAGGGTAATGATTAGATGTGAATATTCAGAAAACTCTGCATTTGTTAAATTTTGGTTAGGGTAATGATTAGATGTGAATATTCAGAAAACTCTGCATTTTTTTAATTTTGGTTAGGGTAATGATTAGATGTGAATATTCAGAAAACTCTGCATTTTTTTAATTTTGGTTAGGGTAATGATTAGATGTGAATATTCAGAAAACTCTGCATTTTTTTAATTTTGGTTAGGGTAATGATTAGATGTGAATATTCAGAAAACTCTGCATTTTTTTAATTTTGGTTACGGTAATGATTAGATGTGAATATTCAAAAAACTCTGCATTTTTTTAATTTTGGTTAGGGTAATGATTAGATGTGAATATTCAGAAAACTCTGCATTTTTTTAATTTTGGTTAGGGTAATGATTAGATGTGAATATTCAGAAAACTCTGCATTTTTTTAATTTTGGTTAGGGTAATGATTAGATGTGAATATTCAGAAAACTCTGCATTTTTTTAATTTTGGTTAGGGTAATGATTAGATGTGAATATTCAGAAAACTCTGCATTTTTTTAATTTTGGTTAGGGTAATGATTAGATGTGAATATTCAGAAAACTCTGCATTTTTTTAATTTTGGTTAGGGTAATGATTAGATGTGAATATTCAGAAAACACTGAATTTTTTAAATTTTGGTTAGGGTAATGATTAGATGTGAATATTCAGAAAACTCTGCATTTTTTTAATTTTGGTTAGGGTAATGATTAGATGTGAATATTCAGAAAACTCTGCATTTTTTTAATTTTGGTTAGGGTAATGATTAGATGTGAATATTCAGAAAACTCTGAATTTTTTAAATTTTGGTTAGGGTAATGATTAGATGTGAATATTCAGAAAACTCTGAATTTTTAAAATTTTGGTTAGGGTAATGATTAGATGTGAATATTCAGAAAACTCTGCATTTTTTAAATTTTGGTTAGGGTAATGATTAGATGTGAATATTCAGAAAACTCTGCATTTTTTTAATTTTGGTTACGGTAATGATTAGATGTGAATATTCAGAAAACTCTGCATTTTTTTAATTTTGGTTACGGTAATGATTAGATGTGAATATTCAGAAAACTCTGAATTTTTTTAATTTTGGTTAGGGTAATGATTAGATGTGAATATTCAGAAAACTCTGAATTTTTTTAATTTTGGTTAGGGTAATGATTAGATGTGAACATTCAGAAAACTCTGAATTTTTTTAATTTTGGTTAGGGTAATGATTAGATGTGAACATTCAGAAAACTCTGCATTTTTTTAATTTTGGTTAGGGTAAGGATTAGATGTGAATATTCAGAAAACTCTGAATTTTTTTAATTTTGGTTAGGGTAATGATTAGATGTGAACATTCAGAAAACTCTGCATTTTTTTAATTTTTTTAGGGTAATGATTAGATGTGAATATTCAGAAAACTCTGAATTTTTTTAATTTTGGTTAGGGTAATGATTAGATGTGAATATTCAGAAAACTCTGCATTTTTTTAATTTTGGTTAGGGTAATGATTAGATGTGAATATTCAGAAAACTCTGCATTTTTTAAATTTTGGTTAGGGTAATGATTAGATGTGAATATTCAGAAAACTCTGCATTTTTTAAATTTTGGTTAGGGTAATGATTAGATATGAATATTCAGAAAACTCTGAATTTTTTAAATTTTGGTTAGGGTAATGATTAGATGTGAATATTCAGAAAACTCTGCATTTTTTTAATTTTGGTTAGGGTAATGATTAGATGTGAATATTCAGAAAACTCTGCATTTTTTTAATTTTGGTTAGGGTAATGATTAGATGTGAATATTCAGAAAACTCTGCATTTTTTAAATTTTGGTTAGGGTAATGATTAGATGTGAATATTCAGAAAACTCTGAATTTTTTTAATTTTGGTTAGGGTAATGATTAGATGTGAATATTCAGCAAACTCTGCATTTTTTAAATTTTGGTTAGGGTAATGATTAGATGTGAATATTCAGAAAACTCTGCATTTTTTAAATTTTGGTTAGGGTAATGATTAGATGTGAATATTCAGAAAACTCTGAATTTTTTAAATTTTGGTTAGGGTAATGATTAGATGTGAATATTCAGAAAACTCTGAATTTTTTTAATTTTGGTTAGGGTAATGATTAGATGTGAATATTCAGAAAATCTGAATTTTTTAAATTTTGGTTAGGGTAATGATTAGATGTGAATATTCAGAAAACTCTGCATTTTTTTAATTTTGGTTAGGGTAATGATTAGATGTGAATATTCAGAAAACTCTGCATTTTTTAAATTTTGGTTAGGGTAAGGATTAGATATGAATATTTAGAAAACTCTGAATTTTTTAAATTTTGGTTAGGGTAATGATTAGATGTGAATATTCAGAAAACTCTGCATTTTTTAAATTTTGGTTAGGGTAATGATTAGATGTGAATATTCAGAAAACTCTGCATTTTTTTAATTTTGGTTAGGGTAATGATTAGATGTGAATATTCAGAAAACTCTGCATTTTTTTAATTTTGGTTAGGGTAATGATTAGATGTTAATATTCAGAAAACTCTGCATTTTTTTAATTTTGGTTAGGGTAATGATTAGATGTGAATATTCAGAAAACTCTGCATTTTTTAAATTTTGGTTAGGGTAATGATTAGATGTGAATATTCAGAAAACTCTGCATTTTTTTAATTTTGGTTAGGGTAATGATTAGATGTGAATATTCAGAAAACTCTGCATTTTTTTAATTTTGGTTAGGGTAATGATTAGATGTGAATATTCAGAAAACTCTGCATTTTTTTAATTTTGGTTAGGGTAATGATTAGATGTGAACATACAGAAAACTCTGCATTTTTTAAATTTTGGTTAGGGTAATGATTAGATGTGAATATTCAGAAAACTCTGCATTTTTTTAATTTTGGTTAGGGTAATGATTAGATGTGAATATTCAGAAAACTCTGCATTTTTTTAATTTTGGTTAGGGTAATGATTAGATGTGAATATTCAGAAAACTCTGCATTTTTTTAATTTTGGTTAGGGTAATGATTAGATGTGAACATTCAGAAAACTCTGCATTTTTTTAATTTTGGTTAGGGTAATGATTAGATGTGAATATTCAGAAAACTCTGAATTTTTTTAATTTTGGTTAGGGTAATGATTAGATGTGAATATTCAGAAAACTCTGCATTTTTTTAATTTTGGTTAGGGTAATGATTAGATGTGAATATTCAGAAAACTCTGAATTTTTTTAATTTTGGTTAGGGTAATGATTAGATGTGAATATTCAGAAAACTCTGCATTTTTTTAATTTTGGTTAGGGTAATGATTAGATGTGAACATTCAGAAAACTCTGCATTTTTTTAATTTTGGTTAGGGTAATGATTAGATGTGAATATTCAGAAAACTCTGAATTTTTTTAATTTTGGTTAGGGTAATGATTAGATGTGAATATTCAGAAAACTCTGCATTTTTTTAATTTTGGTTAGGGTAATGATTAGATGTGAATATTCAGAAAACTCTGCATTTTTTTAATTTTGGTTAGGGTAATGATTAGATGTGAATATTCAGAAAACTCTGAATTTTTTTAATTTTGGTTAGGGTAATGATTAGATGTGAATATTCAGAAAACTCTGCATTTTTTAAATTTTGGTTAGGGTAATGATTAGATGTGAATATTCAGAAAACTCTGAATTTTTTTAATTTTGGTTAGGGTAATGATTAGATGTGAATATTCAGAAAACTCTGCATTTTTTTAATTTTGGTTAGGGTAATGATTAGATGTGAACATTCAGAAAACTCTGCATTTTTTTAATTTTGGTTAGGGTAATGATTAGATGTGAACATTCAGAAAACTCTGCATTTTTTTAATTTTGGTTAGGGTAATGATTAGATGTGAATATTCAGAAAACTCTGAATTTTTTTAATTTTGGTTAGGGTAATGATTAGATGTGAATATTCAGAAAACTCTGCATTTTTTTAATTTTGGTTAGGGTAATGATTAGATGTGAATATTCAGAAAACTCTGCATTTTTTTAATTTTGGTTAGGGTAATGATTAGATGTGAATATTCAGAAAACTCTGCATTTTTTAAATTTTGGTTAGGGTAATGATTAGATGTGAATATTCAGAAAACTCTGCATTTTTTTAATTTTGGTTAGGGTAATGATTAGATGTGAACATTCAGAAAACTCTGCATTTTTTTAATTTTGGTTAGGGTAATGATTAGATGTGAATATTCAGAAAACTCTGAATTTTTTTAATTTTGGTTAGGGTAATGATTAGATGGGAATATTCAGAAAACTCTGCATTTTTTAAATTTTGGTTAGGGTAATGATTAGATGTGAATATTCAGAAAACTCTGCATTTTTTAAATTTTGGTTACGGTAATGATTAGATGTGAATATTCAGAAAACTCTGCATTTTTTAAATTTTGGTTAGGGTAATGATTAGATATGAATATTCAGAAAACTCTGAATTTTTTAAATTTTGGTTAGGGTAATGATTAGATGTGAATATTCAGAAAACTCTGAATTTTTTAAATTTCGGTTAGGGTAATGATTAGATGTGAATATTCAGAAAACTCTGCATTTTTTTAATTTCTGTTAGGGTAATGATTAGATGTGAATATTCAGAAAACTCTGCATTTTTTTAATTTTGGTTAGGGTAATGATTAGATGTGAATATTCAGAAAACTCTGCATTTTTTAAATTTTGGTTAGGGTAATGATTAGATGTGAATATTCAGAAAACTCTGAATTTTTTTAATTTTGGTTAGGGTAATGATTAGATGTGAATATTCAGCAAACTCTGCATTTTTTTAATTTTGGTTAGGGTAATGATTAGATGTGAATATTCAGAAAACTCTGCATTTTTTTAATTTTGGTTAGGGTAATTATTAGATGTGAATATTCAGAAAACTCTGAATTTTTTAAATTTTGGTTAGGGTAATGATTAGATGTGAATATTCAGAAAACTCTGAATTTTTTTAATTTTGGTTAGGGTAATGATTAGATGTGAATATTCAGAAAATCTGAATTTTTTAAATTTTGGTTAGGGTAATGATTAGATGTGAATATTCAGAAAACTCTGCATTTTTTTAATTTTGGTTAGGGTAATGATTAGATGTGAATATTCAGAAAACTCTGCATTTTTTAAATTTTGGTTAGGGTAAGGATAAGATATGAATATTTAGAAAACTCTGAATTTTTTAAATTTTGGTTAGGGTAATGATTAGATGTGAATATTCAGAAAACTCTGCATTTTTTAAATTTTGGTTAGGGTAATGATTAGATGTGAATATTCAGAAAACTCTGCATTTTTTTAATTTTGGTTAGGGTAATGATTAGATGTGAATATTCAGAAAACTCTGCATTTTTTTAATTTTGGTTAGGGTAATGATTAGATGTGAATATTCAGAAAACTCTGCATTTTTTTAATTTTGGTTAGGGTAATGATTAGATGTGAATATTCAGAAAACTCTGCATTTTTTTAATTTTGGTTAGGGTAATGATTAGATGTTAATATTCAGAAAACTCTGCATTTTTTAAATTTTGGTTAGGGTAATGATTAGATGTGAATATTCAGAAAACTCTGCATTTTTTTAATTTTGGTTAGGGTAATGATTAGATGTGAATATTCAGAAAACTCTGCATTTTTTTAATTTTGGTTAGGGTAATGATTAGATGTGAATATTCAGAAAACTCTGCATTTTTTTAATTTTGGTTAGGGTAATGATTAGATGTGAATATTCAGAAAACTCTGCATTTTTTTAATTTTGGTTAGGGTAATGATTAGATGTGAATATTCAGAAAACTCTGCATTTTTTTAATTTTGGTTAGGGTAATGATTAGATGTGAATATTCAGAAAACACTGAATTTTTTAAATTTTGGTTAGGGTAATGATTAGATGTGAATATTCAGAAAACTCTGAATTTTTTTAATTTTGGTTAGGGTAATGATTAGATGTGAATATTCAGAAAACTCTGCATTTTTTTAATTTTGGTTAGGGTAATGATTAGATGTGAATATTCAGAAAACTCTGCATTTTTTTAATTTTGGTTAGGGTAATGATTAGATGTGAATATTCAGAAAACTCTGCATTTTTTAAATTTTGGTTAGGGTAATGATTAGATGTGAATATTCAGAAAACTCTGCATTTTTTTAATTTTGGTTAGGGTAATGATTAGATGTGAATATTCAGAAAACTCTGCATTTTTTTAATTTGGGTTAGGGTAATGATTAGATGTGAATATTCAGAAAACTCTGCATTTTTTTAATTTTGGTTAGGGTAATGATTAGATGTGAATATTCAGAAAACTCTGCATTTTTTTAATTTTGGTTAGGGTAATGATTAGATGTGAATATTCAGAAAACTCTGCATTTTTTTAATTTTGGTTAGGGTAATGATTAGATGTGAATATTCAGAAAACTCTGCATTTTTTTAATTTTGGTTAGGGTAATGATTAGATGTGAATATTCAGAAAACTCTGCATTGTTTTAATTTCGGTTAGGGTAATGATTAGATGTGAATATTCAGAAAACTCTGCATTTTTTTAATTTTGGTTAGGGTAATGATTAGATGTGAATATTCAGAAAACTCTGAATTTTTTTAATTTTGGTTAGGGTAATGATTAGATGTGAATATTCAGAAAACTCTGCATTTTTTAAATTTTGGTTAGGGTAATGATTAGATATGAATATTCAGAAAACTCTGAATTTTTTAAATTTTTGTTAGGGTAATGATTAGATGTGAATATTCAGAAAACTCTGAATTTTTTTAATTTCGGTTAGGGTAATGATTAGATGTGAATATTCAGAAAACTCTGCATTTTTTTAATTTTGGTTAGGGTAATGATTAGATGTGAATATTCAGAAAACTCTGCATTTTTTTAATTTTGGTTAGGGTAATGATTAGATGTGAATATTCAGAAAACTCTGCATTTTTTAAATTTTGGTTAGGGTAATGATTAGATGTGAATATTCAGAAAACTCTGAATTTTTTTAATTTTGGTTAGGGTAATGATTAGATGTGAATATTCAGAAAACTCTGCATTTTTTTAATTTTGGTTAGGGTAATGATTAGATGTGAATATTCAGAAAACTCTGCATTTTTTTAATTTTGGTTAGGGTAATGATTAGATGTGAATATTCAGAAAACTCTGAATTTTTTAAATTTTGGTTAGGGTAATGATTAGATGTGAATATTCAGAAAACTCTGAATTTTTTTAATTTTGGTTAGGGTAATGATTAGATGTGAATATTCAGAAAATCTGCATTTTTTTAATTTTGGTTAGGGTAATGATTAGATGTGAATATTCAGAAAACTCTGCATTTTTTTAATTTTGGTTAGGGTAATGATTAGATGTGAATATTCAGAAAACTCTGCATTTTTTAAATTTTGGTTAGGGTAAGGATTAGATATGAATATTTAGAAAACTCTGAATTTTTTAAATTTTGGTTAGGGTAATGATTAGATGTGAATATTCAGAAAACTCTGCATTTTTTAAATTTTTGTTAGGGTAATGATTAGATGTGAATATTCAGAAAACTCTGCATTTTTTTAATTTTGGTTAGGGTAATGATTAGATGTGAATATTCAGAAAACTCTGCATTTTTTTAATTTTGGTTAGGGTAATGATTAGATGTTAATATTCAGAAAACTCTGCATTTTTTAAATTTTGGTTAGGGTAATGATTAGATGTGAATATTCAGAAAACTCTGCATTTTTTTAATTTTGGTTAGGGTAATGATTAGATGTGAATATTCAGAAAACTCTGCATTTTTTTAATTTTGGTTAGGGTAATGATTAGATGGCAATATTCAGAAAACTCTGCATTTTTTTAATTTTGGTTAGGGTAATGATTAGATGTGAATATTCAGAAAACTCTGAATTTTTTTAATTTTGGTTAGGGTAATGATTAGATGTGAATATTCAGAAAACTCTGCATTTTTTAAATTTTGGTTAGGGTAATGATTAGATGTGAATATTCAGAAAACACTGAATTTTTTTAATTTTGGTTAGGGTAATGATTATATGTGAATATTCAGAAAACTCTGAATTTTTTAAATTTTGGTTAGGGTAATGATTAGATGTGAATATTCAGAAAACTCTGCATTTTTTTAATTTTGGTTAGGGTAATGATTAGATGTTAATATTCAGAAAACTCTGCATTTTTTAAATTTTAGTTAGGGTAATGATTAGATGTGAATATTCAGAAAACTCTGCATTTTTTTAATTTTGGTTAGGGTAATGATTAGATGTGAATATTCAGAAAACTCTGCATTTTTTAAATTTTGGTTAGGGTAATGATTAGATATGAATATTCAGAAAACTCTGAATTTTTTAAATTTTGGTTAGGGTAATGATTAGATGTGAATATTCAGAAAACTCTGAATTTTTTTAATTTCGGTTAGGGTAATGATTAGATGTGAATATTCAGAAAACTCTGCATTTTTTTAATTTTGGTTAGGGTAATGATTAGATGTGAATATTCAGAAAACTCTGCATTTTTTTAATTTTGGTTAGGGTAATGATTAGATGTGAATATTCAGAAAACTCTGCATTTTTTAAATTTTGGTTAGGGTAATGATTAGATGTGAATATTCAGAAAACTCTGAATTTTTTTAATTTTGGTTAGGGTAATGATTAGATGTGAATATTCAGAAAACTCTGCATTTTTTAAATTTTGGTTAGGGTAATGATTAGATGTGAATATTCAGAAAACTCTGCATTTTTTAAATTTTGGTTAGGGTAATGATTAGATGTGAATATTCAGAAAACTCTGAATTTTTTAAATTTTGGTTAGGGTAATGATTAGATGTGAATATTCAGAAAACTCTGAATTTTTTTAATTTTGGTTAGGGTAATGATTAGATGTGAATATTCAGAAAATCTGCATTTTTTTAATTTTGGTTAGGGTAATGATTAGATGTGAATATTCAGAAAACTCTGCATTTTTTTAATTTTGGTTAGGGTAATGATTAGATGTGAATATTCAGAAAACTCTGCATTTTTTAAATTTTGGTTAGGGTAAGGATTAGATATGAATATTTAGAAAACTCTGAATTTTTTAAATTTTGGTTAGGGTAATGATTAGATGTGAATATTCAGAAAACTCTGCATTTTTTAAATTTTGGTTAGGGTAATGATTAGATGTGAATATTCAGAAAACTCTGCATTTTTTTAATTTTGGTTAGGGTAATGATTAGATGTGAATATTCAGAAAACTCTGCATTTTTTTAATTTTGGTTAGGGTAATGATTAGATGTTAATATTCAGAAAACTCTGCATTTTTTAATTTTGGTTAGGGTAATGATTAGATGTGAATATTCAGAAAACTCTGCATTTTTTTAATTTTGGTTAGGGTAATGATTAGATGTGAATATTCAGAAAACTCTGCATTTTTTTAATTTTGGTTAGGGTAATGATTAGATGGCAATATTCAGAAAACTCTGCATTTTTTTAATTTTGGTTAGGGTAATGATTAGATGTGAATATTCAGAAAACTCTGCATTTTTTTAATTTTGGTTAGGGTAATGATTAGATGTGAATATTCAGAAAACTCTGCATTTTTTAAATTTTGGTTAGGGTAATGATTAGATGTGAATATTCAGAAAACACTGAATTTTTTTAATTTTGGTTAGGGTAATGATTATATGTGAATATTCAGAAAACTCTGAATTTTTTTAATTTTGGTTAGGGTAATGATTAGATGTGAATATTCAGAAAACTCTGCATTTTTTTAATTTTGGTTAGGGTAATGATTAGATGTTAATATTCAGAAAACTCTGCATTTTTTAAATTTTAGTTAGGGTAATGATTAGATGTGAATATTCAGAAAACTCTGCATTTTTTTAATTTTGGTTAGGGTAATGATTAGATGTGAATATTCAGAAAACTCTGCATTTTTTTAATTTTGGTTAGGGTAATGATTAGATGTGAATATTCAGAAAACTCTGCATTTTTTTAATTTTGGTTAGGGTAATGATTAGATGTGAATATTCAGAAAACTCTGCATTTTTTTAATTTTGGTTAGGGTAATGATTAGATGTGAATATTCAGAAAACTCTGAATTTTTTAAATTTTGGTTAGGGTAATGATTAGATGTGAATATTCAGAAAACTCTGAATTTTTTTAATTTGCGTTAGGGTAATGATTAGATGTGAATATTCAGAAAACTCTGCATTTTTTTAATTTTGGTTAGGGTAATGATTAGATGTGAATATTCAGAAAACTCTGCATTTTTTTAATCTTGGTTAGGGTAATGATTAGATGTGAATATTCAGAAAACTCTGCATTTTTTAAATTTTGGTTAGGGTAATGATTAGATGTGAATATTCAGAAAACTCTGAATTTTTTTAATTTTGGTTAGGGTAATGATTAGATGTGAATATTCAGAAAACTCTGAATTTTTTAAATTTTGGTTAGGGTAATGATTAGATGTGAATATTCAGAAAACTCTGAATTTTTTTAATTTTGGTTAGGGTAATGATTAGATGTGAATATTCAGAAAATCTACATTTTTTTAATTTTGGTTAGGGTAATGATTAGATGTGAATATTCAGAAAACTCTGCATTTTTTTAATTTTGGTTAGGGTAATGATTAGATGTGAATATTCAGAAAACTCTGAATTTTTTAAATTTTGGTTAGGGTAATGATTAGATGTGAATATTCAGAAAACTCTGAATTTTTTTAATTTTGGTTAGGGTAATGATTAGATGTGAATATTCAGAAAACTCTGCATTTTTTTAATTTTGGTTAGGGTAATGATTAGATGTGAATATTCAGAAAACCCTTAATTTTTTAAATTTTGGTTAGGGTAATGATTAGATGTGAATATTCAGAAAACTCTGCATTTTTTTAATTTTGGTTAGGGTAATGATTAGATGTGAATATTCAGAAAACTCTGCATTTTTTTAATTTCGGTTAGGGTAATGATTAGATGTGAATATTCAGAAAACTCTGCATTTTTTTAATTTTGGTTAGGGTAATGATTAGATGTTAATATTCAGAAAACTCTGCATTTTTTAAATTTTGGTTAGGGTAATGATTAGATGTGAATATTCAGAAAACTCTGAATTTTTTTAATTTTGGTTAGGGTAATGATTAGATGTGAATATTCAGAAAACTCTGAATTTTTTTAATTTTGGTTAGGGTAATGATTAGATGTTAATATTCAGAAAACTCTGCATTTTTTAAATTTTAGTTAGGGTAATGATTAGATGTGAATATTCAGAAAACTCTGCATTTTTTTAATTTTGGTTAGGGTAATGATTAGATGTGAATATTCAGAAAACTCTGCATTTTTTTAATTTTGGTTAGGGTAATGATTAGATGTGAATATTCAGAAAACTCTGCATTTTTTTAATTTTGGTTAGGGTAATGATTAGATGTGAATATTCAGAAAACTCTGCATTTTTTTAATTTTGGTTAGGGTAATGATTAGATGTGAATATTCAGAAAACTCTGAATTTTTTAAATTTTGGTTAGGGTAATGATTAGATGTGAATATTCAGAAAACTCTGAATTTTTTTAATTTGCGTTAGGGTAATGATTAGATGTGAATATTCAGAAAACTCTGCATTTTTTTAATTTTGGTTAGGGTAATGATTAGATGTGAATATTCAGAAAACTCTGCATTTTTTTAATCTTGGTTAGGGTAATGATTAGATGTGAATATTCAGAAAACTCTGCATTTTTTAAATTTTGGTTAGGGTAATGATTAGATGTGAATATTCAGAAAACTCTGAATTTTTTTAATTTTGGTTAGGGTAATGATTAGATGTGAATATTCAGAAAACTCTGAATTTTTTAAATTTTGGTTAGGGTAATGATTAGATGTGAATATTCAGAAAACTCTGAATTTTTTTAATTTTGGTTAGGGTAATGATTAGATGTGAATATTCAGAAAATCTACATTTTTTTAATTTTGGTTAGGGTAATGATTAGATGTGAATATTCAGAAAACTCTGCATTTTTTTAATTTTGGTTAGGGTAATGATTAGATGTGAATATTCAGAAAACTCTGAATTTTTTAAATTTTGGTTAGGGTAATGATTAGATGTGAATATTCAGAAAACTCTGAATTTTTTTAATTTTGGTTAGGGTAATGATTAGATGTGAATATTCAGAAAACTCTGCATTTTTTTAATTTTGGTTAGGGTAATGATTAGATGTGAATATTCAGAAAACCCTTAATTTTTTAAATTTTGGTTAGGGTAATGATTAGATGTGAATATTCAGAAAACTCTGCATTTTTTTAATTTTGGTTAGGGTAATGATTAGATGTGAATATTCAGAAAACTCTGCATTTTTTTAATTTCGGTTAGGGTAATGATTAGATGTGAATATTCAGAAAACTCTGCATTTTTTTAATTTTGGTTAGGGTAATGATTAGATGTTAATATTCAGAAAACTCTGCATTTTTTAAATTTTGGTTAGGGTAATGATTAGATGTGAATATTCAGAAAACTCTGAATTTTTTTAATTTTGGTTAGGGTAATGATTAGATGTGAATATTCAGAAAACTCTGAATTTTTTTAATTTTGGTTAGGGTAATAGTTAGATGTGAATATTCAGAAAACTCTGCATTTTTTTAATTTTGGTTAGGGTAATGATTAGATGTGAATATTCAGAAAACTCTGCATTTTTTTAATTTTGGTTAGGGTAATGATTAGATGTGAATATTCAGAAAACCCTTAATTTTTTAAATTTTGGTTAGGGTAATGATTAGATGTGAATATTCAGAAAACACTGAATTTTTTTAATTTTGGTTAGGGTAATGATTAGATGTGAATATTCAGAAAACTCTGCATTTTTTTAATTTTGGTTAGGGTAATGATTAGATGTTAATATTCAGAAAACTCTGCATTTTTTTAATTTTGGTTAGGGTAATGATTAGATGTGAATATTCAGAAAACTCTGCATTTTTTTAATTTTGGTTAGGGTAATGATTAGATGTGAATATTCAGAAAACTCTGCATTTTTTAAATTTTAGTTAGGGTAATGATTAGATGTGAATATTCAGAAAACTCTGCATTTTTTTAATTTTGGTTAGGGTAAAGATTAGATGTGAATATTCAGAAAACTCTGCATTTTTTTAATTTTGGTTAGGGTAATGATTAGATGTGAATATTCAGAAAACTCTGCATTTTTTTAATTTTGGTTAGGGTAATGATTAGATGTGAATATTCAGAAAACTCTGCATTTTTTTAATTTTGGTTAGGGTAATGATTAGATGTGAATATTCAGAAAACTCTGCATTTTTTTAATTTTGGTTAGGGTAATGATTAGATGTGAATATTCAGAAAACTCTGCATTTTTTTAATTTTGGTTAGGGTAATGATTAGATGTTAATATTCAGAAAACTCTGCATTTTTTTAATTTTGGTTAGGGTAATGATTAGATGTGAATATTCAGAAAACTCTGCATTTTTTTAATTTTGGTTAGGGTAATGATTAGATGTGAATATTCAGAAAACTCTGCATTTTTTTAATTTTAGTTAGGGTAATGATTAGATGTGAATATTCAGAAAACTCTGCATTTTTTAAATTTTGGTTAGGGTAATGATTAGATGTGAATATTCAGAAAACTCTGCATTTTTTTAATTTTGGTTAGGGTAATGATTAGATGTGAATATTCAGAAAACTCTGCATTTTTTTAATTTTGGTTAGGGTAATGATTAGATGTGAATATTCAGAAAACACTGAATTTTTTTAATTTTGGTTAGGGTAATGATTAGATGTGAATATTCAGAAAACTCTGAATTTTTTTAATTTTGGTTAGGGTAATGATTAGATGTGAATATTCAGAAAACTCTGCATTTTTTAAATTTTGGTTAGGGTAATGATTAGATGTTAATATTCAGAAAACTCTGCATTTTTTAAATTTTGGTTAGGGTAATGATTAGATGTGAATATTCAGAAAACTCTGAATTTTTTTAATTTTGGTTAGGGTAATGATTAGATGTGAATATTCAGAAAACTCTGCATTTTTTTAATTTTGGTTAGGGTAATGATTAGATGTTAATATTCAGAAAACTCTGCATTTTTTAAATTTTGGTTAGGGTAATGATTAGATGTGAATATTCAGAAAACTTTGCATTTTTTTAATTTTGGTTAGGGTAATGATTAGATGTGAATATTCAGAAAACTCTGCATTTTTTTAATTTTGGTTAGGGTAATGATTAGATGTGAATATTCAGAAAACTCTGCATTTTTTTAATTTTGGTTAGGGTAATGATTAGATGTGAATATTCAGAAAACTCTGCATTTTTTTAATTTTGGTTAGGGTAATGATTAGATGTGAATATTCAGAAAACTTTGCATTTTTTTAATTTTGGTTAGGGTAATGATTAGATGTGAATATTCAGAAAACTCTGCATTTTTTTAATTTTGGTTAGGGTAATGATTAGATGTGAATATTCAGAAAACTCTGCATTTTTTTAATTTTGGTTAGGGTAATGATTAGATGTGAATATTCAGAAAACTCTGCATTTTTTTAATTTTGGTTAGGGTAATGATTAGATGTGAATATTCAGAAAACTCTGCATTTTTTTAATTTTGGTTAGGGTAATGATTAGATGTGAATATTCAGAAAACTCTGCATTTTTTTAATTTTGGTTACGGTAATGATTAGATGTGAATATTCAAAAAACTCTGCATTTTTTTAATTTTGGTTAGGGTAATGATTAGATGTGAATATTCAGAAAACTCTGCATTTTTTTAATTTTGGTTAGGGTAATGATTAGATGTGAATATTCAGAAAACTCTGCATTTTTTTAATTTTGGTTAGGGTAATGATTAGATGTGAATATTCAGAAAACTCTGCATTTTTTTAATTTTGGTTAGGGTAATGATTAGATGTGAATATTCAGAAAACTCTGCATTTTTTTAATTTTGGTTAGGGTAATGATTAGATGTGAATATTCAGAAAACTCTGCATTTTTTAAATTTTGGTTAGGGTAATGATTAGATGTGAATATTCAGAAAACTCTGCATTTTTTTAATTTTGGTTAGGGTAATGATTAGATGTGAATATTCAGAAAACTCTGAATTTTTTAAATTTTGGTTAGGGTAATGATTAGATGTGAATATTCAGAAAACTCTGCATTTTTTTAATTTTGGTTAGGGTAATGATTAGATGTGAATATTCAGAAAACTCTGCATTTTTTTAATTTTGGTTAGGGTAATGATTAGATGTGAATATTCAGAAAACCCTTAATTTTTTAAATTTTGGTTAGGGTAATGATTAGATGTGAATATTCAGAAAACTCTGCATTTTTTCAATTTTGGTTAGGGTAATGATTAGATGTGAATATTCAGAAAACTCTGAATTTTTTTAATTTCGGTTAGGGTAATGATTAGATGTGAATATTCAGAAAACTCTGCATTTTTTAAATTTTGGTTAGGGTAATGATTAGATGTTAATATTCAGAAAACTCTGCATTTTTTTAATTTTGGTTAGGGTAATGATTAGATGTGAATATTCAGAAAACTCTGAATTTTTTTAATTTTGGTTAGGGTAATGATTAGATGTGAATATTCAGAAAACTCTGAATTTTTTAAATTTTGGTTAGGGTAATGATTAGATGTGAATATTCAGAAAACTCTGCATTTTTTTAATTTTGGTTAGGGTAATGATTAGATGTGAATATTCAGAAAACTCTGCATTTTTTTAATTTTGGTTAGGGTAATGATTAGATGTGAATATTCAGAAAACCCTTAATTTTTTAAATTTTGGTTAGGGTAATGATTAGATGTGAATATTCAGAAAACACTGAATTTTTTTAATTTTGGTTAGGGTAATGATTAGATGTGAATATTCAGAAAACTCTGCATTTTTTTAATTTTGGTTAGGGTAATGATTAGATGTTAATATTCAGAAAACTCTGCATTTTTTTAATTTTGGTTAGGGTAATGATTAGATGTGAATATTCAGAAAACTCTGCATTTTTTTAATTTTGGTTAGGGTAATGATTAGATGTGAATATTCAGAAAACTCTGCATTTTTTTAATTTTAGTTAGGGTAATGATTAGATGTGAATATTCAGAAAACTCTGCATTTTTTTAATTTTGGTTAGGGTAAAGATTAGATGTGAATATTCAGAAAACTCTGCATTTTTTTAATTTTGGTTAGGGTAATGATTAGATGTGAATATTCAGAAAACTCTGCATTTTTTAAATTTTGGTTAGGGTAATGATTAGATGTGAATATTCAGAAAACTCTGCATTTTTTTAATTTTGGTTAGGGTAATGATTAGATGTGAATATTCAGAAAACTCTGCATTTTTTTAATTTTGGTTAGGGTAATGATTAGATGTGAATATTCAGAAAACTCTGCATTTTTTTAATTTTGGTTAGGGTAATGATTAGATGTTAATATTCAGAAAACTCTGCATTTTTAAAATTTTGGTTAGGGTAATGATTAGATGTGAATATTCAGAAAACTCTGCATTTTTTAAATTTTGGTTAGGGTAATGATTAGATGTGAATATTCAGAAAACTCTGCATTTTTTAAATTTTAGTTAGGGTAATGATTAGATGTGAATATTCAGAAAACTCTGCATTTTTAAAATTTTGGTTAGGGTAATGATTAGATGTGAATATTCAGAAAACTCTGCATTTTTTTAATTTTGGTTAGGGTAATGATTAGATGTGAATATTCAGAAAACTCTGCATTTTTTTAATTTTGGTTAGGGTAATGATTAGATGTGAATATTCAGAAAACACTGAATTTTTTTAATTTTGGTTAGGGTAATGATTAGATGTGAATATTCAGAAAACTCTGAATTTTTTTAATTTTGGTTAGGGTAATGATTAGATGTGAATATTCAGAAAACTCTGCATTTTTTTAATTTTGGTTAGGGTAATGATTAGATGTTAATATTCAGAAAACTCTGCATTTTTTAAATTTTGGTTAGGGTAATGATTAGATGTGAATATTCAGAAAACTCTGAATTTTTTTAATTTTGGTTAGGGTAATGATTAGATGTGAATATTCAGAAAACTCTGCATTTTTTTAATTTTGGTTAGGGTAATGATTAGATGTTAATATTCAGAAAACTCTGCATTTTTTAAATTTTGGTTAAGGTAATGATTAGATGTGAATATTCAGAAAACTCTGCATTTTTTTAATTTTGGTTAGGGTAATGATTAGATGTGAATATTCAGAAAACTCTGCATTTTTTAAATTTTGGTTAGGGTAATGATTAGATGTGAATATTCAGAAAACTCTGCATTTTTTTAATTTTGGTTAGGGTAATGATTAGATGTGAATATTCAGAAAACTTTGCATTTTTTTAATTTTGGTTAGGGTAATGATTAGATGTGAATATTCAGAAAACTCTGCATTTTTTTAATTTTGGTTAGGGTAATGATTAGATGTGAATATTCAGAAAACTCTGCATTTTTTTAATTTTGGTTAGGGTAATGATTAGATGTGAATATTCAGAAAACTCTGCATTTTTTTAATTTTGGTTAGGGTAATGATTAGATGTGAATATTCAGAAAACTTTGCATTTTTTTAATTTTGGTTAGGGTAATGATTAGATGTGAATATTCAGAAAACTCTGCATTTTTTTAATTTTGGTTAGGGTAATGATTAGATGTGAATATTCAGAAAACTCTGCATTTTTTTAATTTTGGTTAGGGTAATGATTAGATGTGAATATTCAGAAAACTCTGCATTTTTTTAATTTTGGTTAGGGTAATGATTAGATGTGAATATTCAGAAAACTCTGCATTTTTTTAATTTTGGTTAGGGTAATGATTAGATGTGAATATTCAGAAAACCCTTAATTTTTTAAATTTTGGTTAGGGTAATGATTAGATGTGAATATTCAGAAAACTCTGCATTTTTTCAATTTTGGTTAGGGTAATGATTAGATGTGAATATTCAGAAAACTCTGAATTTTTTTAATTTCGGTTAGGGTAATGATTAGATGTGAATATTCAGAAAACTCTGCATTTTTTAAATTTTGGTTAGGGTAATGATTAGATGTTAATATTCAGAAAACTCTGCATTTTTTTAATTTTGGTTAGGGTAATGATTAGATGTGAATATTCAGAAAACTCTGAATTTTTTTAATTTTGGTTAGGGTAATGATTAGATGTGAATATTCAGAAAACTCTGAATTTTTTAAATTTTGGTTAGGGTAATGATTAGATGTGAATATTCAGAAAACTCTGCATTTTTTTAATTTTGGTTAGGGTAATGATTAGATGTGAATATTCAGAAAACTCTGCATTTTTTTAATTTTGGTTAGGGTAATGATTAGATGTGAATATTCAGAAAACCCTTAATTTTTTAAATTTTGGTTAGGGTAATGATTAGATGTGAATATTCAGAAAACACTGAATTTTTTTAATTTTGGTTAGGGTAATGATTAGATGTGAATATTCAGAAAACTCTGCATTTTTTTAATTTTGGTTAGGGTAATGATTAGATGTTAATATTCAGAAAACTCTGCATTTTTTTAATTTTGGTTAGGGTAATGATTAGATGTGAATATTCAGAAAACTCTGCATTTTTTTAATTTTGGTTAGGGTAATGATTAGATGTGAATATTCAGAAAACTCTGCATTTTTTTAATTTTAGTTAGGGTAATGATTAGATGTGAATATTCAGAAAACTCTGCATTTTTTTAATTTTGGTTAGGGTAAAGATTAGATGTGAATATTCAGAAAACTCTGCATTTTTTTAATTTTGGTTAGGGTAATGATTAGATGTGAATATTCAGAAAACTCTGCATTTTTTAAATTTTGGTTAGGGTAATGATTAGATGTGAATATTCAGAAAACTCTGCATTTTTTTAATTTTGGTTAGGGTAATGATTAGATGTGAATATTCAGAAAACTCTGCATTTTTTTAATTTTGGTTAGGGTAATGATTAGATGTGAATATTCAGAAAACTCTGCATTTTTTTAATTTTGGTTAGGGTAATGATTAGATGTTAATATTCAGAAAACTCTGCATTTTTAAAATTTTGGTTAGGGTAATGATTAGATGTGAATATTCAGAAAACTCTGCATTTTTTAAATTTTGGTTAGGGTAATGATTAGATGTGAATATTCAGAAAACTCTGCATTTTTTAAATTTTAGTTAGGGTAATGATTAGATGTGAATATTCAGAAAACTCTGCATTTTTAAAATTTTGGTTAGGGTAATGATTAGATGTGAATATTCAGAAAACTCTGCATTTTTTTAATTTTGGTTAGGGTAATGATTAGATGTGAATATTCAGAAAACTCTGCATTTTTTTAATTTTGGTTAGGGTAATGATTAGATGTGAATATTCAGAAAACACTGAATTTTTTTAATTTTGGTTAGGGTAATGATTAGATGTGAATATTCAGAAAACTCTGAATTTTTTTAATTTTGGTTAGGGTAATGATTAGATGTGAATATTCAGAAAACTCTGCATTTTTTTAATTTTGGTTAGGGTAATGATTAGATGTTAATATTCAGAAAACTCTGCATTTTTTAAATTTTGGTTAGGGTAATGATTAGATGTGAATATTCAGAAAACTCTGAATTTTTTTAATTTTGGTTAGGGTAATGATTAGATGTGAATATTCAGAAAACTCTGCATTTTTTTAATTTTGGTTAGGGTAATGATTAGATGTTAATATTCAGAAAACTCTGCATTTTTTAAATTTTGGTTAAGGTAATGATTAGATGTGAATATTCAGAAAACTCTGCATTTTTTTAATTTTGGTTAGGGTAATGATTAGATGTGAATATTCAGAAAACTCTGCATTTTTTAAATTTTGGTTAGGGTAATGATTAGATGTGAATATTCAGAAAACTCTGCATTTTTTTAATTTTGGTTAGGGTAATGATTAGATGTGAATATTCAGAAAACTTTGCATTTTTTTAATTTTGGTTAGGGTAATGATTAGATGTGAATATTCAGAAAACTCTGCATTTTTTTAATTTTGGTTAGGGTAATGATTAGATGTGAATATTCAGAAAACTCTGCATTTTTTTAATTTTGGTTAGGGTAATGATTAGATGTGAATATTCAGAAAACTCTGCATTTTTTTAATTTTGGTTAGGGTAATGATTAGATGTGAATATTCAGAAAACTTTGCATTTTTTTAATTTTGGTTAGGGTAATGATTAGATGTGAATATTCAGAAAACTCTGCATTTTTTTAATTTTGGTTAGGGTAATGATTAGATGTGAATATTCAGAAAACTCTGCATTTTTTTAATTTTGGTTAGGGTAATGATTAGATGTGAATATTCAGAAAACTCTGCATTTTTTTAATTTTGGTTAGGGTAATGATTAGATGTGAATATTCAGAAAACTCTGCATTTTTTTAATTTTGGTTAGGGTAATGATTAGATGTGAATATTCAGAAAACTCTGCATTTTTTTAATTTTGGTTACGGTAATGATTAGATGTGAATATTCAAAAAACTCTGCATTTTTTTAATTTTGGTTAGGGTAATGATTAGATGTGAATATTCAGAAAACTCTGCATTTTTTTAATTTTGGTTAGGGTAATGATTAGATGTGAATATTCAGAAAACTCTGCATTTTTTTAATTTTGGTTAGGGTAATGATCAGATGTGAATATTCAGAAAACTCTGCATTTTTTTAATTTTGGTTAGGGTAATGATTAGATGTGAATATTCAGAAAACTCTGCATTTTTTTAATTTTGGTTAGGGTAATGATTAGATGTGAATATTCAGAAAACTCTGCATTTTTTTAATTTTGGTTAGGGTAATGATTAGATGTGAATATTCAGAAAACTCTGCATTTTTTAAATTTTGGTTAGGGTAATGATTAGATGTGAATATTCAGAAAACTCTGCATTTTTTTAATTTTGGTTAGGGTAATGATTAGATGTGAATATTCAGAAAACTCTGCATTTTTTTAATTTTGGTTAGGGTAATGATTAGATGTGAATATTCAGAAAACTCTGCATTTTTTTAATTTTGGTTAGGGTAATGATTAGATGTGAATATTCAGAAAACTCTGCATTTTTTTAATTTTGGTTAGGGTAATGATTAGATGTGAATATTCAGAAAACTCTGCATTTTTTTAATTTTGGTTAGGGTAATGATTAGATGTGAATATTCAGAAAACTCTGCATTTTTTTAATTTTGGTTAGGGTAATGATTAGATGTGAATATTCAGAAAACTCTGCATTTTTTTAATTTTGGTTACGGTAATGATTAGATGTGAATATTCAGAAAACTCTGCATTTTTTTAATTTTGGTTAGGGTAATGATTAGATATGAATATTCAGAAAACTCTGCATTTTTTTAATTTTGGTTAGGGTAATGATTAGATGTGAATATTCAGAAAACTCTGCATTTTTTTAATTTTGGTTAGGGTAATGATTAGATGTGAATATTCAGAAAACTCTGCATTTTTTTAATTTTGGTTAGAGTAATGATTAGATGTGAATATTCAGAAAACTCTGCATTTTTTTAATTTTGGTTAGGGTAATGATTAGATGTGAATATTCAGAAAACTCTGCATTTTTTTAATTTTAGTTAGGGTAATGATTAGATGTGAATATTCAGAAAACTCTGCATTTTTTTAATTTTGGTTAGGGTAATGATTAGATGTGAATATTCAGAAAACTCTGAATTTTTTTAATTTTGGTTAGGGTAATGATTAGATGTGAATATTCAGAAAACTCTGCATTTTTTTAATTTTGGTTGGGGTAATGATTAGATGTTAATATTCAGAAAACTCTGCATTTTTTAAATTTTTGTTAGGGTAATGATTAGATGTGAATATTCAGAAAACTCTGCATTTTTTTAATTTTGGTTAGGGTAATGATTAGATGTGAATATTCAGAAAACTCTGCATTTTTTTAATTTTAGTTAGGGTAATGATTAGATGTGAATATTCAGAAAACTCTGCATTTTTTTAATTTTGGTTAGGGTAATGATTAGATGTGAATATTCAGAAAACTCTGCATTTTTTTAATTTTGGTTAGGGTAATGATTAGATGTGAATATTCAGAAAACTCTGCATTTTTTTAATTTTGGTTAGGATAATGATTAGATGTGAATATTCAGAAAACACTGAATTTTTTAAATTTTGGTTAGGGTAATGATTAGATGTGAATATTCAGAAAACTCTGAATTTTTTTAATTTTGGTTAGGGTAATGATTAGATGTGAATATTCAGAAAACTCTGCATTTTTTTAATTTTGGGTAGGGTAATGATTAGATGTTAATATTCAGAAAACTCTGCATTTTTTAAATTTTGGTTAGGGTAATGATTAGATGTGAATATTCAGAAAACTCTGCATTTTTTAAATTTCGGTTAGGGTAATGATTAGATGTGAATATTCAGAAAACTCTGCATTTTTTTAATTTTGGTTAGGGTAATGATTAGATGTGAATATTCAGAAAACTCTGCATTTTTTTAATTTTGGTTAGGGTAATGATTAGATGTGAATATTCAGAAAACTTTGCATTTTTTTAATTTTGGTTAGGGTAATGATTAGATGTGAATATTCAGAAAACTCTGCATTTTTTTAATTTTGGTTAGGGTAATGATTAGATGTGAATATTCAGAAAACTCTGCATTTTTTTAATTTTGGTTAGGGTAATGATTAGATGTGAATATTCAGAAAACTCTGCATTTTTTAAATTTTGGTTAGGGTAATGATTAGATGTGAATATTCAGAAAACTCTGCATTTTTTTAATTTTGGTTAGGGTAATGATTAGATGTGAATATTCAGAAAACTCTGCATTTTTTTAATTTTGGTTACGGTAATGATTAGATGGGAATATTCAGAAAACTCTGCATTTTTTTAATTTTGGTTAGGGTAATGATTAGATGTGAATATTCAGAAAACTCTGCATTTTTTTAATTTTGGTTAGGGTAATGATTAGATGTGAATATTCAGAAAACTCTGCATTTTTTAAATTTTGGTTAGGGTAATGATTAGATGTGAATATTCAGAAAACTCTGCATTTTTTTAATTTTGGTTAGGGTAATGATTAGATGTGAATATTCAGAAAACTCTGCATTTTTTTAATTTTGGTTAGGCTAATGATTAGATGTGAATATTCAGAAAACTCTGCATTTTTTTAATTTTGGTTAGGGTAATGATTAGATGTGAATATTCAGAAAACTCTGCATTTTTTTAATTTTGGTTAGGGTAATGATTAGATGTGAATATTCAGAAAACTCTGCATTTTTTTAATTTTAGTTAGGGTAATGATTAGATGTGAATATTCAGAAAACTCTGCATTTTTTTAATTTTGGTTAGGGTAAAGATTAGATGTGAATATTCAGAAAACTCTGCATTTTTTTAATTTTGGTTAGGGTAATGATTAGATGTGAATATTCAGAAAACTCTGCATTTTTTAAATTTTGGTTAGGGTAATGATTAGATGTGAATATTCAGAAAACTCTGCATTTTTTTAATTTTGGTTAGGGTAATGATTAGATGTGAATATTCAGAAAACTCTGCATTTTTTTAATTTTGGTTAGGGTAATGATTAGATGTGAATATTCAGAAAACTCTGCATTTTTTAAATTTTGGTTAGGGTAATGATTAGATGTTAATATTCAGAAAACTCTGCATTTTTTAAATTTTGGTTAGGGTAATGATTAGATGTGAATATTCAGAAAACTCTGCATTTTTTTAATTTTGGTTAGGGTAATGATTAGATGTGAATATTCAGAAAACTCTGCATTTTTTTAATTTTAGTTAGGGTAATGATTAGATGTGAATATTCAGAAAACTCTGCATTTTTTTAATTTTGGTTAGGGTAATGATTAGATGTGAATATTCAGAAAACTCTGCATTTTTTTAATTTTGGTTAGGGTAATGATTAGATGTGAATATTCAGAAAACTCTGCATTTTTTTAATTTTGGTTAGGGTAATGATTAGATGTGAATATTCAGAAAACACTGAATTTTTTTAATTTTGGTTAGGGTAATGATTAGATGTGAATATTCAGAAAACTCTGCATTTTTTTAATTTTGGTTAGGGTAATGATTAGATGTGAATATTCAGAAAACTCTGCATTTTTTTAATTTTGGTTAGGGTAATGATTAGATGTGAATATTCAGAAAACTCTGCATTTTTTTAATTTTGGTTAGGGTAATGATTAGATGTGAATATTCAGAAAACTCTGCATTTTTTTAATTTTAGTTAGGGTAATGATTAGATGTGAATATTCAGAAAACTCTGCATTTTTTTAATTTTGGTTAGGGTAAAGATTAGATGTGAATATTCAGAAAACTCTGCATTTTTTTAATTTTGGTTAGGGTAATGATTAGATGTGAATATTCAGAAAACTCTGCATTTTTTAAATTTTGGTTAGGGTAATGATTAGATGTGAATATTCAGAAAACTCTGCATTTTTTTAATTTTGGTTAGGGTAATGATTAGATGTGAATATTCAGAAAACTCTGCATTTTTTTAATTTTGGTTAGGGTAATGATTAGATGTGAATATTCAGAAAACTCTGCATTTTTTAAATTTTGGTTAGGGTAATGATTAGATGTTAATATTCAGAAAACTCTGCATTTTTTAAATTTTGGTTAGGGTAATGATTAGATGTGAATATTCAGAAAACTCTGCATTTTTTTAATTTTGGTTAGGGTAATGATTAGATGTGAATATTCAGAAAACTCTGCATTTTTTTAATTTTAGTTAGGGTAATGATTAGATGTGAATATTCAGAAAACTCTGCATTTTTTTAATTTTGGTTAGGGTAATGATTAGATGTGAATATTCAGAAAACTCTGCATTTTTTTAATTTTGGTTAGGGTAATGATTAGATGTGAATATTCAGAAAACTCTGCATTTTTTTAATTTTGGTTAGGGTAATGATTAGATGTGAATATTCAGAAAACACTGAATTTTTTTAATTTTGGTTAGGGTAATGATTAGATGTGAATATTCAGAAAACTCTGAATTTTTTTAATTTTGGTTAGGGTAATGATTAGATGTGAATATTCAGAAAACTCTGCATTTTTTTAATTTTGGTTAGGGTAATGATTAGATGTTAATATTCAGAAAACTCTGCATTTTTTAAATTTTGGTTAGGGTAATGATTAGATGTGAATATTCAGAAAACTCTGAATTTTTTTAATTTTGGTTAGGGTAATGATTAGATGTGAATATTCAGAAAACTCTGCATTTTTTTAATTTTGGTTAGGGTAATGATTAGATGTTAATATTCAGAAAACTCTGCATTTTTTAAATTTTGGTTAGGGTAATGATTAGATGTGAATATTCAGAAAACTCTGCATTTTTTTAATTTTGGTTAGGGTAATGATTAGATGTGAATATTCAGAAAACTCTGCATTTTTTTAATTTTGGTTAGGGTAATGATTAGATGTGAATATTCAGAAAACTCTGCATTTTTTTAATTTTGGTTAGGGTAATGATTAGATGTGAATATTCAGAAAACTTTGCATTTTTTTAATTTTGGTTAGGGTAATGATTAGATGTGAACATTCAGAAAACTCTGCATTTTTTTAATTTTGGTTAGGGTAATGATTAGATGTGAACATTCAGAAAACTCTGCATTTTTTTAATTTTGGTTAGGGTAATAATTAGATGTGAATATTCAGAAAACTCTGCATTTTTTTAATTTTGGTTAGGGTAATGATTAGATGTGAATATTCAGAAAACTCTGAATTTTTTTAATTTTGGTTAGGGTAATGATTAGATGTGAATATTCAGAAAACTCTGCATTTTTTTAATTTTGGTTAGGGTAATGATTAGATGTGAACATTCAGAAAACTCTGCATTTTTTTAATTTTGGTTAGGGTAATGATTAGATGTGAACATTCAGAAAACTCTGCATTTTTTTAATTTTGGTTAGGGTAATGATTAGATGTGAATATTCAGAAAACTCTGAATTTTTTTAATTTTGGTTAGGGTAATGATTAGATGTGAATATTCAGAAAACTCTGCATTTTTTTAATTTTGGGTAGGGTAATGATTAGATGTGAATATTCAGAAAACTCTGCATTTTTTTAATTTTGGTTAGGGTAATGATTAGATGTGAATATTCAGAAAACTCTGAATTTTTTTAATTTTGGTTAGGGTAATGATTAGATGTGAATATTCAGAAAACTCTGCATTTTTTTAATTTTGGTTAGGGTAATGATTAGATGTGAACATTCAGAAAACTCTGCATTTTTTTAATTTTGGTTAGGGTAATGATTAGATGTGAATATTCAGAAAACTCTGCATTTTTTTAATTTTGGTTAGGGTAATGATTAGATGTGAATATTCAGAAAACTCTGCATTTTTTTAATTTTGGTTAGGGTAATGATTAGATGTGAACATTCAGAAAACTCTGCATTTTTTTAATTTTGGTTAGGGTAATGATTAGATGTGAATATTCAGAAAACTCTGCATTTTTTTAATTTTGGTTAGGGTAATGATTAGATGTGAATATTCAGAAAACTCTGCATTTTTTAAATTTTGGTTAGGGTAATGATTAGATGTGAATATTCAGAAAACTCTGCATTTTTTAAATTTTGGTTAGGGTAATGATTAGATGTGAATATTCAGAAAACTCTGCATTTTTTAAATTTTGGTTAGGGTAATGATTAGATATGAATATTCAGAAAACTCTTAATTTTTTAAATTTTGGTTAGGGTAATGATTAGATGTGAATATTCAGAAAACTCTGAATTTTTTAAATTTCGGTTAGGGTAATGATTAGATGTGAATATTCAGAAAACTCTGCATTTTTTTAATTTCTGTTAGGGTAATGATTAGATGTGAATATTCAGAAAACTCTGCATTTTTTTAATTTTGGTTAGGGTAATGATTAGATGTGAATATTCAGAAAACTCTGCATTTTTTAAATTTTGGTTAGGGTAATGATTAGATGTGAATATTCAGAAAACTCTGAATTTTTTTAATTTTGGTTAGGGTAATGATTAGATGTGAATATTCAGCAAACTCTGCATTTTTTAAATTTTGGTTAGGGTAATGATTAGATGTGAATATTCAGAAAACTCTGCATTTTTTTAATTTTGGTTAGGGTAATTATTAGATGTGAATATTCAGAAAACTCTGAATTTTTTAAATTTTGGTTAGGGTAATGATTAGATGTGAATATTCAGAAAACTCTGAATTTTTTTAATTTTGGTTAGGGTAATGATTAGATGGGAATATTCAGAAAACTCTGCATTTTTTAAATTTTGGTTAGGGTAATGATTAGATGTGAATATTCAGAAAACTCTGCATTTTTTAAATTTTGGTTAGGGTAATGATTAGATGTGAATATTCAGAAAACTCTGAATTTTTTTAATTTTGGTTAGGGTAATGATTAGATGTGAATATTCAGCAAACTCTGCATTTTTTAAATTTTGGTTAGGGTAATGATTAGATGTGAATATTCAGAAAACTCTGCATTTTTTTAATTTTGGTTAGGGTAATGATTAGATGTGAATATTCAGAAAACTCTGAATTTTTTAAATTTTGGTTAGGGTAATGATTAGATGTGAATATTCAGAAAACTCTGAATTTTTTTAATTTTGGTTAGGGTAATGATTAGATGTGAATATTCAGAAAATCTGAATTTTTTAAATTTTGGTTAGGGTAATGATTAGATGTGAATATTCAGAAAACTCTGCATTTTTTTAATTTTGGTTAGGGTAATGATTAGATGTGAATATTCAGAAAACTCTGCATTTTTTAAATTTTGGTTAGGGTAAGGATTAGATATGAATATTTAGAAAACTCTGAATTTTTTAAATTTTGGTTAGGATAGTGATTAGATGTGAATATTCAGAAAACTCTGCATTTTTTTAATTTTGGTTAGGGTAATGATTAGATGTGAATATTCAGAAAACTCTGCATTTTTTTAATTTTGGTTAGGGTAATGATTAGATGTGAATATTCAGAAAACTCTGCATTTTTTTAATTTTGGTTAGGGTAATGATTAGATGTGAATATTCAGAAAACTCTGCATTTTTTTAATTTTGGTTAGGGTAATGATTAGATGTGAATATTCAGAAAACTCTGCATTTTTTTAATTTTGGTTAGGGTAATGATTAGATGTTAATATTCAGAAAACTCTGCATTTTTTTAATTTTGGTTAGGGTAATGATTAGATGTGAATATTCAGAAAACTCTGCATTTTTTAAATTTTGGTTAGGGTAATGATTAGATGTGAATATTCAGAAAACTCTGCATTTTTTTAATTTTGGTTAGGGTAATGATTAGATGTGAATATTCAGAAAACTCTGCATTTTTTTAATTTTGGTTAGGGTAATGATTAGATGTGAATATTCAGAAAACTCTGCATTTTTTTAATTTTGGTTAGGGTAATGATTAGATGTGAACATTCAGAAAACTCTGCATTTTTTAAATTTTGGTTAGGGTAATGATTAGATGTGAATATTCAGAAAACTCTGCATTTTTTTAATTTTGGTTAGGGTAATGATTAGATGTGAATATTCAGAAAACTCTGCATTTTTTTAATTTTGGTTAGGGTAATGATTAGATGTGAATATTCAGAAAACTCTGAATTTTTTTAATTTTGGTTAGGGTAATGATTAGATGTGAATATTCAGAAAACTCTGCATTTTTTTAATTTTGGTTAGGGTAATGATTAGATGTGAACATTCAGAAAACTCTGCATTTTTTTAATTTTTGTTAGGGTAATGATTAGATGTGAATATTCAGAAAACTCTGAATTTTTTTAATTTTGGTTAGGGTAATGATTAGATGTGAATATTCAGAAAACTCTGCATTTTTTTAATTTTGGTTAGGGTAATGATTAGATGTGAATATTCAGAAAACTCTGCATTTTTTTAATTTTGGTTAGGGTAATGATTAGATGTGAATATTCAGAAAACTCTGAATTTTTTTAATTTTGGTTAGGGTAATGATTAGATGTGAATATTCAGAAAACTCTGCATTTTTTTAATTTTGGTTAGGGTAATGATTAGATGTGAATATTCAGAAAACTCTGAATTTTTTTAATTTTGGTTAGGGTAATGATTAGATGTGAATATTCAGAAAACTCTGCATTTTTTTAATTTTGGTTAGGGTAATGATTAGATGTGAACATTCAGAAAACTCTGCATTTTTTTAATTTTGGTTAGGGTAATGATTAGATGTGAACATTCAGAAAACTCTGCATTTTTTTAATTTTGGTTAGGGTAATGATTAGATGTGAATATTCAGAAAACTCTGAATTTTTTTAATTTTGGTTAGGGTAATGATTAGATGTGAATATTCAGAAAACTCTGCATTTTTTTAATTTTGGTTAGGGTAATGATTAGATGTGAATATTCAGAAAACTCTGCATTTTTTTAATTTTGGTTAGGGTAATGATTAGATGTGAATATTCAGAAAACTCTGAATTTTTTTAATTTTGGTTAGGGTAATGATTAGATGTGAATATTCAGAAAACTCTGCATTTTTTTAATTTTGGTTAGGGTAATGATTAGATGTGAACATTCAGAAAACTCTGCATTTTTTTAATTTTGGTTAGGGTAATGATTAGATGTGAATATTCAGAAAACTCTGAATTTTTTTAATTTTGGTTAGGGTAATGATTAGATGTGAATATTCAGAAAACTCTGCATTTTTTTAATTTTGGTTAGGGTAATGATTAGATGTGAATATTCAGAAAACTCTGCATTTTTTTAATTTTGGTTAGGGTAATGATTAGATGTGAATATTCAGAAAACTTTGCATTTTTTTAATTTTGGTTAGGGTAATGATTAGATGTGAATATTCAGAAAACTCTGCATTTTTTTAATTTTGGTTAGGGTAATGATTAGATGTGAATATTCAGAAAACTCTGCATTTTTTTAATTTTGGTTAGGGTAATGATTAGATGTGAATATTCAGAAAACTCTGCATTTTTTTAATTTTGGTTAGGGTAATGATTAGATGTGAATATTCAGAAAACTCTGCATTTTTTTAATTTTGGTTAGGGTAATGATTAGATGTGAATATTCAGAAAACTCTGCATTTTTTAAATTTTGGTTACGGTAATGATTAGATGTGAATATTCAAAAAACTCTGCATTTTTTTAATTTTGGTTAGGGTAATGATTAGATGTGAATATTCAGAAAACTCTGCATTTTTTTAATTTTGGTTAGGGTAATGATTAGATGTGAATATTCAGAAAACTCTGCATTTTTTTAATTTTGGTTAGGGTAATGATTAGATGTGAATATTCAGAAAACTCTGCATTTTTTTAATTTTGGTTAGGGTAATGATTAGATGTGAATATTCAGAAAACTCTGCATTTTTTTAATTTTGGTTAGGGTAATGATTAGATGTGTATATTCAGAAAACTCTGCATTTTTTTAATTTTGGTTAGGGTAATGATTAGATGTGAATATTCAGAAAACTCTGCATTTTTTTAATTTTGGTTAGGGTAATGATTAGATGTGAATATTCAGAAAACTCTGCATTTTTTTAATTTTGGTTAGGGTAATGATTAGATGTGAATATTCAGAAAACTCTGCATTTTTTTAATTTTGGTTAGGGTAATGATTAGATGTGAATATTCAGAAAACTCTGCATTTTTTTAATTTTGGTTAGGGTAATGATTAGATGTGAATATTCAGAAAACTCTGCATTTTTTTAATTTTGGTTAGGGTAATGATTAGATGTGAATATTCAGAAAACTCTGCATTTTTTTAATTTTGGTTAGGGTAATGATTAGATGTGAATATTCAGAAAACTCTGCATTTTTTTAATTTTGGTTAGGGTAATGATTAGATGTGAATATTCAGAAAACTCTGCATTTTTTTAATTTTGGTTACGGTAATGATTAGATGTGAATATTCAGAAAACTCTGCATTTTTTAAATTTTGGTTAGGGTAATGATTAGATGTGAATATTCAGAAAACTCTGCATTTTTTTAATTTTGGTTAGGGTAATGATTAGATGTGAATATTCAGAAAACTCTGCATTTTTTTAATTTTGGTTAGGGTAATGATTAGATGTTAATATTCAGAAAACTCTGCATTTTTTTAATTTTGGTTAGAGTAATGATTAGATGTGAATATTCAGAAAACTCTGCATTTTTTTAATTTTGGTTAGGGTAATGATTAGATGTGAATATTCAGAAAACTCTGCATTTTTTTAATTTTAGTTAGGGTAATGATTAGATGTGAATATTCAGAAAACTCTGCATTTTTTTAATTTTGGTTAGGGTAATGATTAGATGTGAATATTCAGAAAACTCTGAATTTTTTTAATTTTGGTTAGGGTAATGATTAGATGTGAATATTCAGAAAACTCTGCATTTTTTTAATTTTGGTTGGGGTAATGATTAGATGTTAATATTCAGAAAACTCTGCATTTTTTAAATTTTTGTTAGGGTAATGATTAGATGTGAATATTCAGAAAACTCTGCATTTTTTTAATTTTGGTTACGGTAATGATTAGATGTGAATATTCAGAAAACTCTGCATTTTTTTAATTTTAGTTAGGGTAATGATTAGATGTGAATATTCAGAAAACTCTGCATTTTTTTAATTTTGGTTAGGGTAATGATTAGATGTGAATATTCAGAAAACTCTGCATTTTTTTAATTTTGGTTAGGGTAATGATTAGATGTGAATATTCAGAAAACTCTGCATTTTTTTAATTTTGGTTAGGATAATGATTAGATGTGAATATTCAGAAAACACTGAATTTTTTAAATTTTGGTTAGGGTAATGATTAGATGTGAATATTCAGAAAACTCTGAATTTTTTTAATTTTGGTTAGGGTAATGATTAGATGTGAATATTCAGAAAACTCTGCATTTTTTTAATTTTGGTTAGGGTAATGATTAGATGTTAATATTCAGAAAACTCTGCATTTTTTAAATTTTGGTTAGGGTAATGATTAGATGTGAATATTCAGAAAACTCTGCATTTTTTTAATTTTGGTTAGGGTAATGATTAGATGTGAATATTCAGAAAACTCTGCATTTTTTTAATTTTGGTTAGGGTAATGATTAGATGTGAATATTCAGAAAACTCTGCATTTTTTTAATTTTGGTTAGGGTAATGATTAGATGTGAATATTCAGAAAACTTTGCATTTTTTTAATTTTGGTTAGGGTAATGATTAGATGTGAATATTCAGAAAACTCTGCATTTTTTAAATTTTGGTTAGGGTAATGATTAGATGTGAATATTCAGAAAACTCTGCATTTTTTTAATTTTGGTTAGGGTAATGATTAGATGTGAATATTCAGAAAACTCTGCATTTTTTAAATTTTGGTTAGGGTAATGATTAGATGTGAATATTCAGAAAACTCTGCATTTTTTTAATTTTGGTTAGGGTAATGATTAGATGTGAATATTCAGAAAACTCTGCATTTTTTTAATTTTGGTTACGGTAATGATTAGATGGGAATAATCAGAAAACTCTGCATTTTTTTAATTTTGGTTAGGGTAATGATTAGATGTGAATATTCAGAAAACTCTGCATTTTTTTAATTTTGGTTAGGGTAATGATTAGATGTGAATATTCAGAAAACTCTGCATTTTTTAAATTTTGGTTAGGGTAATGATTAGATGTGAATATTCAGAAAACTCTGCATTTTTTTAATTTTGGTTAGGGTAATGATTAGATGTGAATATTCAGAAAACTCTGAATTTTTTTAATTTTGGTTAGGCTAATGATTAGATGTGAATATTCAGAAAACTCTGCATTTTTTTAATTTTGGTTAGGGTAATGATTAGATGTGAATATTCAGAAAACTCTGCATTTTTTTAATTTTGGTTAGGGTAATGATTAGATGTGAATATTCAGAAAACTCTGCATTTTTTTAATTTTGGTTAGGGTAATGATTAGATGTGAATATTCAGAAAACTCTGCATTTTTTTAATTTTGGTTAGGGTAATGATTAGATGTGAATATTCAGAAAACTCTGCATTTTTTTAATTTTGGTTAGGGTAATGATTAGATGTGAATATTCAGAAAACTCTGCATTTTTTTAATTTTGGTTAGGGTAATGATTAGATGTGAATATTCAGAAAACTCTGCATTTTTTTAATTTTGGTTAGGGTAATGATTAGATGTGAATATTCAGAAAACTCTGCATTTTTTTAATTTTGGTTAGGGTAATGATTAGATGTGAATATTCAGAAAACTCTGCATTTTTTTAATTTTGGTTACGGTAATGATTAGATGTGAATATTCAGAAAACTCTGCATTTTTTTAATTTTGGTTAGGGTAATGATTAGATGTGAATATTCAGAAAACTCTGCATTTTTTTAATTTTGGTTAGGGTAATGATTAGATGTGAATATTCAGAAAACTCTGAATTTTTTTAATTTTGTTTAGGGTAATGATTAGATGTGAATATTCAGAAAACTCTGCATTTTTTAAATTTTGGTTAGGGTAATGATTAGATGTGAATATTCAGAAAACTCTGAATTTTTTTAATTTTAGTTAGGGTAATGATTAGATGTGAACATTCAGAAAACTCTGCATTTTTTTAATTTTGGTTAGGGTAAGGATTAGATGTGAATATTCAGAAAACTCTGAATTTTTTAAATTTTGGTTAGGGTGATGATTAGATGTGAATATTCAGAAAACTCTGAATTTTTTTAATTTCGGTTAGGGTAATGATTAGATGTGAACATTCAGAAAACTCTGCATTTTTTTAATTTTGGTTAGGGTAAGGATTAGATGTGAATATTCAGAAAACTCTGAATTTTTTAAATTTTGGTTAGGGTAATGATTAGATGTGAATATTCAGAAAACTCTGAATTTTTTTAATTTCGGTTAGGGTAATGATTAGATGTGAATATTCAGAAAACTCTGCATTTTTTTAATTTTGGTTAGGGTAATGATTAGATGTGAATATTCAGAAAACTCTGCATTTTTTTAATTTTGGTTAGGGTAATGATTAGATGTGAATATTCAGAAAACTCTGAATTTTTTTAATTTTGGTTAGGGTAATGATTAGATGTGAATATTCAGCAAACTCTGCATTTTTTTAATTTTGGTAAGGGTAATGATTAGATGTGAATATTCAGAAAACTCTGCATTTTTTTAATTTTGGTTAGGGTAATGATTAGATGTGAATATTCAGAAAACTCTGCATTTTTTTAATTTTGGTTAGGGTAATGATTAGATGTGAATATTCAGAAAACTCTGCATTTTTTTAATTTTGGTTACGGTAATGATTAGATGTGAATATTCAGAAAACTCTGAATTTTTTTAATTTTGGTTAGGGTAATGATTAGATGTGAATATTCAGAAAACTCTGAATTTTTTTAATTTTGTTTAGGGTAATGATTAGATGTGAATATTCAGAAAACTCTGCATTTTTTTAATTTTGGTTAGGGTAATGATTAGATGTGAATATTCAGAAAACTCTGAATTTTTTTAATTTTAGTTAGGTTAATGATTAGATGTGAACATTCAGAAAACTCTGCATTTTTTTAATTTTGGTTAGGGTAAGGATTAGATGTGAATATTCAGAAAACTCTGAATTTTTTAAATTTTTGTTAGGGTAATGATTAGATGTGAATATTCAGAAAACTCTGAATTTTTTTAATTTCGGTTAGGGTAATGATTAGATGTGAATATTCAGAAAACTCTGCATTTTTTTAATTTTGGTTAGGGTAATGATTAGATGTGAATATTCAGAAAACTCTGCATTTTTTTAATTTTGGTTAGGGTAATGATTAGATGTGAATATTCAGAAAACTCTGAATTTTTTTAATTTTGGTTAGGGTAATGATTAGATGTGAATATTCAGCAAACTCTGCATTTTTTTAATTTTGGTTAGGGTAATGATTAGATGTGAATATTCAGAAAACTCTGCATTTTTTTAATTTTGGTTAGGGTAATGATTAGATGTGAATATTCAGAAAACTCTGAATTTTTTTAATTTTGGTTAGGGTAATGATTAGATGTGAATATTCAGAAAACTCTGCATTTTTTTAATTTTGGTTAGGGTAATGATTAGATGTGAATATTCAGAAAACTCTGCATTTTTTTAATTTTGGTTAGGGTAATGATTAGATGTGAATATTCAGAAAATCTGAATTTTTTTAATTTTGGTTAGGGTAATGATTAGATGTGAATATTCAGAAAACTCTGCATTTTTTAAATTTTGGTTAGGGTAATGATTAGATGTGAATATTCAAAAAACTCTGCATTTTTTAAATTTTGGTTAGGGTAAGGATTAGATATGAATATTTAGAAAACTCTGAATTTTTTAAATTTTGGTTAGGGTAATGATTAGATGTGAATATTCAGAAAACTCTGCATTTTTTAAATTTTGGTTAGGGTAATGATTAGATGTGAATATTCAGAAAACTCTGCATTTTTTAAATTTTGGTTAGGGTAATGATTAGATATGAATATTCAGAAAACTCTGAATTTTTTAAATTTTGGTTAGGGTAATGATTAGATGTGAATATTCAGAAAACTCTGAATTTTTTTAATTTCGGTTAGGGTAATGATTAGATGTGAATATTCAGAAAACTCTGCATTTTTTTAATTTTGGTTAGGGTAATGATTAGATGTGAATATTCAGAAAACTCTGCATTTTTTTAATTTTGGTTAGGGTAATGATTAGATGTGAATATTCAGAAAACTCTGAATTTTTTTAATTTTGGTTAGGGTAATGATTAGATGTGAATATTCAGAAAACTCTGAATTTTTTTAATTTTGGTTAGGGTAATGATTAGATGTGAATATTCAGAAAACTCTGCATTTTTTTAATTTTGGTTAGGGTAATGATTAGATGTGAATATTCAGAAAACTCTGCATTTTTTTAATTTTGATTAGGGTAATGATTAGATGTGAATATTCAGAAAACTCTGCATTTTTTTAAATTTTGGTTAGGGTAATGATTAGATGTGAATATTCAGAAAACTCTGCATTTTTTTAATTTTGGTTACGGTAATGATTAGATGTAAATATTCAGAAAACTCTGAATTTTTTTAATTTTGGTTAGGGTAATGATTAGATGTGAATATTCAGAAAACTCTGAATGTTTTTAATTTTGGTTAGGGTAATGATTAGATGTGAATATTCAGAAAACTCTGCATTTTTTAAATTTTGGTTAGGGTAATGATTAGATGTGAATATTCAGAAAACTCTGAATTTTTTTAATTTTAGTTAGGGTAATGATTAGATGTGAACATTCAGAAAACTCTGCATTTTTTTAATTTTGGTTAGGGTAAGGATTAGATGTGAATATTCAGAAAACTCTGAATTTTTTTAATTTTGGTTAGGGTAATGATTAGATGTGAACATTCAGAAAACTCTGCATTTTTTTAATTTTGGTTAGGGTAATGATTAGATGTGAATATTCAGAAAACTCTGCATTTTTTTAATTTTGGTTAGGGTAATGATTAGATGGGAATATTCAGAAAACTCTGCATTTTTTTAATTTTGGTTAGGGTAATGATTAGATGTGAATATTCAGAAAACTCTGCATTTTTTAAATTTTGGTTAGGGTAATGATTAGATGTGAATATTCAGAAAACTCTGCATTTTTTAAATTTTGGTTAGGGTAATGATTAGATGTGAATATTCAGAAAACTCTGCATTTTTTAAATTTTGGTTAGGGTAATGATTAGATGTGAATATTCAGAAAACTCTGCATTTTTTAAATTTTGGTTAGGGTAATGATTAGATATGAATATTCAGAAAACTCTGAATTTTTTAAATTTTGGTTAGGGTAATGATTAGATGTGAATATTCAGAAAACTCTGAATTTTTTTAATTTCGGTTAGGGTAATGATTAGATGTGAATATTCAGAAAACTCTGCATTTTTTTAATTTTGGTTAGGGTAATGATAAGATGTGAATATTCAGAAAACTCTGCATTTTTTTTAATTTTGGTTAGGGTAATGATTAGATGTGAATATTCAGAAAACTCTGAATTTTTTTAATTTTGGTTAGGGTAATGATTAGATGTGAATATTCAGCAAACTCTGCATTTTTTTAATTTTGGTTAGGGTAATGATTAGATGTGAATATTCACAAAACTCTGCATTTTTTTAATTTTGGTTAGGGTAATGATTAGATGTGAATATTCAGAAAACTCTGAATTTTTTAAATCTTGGTTAGGGTAATGATTAGATGTGAATATTCAGAAAACTCTGAATTTTTTTAATTTTGGTTAGGGTAATGATTAGATGTGAATATTCAGAAAACTCTGAATTTTTTTAATTTTGTTTAGGGTAATGATTAGATGTGAATATTCAGAAAATCTGAATTTTTTTTAATTTTGGTTAGGGTAATGATTAGATGTGAATATTCAGAAAACTCTGATTTTTTTTAATTTTGGTTAGGGTAATGATTAGATGTGAATATTCAGAAAATCTGAATTTTTTAAATTTTGGTTAGGGTAATGATTAGATGTGAATATTCAGAAAACTCTGCATTTTTTAAATTTTGGTTAGGGTAATGATTAGATGTGAATATTCAAAAAACTCTGCATTTTTTAAATTTTGGTTAGGGTAAGGATTAGATATGAATATTTAGAAAACTCTGAATTTTTTAAATTTTGGTTAGGGTAATGATTAGATGTGAATATTCAGAAAACTCTGCATTTTTTTAATTTTGGTTAGGGTAATGATTAGATGTGAATATTCAGAAAACTCTGCATTTTTTAAATTTTGGTTAGGGTAATGATTAGATGTGAATATTCAGAAAACTCTGCATTTTTTAAATTTTGGTTAGGGTAATGATTAGATGTGAATATTCAGAAAACTCTGCATTTTTTAAATTTTGGTTAGGGTAATGATTAGATGTGAATATTCAGAAAACTCTGCATTTTTTAAATTTTGGTTAGGGTAATGATTAGATATGAATATTCAGAAAACTCTGAATTTTTTAAATTTTGGTTAGGGTAATGATTAGATGTGAATATTCAGAAAACTCTGAATTTTTTTAATTTCGGTTAGGGTAATGATTAGATGTGAATATTCAGAAAACTCTGCATTTTTTAAATTTTGGTTAGGGTAATGATTAGATGTGAATATTCAGAAAACTCTGCATTTTTTTAATTTTGGTTAGGGTAATGATTAGATGTGAATATTCAGAAAACTCTGAATTTTTTTAATTTTGGTTAGGGTAATGATTAGATGTGAATATTCAGAAAACTCTGAATTTTTTTAATTTTGGTTAGGGTAATGATTAGATGTGAATATTCAGAAAACTCTGCATTTTTTTAATTTTGGTTAGGGTAATGATTAGATGTGAATATTCAGAAAACTCTGCATTTTTTTAATTTTGATTAGGGTAATGATTAGATGTGAATATTCAGAAAACTCTGCATTTTTTAAATTTTGGTTAGGGTAATGATTAGATGTGAATATTCAGAAAACTCTGCATTTTTTTAATTTTGGTTACGGTAATGATTAGATGTGAATATTCAGAAAACTCTGAATTTTTTTAATTTTGGTTAGGGTAATGATTAGATGTGAATATTCAGAAAACTCTGAATTTTTTTAATTTTGGTTAGGGTAATGATTAGATGTGAATATTCAGAAAACTCTGCATTTTTTTAATTTTGGTTAGGGTAATGATTAGATGTGAATATTCAGAAAACTCTGAATTTTTTAAATTTTAGTTAGGGTAATGATTAGATGTGAACATTCAGAAAACTCTGCATTTTTTAAATTTTGGTTAGGGTAAGGATTAGATGTGAATATTCAGAAAACTCTGAATTTTTTTAATTTTGGTTAGGGTAATGATTAGATGTGAACATTCAGAAAACTCTGCATTTTTTTAATTTTGGTTAGGGTAATGATTAGATGTGAATATTCAGAAAACTCTGCATTTTTTTAATTTTGGTTAGGGTAATGATTAGATGGGAATATTCAGAAAACTCTGCATTTTTTTAATTTTGGTTAGGGTAATGATTAGATGTGAATATTCAGAAAACTCTGAATTTTTTGAAATTTTGGTTAGGGTAATGATTAGATGTGAATATTCAGCAAACTCTGCATTTTTTTAATTTTGGTTAGGGTAATGATTAGATGTGAATATTCAGAAAACTCTGCATTTTTTTAATTTTGGTTAGGGTAATGATTAGATGTGAATATTCAGAAAACTCTGAATTTTTTAAATCTTGGTTAGGGTAATGATTAGATGTGAATATTCAGAAAACTCTGAATTTTTTTAATTTTGGTTAGGGTAATGATTAGATGTGAATATTCAGAAAACTCTGAATTTTTTTAATTTTGGTTAGGGTAATGATTAGATGTGAATATTCAGAAAACTCTGAATTTTTTTAATTTTGGTTAGGGTAATGATTAGATGTGAATATTCAGAAAACTCTGCATTTTTTTAATTTTGGTTAGGGTAATGATTAGATGTGAATATTCAGAAAACTCTGCATTTTTTTAATTTTGATTAGGGTAATGATTAGATGTGAATATTGTGAAAACTCTGCATTTTTTAAATTTTGGTTAGGGTAATGATTAGATGTGAATATTCAGAAAACTCTGCATTTTTTTAATTTTGGTTACGGTAATGATTAGATGTGAATATTCAGAAAACTCTGAATTTTTTTAATTTTGGTTAGGGTAATGATTAGATGTGAATATTCAGAAAACTCTGAATTTTTTTAATTTTGGTTAGGGTAATGATTAGATGTGAATATTCAGAAAACTCTGCATTTTTTTAATTTTGGTTAGGGTAATGATTAGATGTGAATATTCAGAAAACTCTGAATTTTTTTAATTTTGGTTAGGGTAATGATTAGATGTGAACATTCAGAAAACTCTGCATTTTTTTAATTTTGGTTAGGGTAATGATTAGATGTGAATATTCAGAAAACTCTGCATTTTTTTAATTTTGGTTAGGGTAATGATTAGATGGGAATATTCAGAAAACTCTGCATTTTTTTAATTTTGGTTAGGGTAATGATTAGATGTGAATATTCAGAAAACTCTGAATTTTTTGAAATTTTGGTTAGGGTAATGATTAGATGTGAATATTCAGCAAACTCTGCATTTTTTTAATTTTGGTTAGGGTAATGATTAGATGTGAATATTCAGAAAACTCTGAATTTTTTTAATTTTGGTTAGGGTAATGATTAGATGTGAATATTCAGCAAACTCTGCATTTTTTTAATTTTGATTAGGGTAATGATTAGATGTGAATATTCAGAAAACTCTGCATTTTTTTAATTTTGGTTAGGGTAATGATTAGATGTGAATATTCAGAAAACTCTGAATTTTTTAAATCTTGGTTAGGGTAATGATTAGATGTGAATATTCAGAAAACTCTGAATTTTTTTAATTTTGGTTAGGGTAATGATTAGATGTGAATATTCAGAAAACTCTGCATTTTTTTAATTTTGGTTAGGGTAATGATTAGATGTGAATATTCAGAAAACTCTGAATTTTTTTAATTTTGGTTAGGGTAATGATTAGATGTGAATATTCAGCAAACTCTGCATTTTTTTAATTTTGGTTAGGGTAATGATTAGATGTGAATATTCAGAAAACTCTGCATTTTTTTAATTTTGGTCAGGGTAATGATTAGATGTGAATATTCAGAAAACTCTGAATTTTTTAAATCTTGGTTAGGGTAATGATTAGATGTGAATATTCAGAAAACTCTGAATTTTTTTAATTTTGGTTAGGGTAATGATTAGATGTGAATATTCAGAAAACTCTGCATTTTTTTAATTTTGGTTAGGGTAATGATTAGATGTGAATATTCAGAAAACTCTGAATTTTTTTAATTTTGGTTAGGGTAATGATTAGATGTGAATATTCAGAAAATCTGAATTTTTTTAATTTTGGTTAGGGTAATGGTTAGATGTGAATATTCAGAAAACTCTGCATTTTTTAAATTTTGGTCAGGGTAATGATTAGATGTGAATATTCAAAAAACTCTGCATTTTTTAAATTTTGGTTAGGGTAAGGATTAGATATGAATATTTAGAAAACTCTGAATTTTTTAAATTTTGGTTAGGGTAATGATTAGATGTGAATATTCAGAAAACTCTGCATTTTTTTAATTTTGGTTAGGGTAATGATTAGATGTGAACATTCAGAAAACTCTGCATTTTTTTAATTTTGGTTAGGGTAATGATTAGATGTGAATATTCAGAAAACTCTGAATTTTTTAAATTTTGGTTAGGGTAATGATTAGATGTGAATATTCAGAAAACTCTGCATTTTTTAAATTTTGGTTAGGGTAAGGATTAGATATGAATATTTAGAAAACTCTGCATTTTTTTAATTTTGGTTAGGGTAATGATTAGATGTGAATATTCAGAAAACTCTGACTTTTTTTTACTTTTGGTTAGGGTAATGATTAGATGTGAACATTCAGAAAACTCTGCATTTTTTTAATTTTGGTTAGGGTAATGATTAGATGTGAATATTCAGAAAACTCTGCATTTTTTTAATTTTGGTTAGGGTAATGATTAGATGTGAATATTCAGAAAACTCTGAATTTTTGTAATTTTGGTTAGGGTAATGATTAGATGTGAATATTCAGAAAACTCTGAATTTTTTTAATTTTGGTTAGGGTAATGATTAGATGTGAATATTCAGAAAACTCTGAATTTTTTAAATTTTGGTTAGGGTAATGATTAGATGTGAATATTCAGAAAACTCTGAATTTTTTAAATTTTGGTTAGGGTAATGATTAGATGTGAATATTCAGAAAACTCTGCATTTTTTTAATATTGGTTAGGGTAATGATTAGATGTGAATATTCAGAAAACTCTGCATTTTTTTAATTTTGGTTAGGGTAATGATTAGATGTTAATATTCAGAAAACTCTGCATTTTTTAAATTTTGGTTAGGGTAATGATTAGATGTGAATATTCAGAAAACTCTGCATTTTTTTAATTTTGGTTAGGGTAATGATTAGATGTGAATATTCAGAAAACTCTGCATTTTTTTAATTTTGGTTAGGGTAATTATTAGATGTGAATATTCAGAAAACTCTGCATTTTTTTAATTTTGGTTAGGGTAATGATTAGATGTGAATATTCAGAAAACTCTGCATTTTTTTAATTTTGGTTACGGTAATGATTAGATGTGAATATTCAGAAAACTCTGAATTTTTTAAATTTTGGTTAGGGTAATGATTAGATGTGAATATTCAGAAAACTCTGAATTTTTTAAATTTTGGTTAGGGTAATGATTAGATGTGAATATTCAGAAAACTCTGCATTTTTTTAATTTTGGTTAGGGTAATGATTAGATGTGAATATTCAGAAAACTCTGCATTTTTTTAATTTTGGTTAGGGTAATGATTAGATGTGAATATTCAGAAAACACTGAATTTTTTAAATTTTGGTTAGGGTAATGATTAGATGTGAATATTCAGAAAACTCTGCATTTTTTTAATTTTGGTTAGGGTAATGATTAGATGTGAATATTCAGAAAACTCTGAATTTTTTAAATTTTGGTTAGGGTAATGATTAGATGTGAATATTCAGAAAACTCTGAATTTTTTAAATTTTGGTTAGGGTAATGATTAGATGTGAATATTCAGAAAACTCTGCATTTTTTTAATTTTGGTTAGGGTAATGATTAGATGTGAATATTCAGAAAACTCTGAATTTTTTAAATTTTTGTTAGGGTAATGATTAGATGTGAATATTCAGAAAACTCTGCATTTTTTTAATTTTGGTTAGGGTAATGATTAGATGTGAATATTCAGAAAACTCTGAATTTTTTAAATTTTGGTTAGGGTAATGATTAGATGTGAATATTCAGAAAACTCTGAATTTTTTAAATTTTGGTTAGGGTAATGATTAGATGTGAATATTCAGAAAACTCTGCATTTTTTTAATTTTGGTTAGGGTAATGATTAGATGTGAATATTCAGAAAACTCTGAATTTTTTTAATTTTGGTTAGGGTAATGATTAGATGTGAATATTCAGAAAACTCTGCATTTTTTTAATTTTGGTTAGGGTAATGATTAGATGTGAATATTCAGAAAACTCTGCATTTTTTTAATTTTGATTAGGGTAATGATTAGATGTGAATATTGTGAAAACTCTGCATTTTTTAAATTTTGGTTAGGGTAATGATTAGATGTGAATATTCAGAAAACTCTGCATTTTTTTAATTTTGGTTACGGTAATGATTAGATGTGAATATTCAGAAAACTCTGAATTTTTTTAATTTTGGTTAGGGTAATGATTAGATGTGAATATTCAGAAAACTCTGAATTTTTTTAATTTTGGTTAGGGTAATGATTAGATGTGAATATTCAGAAAACTCTGCATTTTTTTAATTTTGGTTAGGGTAATGATTAGATGTGAATATTCAGAAAACTCTGAATTTTTTTAATTTTGGTTAGGGTAATGATTAGATGTGAACATTCAGAAAACTCTGCATTTTTTTAATTTTGGTTAGGGTAATGATTAGATGTGAATATTCAGAAAACTCTGCATTTTTTTAATTTTGGTTAGGGTAATGATTAGATGGGAATATTCAGAAAACTCTGCATTTTTTTAATTTTGGTTAGGGTAATGATTAGATGTGAATATTCAGAAAACTCTGAATTTTTTGAAATTTTGGTTAGGGTAATGATTAGATGTGAATATTCAGCAAACTCTGCATTTTTTTAATTTTGGTTAGGGTAATGATTAGATGTGAATATTCAGAAAACTCTGAATTTTTTTAATTTTGGTTAGGGTAATGATTAGATGTGAATATTCAGCAAACTCTGCATTTTTTTAATTTTGATTAGGGTAATGATTAGATGTGAATATTCAGAAAACTCTGCATTTTTTTAATTTTGGTTAGGGTAATGATTAGATGTGAATATTCAGAAAACTCTGAATTTTTTAAATCTTGGTTAGGGTAATGATTAGATGTGAATATTCAGAAAACTCTGAATTTTTTTAATTTTGGTTAGGGTAATGATTAGATGTGAATATTCAGAAAACTCTGCATTTTTTTAATTTTGGTTAGGGTAATGATTAGATGTGAATATTCAGAAAACTCTGAATTTTTTTAATTTTGGTTAGGGTAATGATTAGATGTGAATATTCAGCAAACTCTGCATTTTTTTAATTTTGGTTAGGGTAATGATTAGATGTGAATATTCAGAAAACTCTGCATTTTTTTAATTTTGGTCAGGGTAATGATTAGATGTGAATATTCAGAAAACTCTGAATTTTTTAAATCTTGGTTAGGGTAATGATTAGATGTGAATATTCAGAAAACTCTGAATTTTTTTAATTTTGGTTAGGGTAATGATTAGATGTGAATATTCAGAAAACTCTGCATTTTTTTAATTTTGGTTAGGGTAATGATTAGATGTGAATATTCAGAAAACTCTGAATTTTTTTAATTTTGGTTAGGGTAATGATTAGATGTGAATATTCAGAAAATCTGAATTTTTTTAATTTTGGTTAGGGTAATGGTTAGATGTGAATATTCAGAAAACTCTGCATTTTTTAAATTTTGGTCAGGGTAATGATTAGATGTGAATATTCAAAAAACTCTGCATTTTTTAAATTTTGGTTAGGGTAAGGATTAGATATGAATATTTAGAAAACTCTGAATTTTTTAAATTTTGGTTAGGGTAATGATTAGATGTGAATATTCAGAAAACTCTGCATTTTTTTAATTTTGGTTAGGGTAATGATTAGATGTGAACATTCAGAAAACTCTGCATTTTTTTAATTTTGGTTAGGGTAATGATTAGATGTGAATATTCAGAAAACTCTGAATTTTTTAAATTTTGGTTAGGGTAATGATTAGATGTGAATATTCAGAAAACTCTGCATTTTTTAAATTTTGGTTAGGGTAAGGATTAGATATGAATATTTAGAAAACTCTGCATTTTTTTAATTTTGGTTAGGGTAATGATTAGATGTGAATATTCAGAAAACTCTGACTTTTTTTTACTTTTGGTTAGGGTAATGATTAGATGTGAACATTCAGAAAACTCTGCATTTTTTTAATTTTGGTTAGGGTAATGATTAGATGTGAATATTCAGAAAACTCTGCATTTTTTTAATTTTGGTTAGGGTAATGATTAGATGTGAATATTCAGAAAACTCTGAATTTTTGTAATTTTGGTTAGGGTAATGATTAGATGTGAATATTCAGAAAACTCTGAATTTTTTTAATTTTGGTTAGGGTAATGATTAGATGTGAATATTCAGAAAACTCTGAATTTTTTAAATTTTGGTTAGGGTAATGATTAGATGTGAATATTCAGAAAACTCTGAATTTTTTAAATTTTGGTTAGGGTAATGATTAGATGTGAATATTCAGAAAACTCTGCATTTTTTTAATATTGGTTAGGGTAATGATTAGATGTGAATATTCAGAAAACTCTGCATTTTTTTAATTTTGGTTAGGGTAATGATTAGATGTTAATATTCAGAAAACTCTGCATTTTTTAAATTTTGGTTAGGGTAATGATTAGATGTGAATATTCAGAAAACTCTGCATTTTTTTAATTTTGGTTAGGGTAATGATTAGATGTGAATATTCAGAAAACTCTGCATTTTTTTAATTTTGGTTAGGGTAATTATTAGATGTGAATATTCAGAAAACTCTGCATTTTTTTAATTTTGGTTAGGGTAATGATTAGATGTGAATATTCAGAAAACTCTGCATTTTTTTAATTTTGGTTACGGTAATGATTAGATGTGAATATTCAGAAAACTCTGAATTTTTTAAATTTTGGTTAGGGTAATGATTAGATGTGAATATTCAGAAAACTCTGAATTTTTTAAATTTTGGTTAGGGTAATGATTAGATGTGAATATTCAGAAAACTCTGCATTTTTTTAATTTTGGTTAGGGTAATGATTAGATGTGAATATTCAGAAAACTCTGCATTTTTTTAATTTTGGTTAGGGTAATGATTAGATGTGAATATTCAGAAAACACTGAATTTTTTAAATTTTGGTTAGGGTAATGATTAGATGTGAATATTCAGAAAACTCTGCATTTTTTTAATTTTGGTTAGGGTAATGATTAGATGTGAATATTCAGAAAACTCTGAATTTTTTAAATTTTGGTTAGGGTAATGATTAGATGTGAATATTCAGAAAACTCTGAATTTTTTAAATTTTGGTTAGGGTAATGATTAGATGTGAATATTCAGAAAACTCTGCATTTTTTTAATTTTGGTTAGGGTAATGATTAGATGTGAATATTCAGAAAACTCTGAATTTTTTAAATTTTTGTTAGGGTAATGATTAGATGTGAATATTCAGAAAACTCTGCATTTTTTTAATTTTGGTTAGGGTAATGATTAGATGTGAATATTCAGAAAACTCTGAATTTTTTAAATTTTGGTTAGGGTAATGATTAGATGTGAATATTCAGAAAACTCTGAATTTTTTAAATTTTGGTTAGGGTAATGATTAGATGTGAATATTCAGAAAACTCTGCATTTTTTTAATTTTGGTTAGGGTAATGATTAGATGTGAATATTCAGAAAACTCTGAATTTTTTAAATTTTTGTTAGGGTAATGATTAGATGTGAATATTCAGAAAACTCTGCATTTTTTATATTTTGATTAGGGTAATGATTAGATGTGAATATTCAGAAAACTCTGCATTTTTTAAATTTTGGTTAGGGTAATGATTAGATATGAATATTCAGAAAACTCTGAATTTTTTAAATTTTGGTTAGGGTAATGATTAGATGTGAATATTCAGAAAACTATGAATTTTTTAAATTTCGGTTAGGGTAATGATTAGATGTGAATATTCAGAAAACTCTGCATTTTTTTAATTTTGGTTAGGGTAATGATTAGATGTGAATATTCAGAAAATCTGAATTTTTTTAATTTTGGTTAGGGTAATGATTAGATGTGAATATTCAGAAAACTCTGAATTTTTTTAATTTTGGTTAGGGTAATGATTAGATGTGAATATTCAGAAAACTCTGAATTTTTGTAATTTTGGTTAGGGTAATGATTAGATGTGAATATTCAGAAAACTCTGAATTTTTTAAATTTTGGTTAGGGTAATGATTAGATGTGAATATTCAGAAAACTCTGAATTTTTGTAATTTTGGTTAGGGTAATGATTAGATGTGAATATTCAGAAAACTCTGAATTTTTTTAATTTTGGTTAGGGTAATGATTAGATGTGAATATTCAGAAAACTCTGAATTTTTTAAATTTTAGTTAGGGTAATGATTAGATGTGAATATTCAGAAAACTCTGAATTTTTTCATTTTGGTTAGGGTAATGATTAGATGTGAATATTCAGAAAACTCTGCATTTTTTTAATTTTGGTTAGGGTAATGATTAGATGTGAATATTCAGACTACTCTGCATTTTTTAAATTTTGGTTAGGGTAATGATTAGATGTGAATATTCAGAAAACTCTGCATTTTTTTAATTTTGGTTAGGGTAATGATTAGATGTGAATATTCAGAAAACTCTGCATTTTTTTAATTTTGGTTAGGGTAATGATTAGATGTGAATATTCAGAAAACTCTGCATTTTTTTAATTTTGGTTAGGGTAATGATTAGATGTGAATATTCAGAAAACTCTGCATTTTTTTAATTTTGGTTAGGGTAATGATTAGATGTGAATATTCAGAAAACTCTGCATTTTTTAAATTTTGGTTAGGGTAATGATTAGATGTGAATATTCTGAAAACTCTGCATTTTTTTAATTTTAGTTAGGGTAATGATTAGATGTGAATATTCAGAAAACTCTGCATTTTTTTAATTTTGGTTAGGGTAATGATTAGATGTGAATATTCAGAAAACTCTGCATTTTTTTAATTTTGGTTAGGGTAATGATTAGATGTGAATATTCAGAAAACTCTGCATTTTTTTAATTTTGGTTAGGGTAATGATTAGATGTGAATATTCAGAAAACTCTGAATTTTTTTAATTTTGGTTAGGGTAATGATTAGATGTGAATATTCAGAAAACTCTGAATTTTTGTAATTTTGGTTAGGGTAATGATTAGATGTGAATATTCAGAAAACTCTGAAGTTTTGTAATTTTGGTTAGTGTAATGATTAGATGTGAATATTCAGAAAACTCTGAATTTTTTTAATTTTGGTTAGGGTAATGATTAGATGTGAATATTCAGAAAACTCTGAATTTTTTAAATTTTAGTTAGCGTAATGATTAGATGTGAATATTCAGAAAACTCTGAATTTTTTTAATTTTGGTTAGGGTAGTGATTAGATGTGAATATTCAGAAAACTCTGCATTTTTTTAATTTTGGTTAGGGTAATGATTAGATGTGAATATTCAGAAAACTCTGAATTTTTTTAATTTTGGTTAGGGTAATGATTAGATGTGAATATTCAGAAAACTCTGAATTTTTTAAATTTTAGTTAGGGTAATGATTAGATGTGAATATTCAGAAAACTCTGAATTTTTTAATTTTGGTTAGGGTAATGATTAGATGTGAATATTCAGAAAACTCTGCATTTTTTTAATTTTGGTTAGGGTAATGATTAGATGTGAATATTCAGACAACTCTGCATTTTTTAAATTTTGGTTAGGGTAATGATTAGATGTGAATATTCAGAAAACTCTGCATTTTTTTAATTTTGGTTAGGGTAATGATTAGATGTGAATATTCAGAAAACTCTGCATTTTTTTAATTTTGGTTAGGGTAATGATTAGATGTGAATATTCAGAAAACTCTGCATTTTTTTAATTTTGGTTAGGGTAATGATTAGATGTGAATATTCAGAAAACTCTGAATTTTTTAAATTTTGGTTAGGGTAATGATTAGATGTGAATATTCAGAAAACTCTGAATTTTTTTAATTTTGGTTAGGGTAATGATTAGATGTGAATATTCAGAAAACTCTGCATTTTTTTAATTTTGGTTAGGGTAATGATTAGATGTGAATATTCAGAAAACTCTGCATTTTTTTAATTTTGGTTAGGGTAATGATTAGATGTGAATATTCAGAAAACTCTGCATTTTTTTAATTTTGGTTAGGGTAATGATTAGATGTGAATATTCAGAAAACTCTGCATTTTTTTTAATTTTGGTTAGGGTAATGATTAGATGTGAATATTCAGAAAACTCTGAATTTTTTTAATTTTGGTTAGGGTAATGATTAGATGTGAATATTCAGAAAACTCTGAATTTTTTTAATTTTGGTTAGGGTAATGATTAGATGTGAATATTCAGAAAACTCTGAATTTTTTAAATTTTGGTTAGGGTAATGATTAGATGTGAATATTCAGAAAACTCTGAATTTTTTTAATTTTGGTTAGGGTAATGATTAGATGTGAATATTCAGAAAACTCTGCATTTTTTTAATTTTGGTTAGGGTAATGATTAGATGTGAATATTCAGAAAACTCTGCATTTTTTTAATTTTGGTTAGGGTAATGATTAGATGTGAATATTCAGAAAACTCTGCATTTTTTTAATTTTGGTTAGGGTAATGATTAGATGTGAATATTCAGAAAACTCTGCATTTTTTTAATTTTGGTTAGGGTAATGATTAGATATGAATATTCAGAAAACTCTGCATTTTTTAAATTTTGGTTAGGGTAATGATTAGATGTGAATATTCAGAAAACTCTGCATTTTTTTAATTTTGGTTAGGGTAATGATTAGATGTGAATATTCAGAAAACTCTGCATTTTTTTAATTTTGGTTAGGGTAATGATTAGATGTGAATATTCAGAAAACTCTGAATTTTTTTAATTTTGGTTAGGGTAATGATTAGATGTGAATATTCAGAAAACTCTGAATTTTTTTAATTTTGGTTAGGGTAATGATTAGATGTGAATATTCAGAAAACTCTGAATTTTTGTAATTTTGGTTAGGGTAATGATTAGATGTGAATATTCAGAAAACTCTGAATTTTTTTAATTTTGGTTAGGGTAATGATTAGATGTGAATATTCAGAAAACTCTGAATTTTTTAAATTTTAGTTAGGGTAATGATTAGATGTGAATATTCAGAAAACTCTGAATTTTTTTAATTTTGGTTAGGGTAGTGATTAGATGTGAATATTCAGAAAACTCTGCATTTTTTTAATTTTGGTTAGGGTAATGATTAGATGTGAATATTCAGAAAACTCTGAATTTTTTTAATTTTGGTTAGGGTAATGATTAGATGTGAATATTCAGAAAACTCTGAATTTTTTTAATTTTAGTTAGGGTAATGATTAGATGTGAATATTCAGAAAACTCTGCATTTTTTAAATTTTGGTTAGGGTAATGATTAGATGTGAATATTCAGAAAACTCTGAATTTTTTTAATTTTGGTTAGGGTAATGATTAGATGTGAATATTCAGAAAACTCTGAATTTTTTTAATTTTAGTTAGGGTAATGATTAGATGTGAATATTCAGAAAACTCTGAATTTTTTTAATTTTAGTTAGGGTAATGATTAGATGTGAATATTCAGAAAACTCTGAATTTTTTTAATTTTTGTTAGGGTAGTGATTAGATGTGAATATTCAGAAAACTCTGCATTTTTTTAATTTTGGTTAGGGTAATGATTAGATGTGAATATTCAGAAAACTCTGCATTTTTTTAATTTTGGTTAGGGTAATGATTAGATGTGAATATTCAGAAAACTCTGCATTTTTTTAATTTTGGTTAGGGTAATGATTAGATGTGAATATTCAGAAAACTCTGAATTTTTTTAATTTTAGTTAGGGTAATGATTAGATGTGAATATTCAGAAAACTCTGATTTTTTTTAATTTTAGTTAGGGTAATGATTAGATGTGAATATTCAGAAAACTCTGAATTTTTTTAATTTTGGTTAGGGTAATGATTAGATGTGAATATTCAGAAAACTCTGAATTTTTTTAATTTTAGTTAGGGTAATGATTAGATGTGAATATTCAGAAAACTCTGAATTTTTTTAATTTTGGTTAGGGTAATGATTAGATGTGAATATTCAGAAAACTCTGAATTTTTTTAATTTTAGTTAGGGTAATGATTAGATGTGAATATTCAGAAAACTCTGAATTTTTTTAATTTTGGTTAGGGTAATGATTAGATGTGAATATTCAGAAAACTCTGAATTTTTTTAATTTTAGTTAGGGTAATGATTAGATGTGAATATTCAGAAAACTCTGCATTTTTTAAATTTTGGTTAGGGTAATGATTAGATGTGAATATTCAGAAAACTCTGAATTTTTTTAATTTTAGTTAGGGTAATGATTAGATGTGAATATTCAGAAAACTCTGAATTTTTTTAATTTTAGTTAGGGTAATGATTAGATGTGAATATTCAGAAAACTCTGCATTTTTTTAATTTTGGTTAGGGTAATGATTAGATGTGAATATTCAGAAAACTCTGCATTTTTTTAATTTTGGTTAGGGTAATGATTAGATGTGATAATTCAGAAAACTCTGAATTTTTTAAATTTTGGTTAGGGTAATGATTAGATGTGAATATTCAGAAAACTCTGCAGTTTTTAAATTTTGGTTAGGGTAATGATTAGATGTGAATATTCAGAAAACTCTGAATTTTTTAAATTTTGTTTAGGGTAATGATTAGATGTGAATATTCAGAAAACTCTGAATTTTTTTAATTTTGGTTAGGGTAATGATTAGATGTGAATATTCAGAAAACTCTGAATTTTTTTAATTTTAGTTAGGGTAATGATTAGATGTGAATATTCAGAAAACTCTGAATTTTTTTAATTTTGGTTAGGGTAATGATTAGATGTGAATATTCAGAAAACTCTGAATTTTTTTAATTTTAGTTAGGGTAATGATTAGATGTGAATATTCAGAAAACTCTGCATTTTTTAAATTTTTGTTAGGGTAATGATTAGATGTGAATATTCAGAAAACTCTGAATTTTTTTAATTTTAGTTAGGGTAATGATTAGATGTGAATATTCAGAAAACTCTGAATTTTTTTAATTTTGGTTAGGGTAGTGATTAGATGTGAATATTCAGAAAACTCTGCATTTTTTTAATTTTGGTTAGGGTAATGATTAGATGTGAATATTCAGAAAACTCTGCATTTTTTTAATTTTGGTTAGGGTAATGATTAGATGTGATAATTCAGAAAACTCTGAATTTTTTAAATTTTGGTTAGGGTAATGATTAGATGTGAATATTCAGAAAACTCTGCATTTTTTTAATTTTGGTTAGGGTAATGATTAGATGTGAATATTCAGAAAACTCTGAATTTTTTTAATTTTGGTTAGGGTAATGATTAGATGTGAATATTCAGAAAACTCTGAATTTTTGTAATTTTGGTTAGGGTAATGATTAGATGTGAATATTCAGAAAACTCTGAATTTTTTTAATTTTGGTTAGGGTAATGATTAGATGTGAATATTCAGAAAACTCTGAATTTTTTAAATTTTAGTTAGGGTAATGATTAGATGTGAATATTCAGAAAACTCTGAATTTTTGTAATTTTGGTTAGGGTAGTGATTAGATGTGAATATTCAGAAAACTCTGCATTTTTTTAATTTTTGTTAGGGTAATGATTAGATGTGAATATTCAGAAAACTCTGCATTTTTTTAATTTTGGTTAGGGTAATGATTAGATGTGAATATTCAGAAAACTCTGAATTTTTTTAATTTTGGTTAGGGTAATGATTAGATGTGAATATTCAGAAAACTCTGAATTTTTTTAATTTTGGTTAGGGTAATGATTAGATGTGAATATTCAGAAAACTCTGAATTTTTGTAATTTTGGTTAGGGTAATGATTAGATGTGAATATTCAGAAAACTCTGAATTTTTTTAATTTTGGTTAGGGTAATGATTAGATTTGAATATTCAGAAAACTCTGAATTTTTTAAATTTTAGGTAGGGTAATGATTAGATGTGAATATTCAGAAAACTCTGATTTTTTTTAATTTTGGTTAGGGTAGTGATTAGATGTGAATATTCAGAAAACTCTGCATTTTTTAAATTTTGGTTAGGGTAATGATTAGATGTGAATATTCAGAAAACTCTGAATTTTTTTAATTTTGGTTAGGGTAATGATTAGATGTGAATATTCAGACAACTCTGAATTTTTTTAATTTTAGTTAGGGTAATGATTAGATGTGAATATTCAGAAAACTCTGAATTTTTTTAATTTTGGTTAGGGTAATGATTAGATGTGAATATTCAGAAAACTCTGAATTTTTTTAATTTTAGTTAGGGTAATGATTAGATGTGAATATTCAGAAAACTCTGAATTTTTTTAATTTGTGTTAGGGTAGTGATTAGATGTGAATATTCAGAAAACTCTGCATTTTTTTAATTTTGGTTAGGGTAATGATTAGATGTGAATATTCAGAAAACTCTGAATTTTTTAAATTTTGGTTAGGGTAGTGATTAGATGTGAATATTCAGAAAACTCTGAATTTTTTTAATTTTGGTTAGGGTAGTGATTAGATGTGAATATTCAGAAAACTCTGCATTTTTTAAATTTTGGTTAGGGTAATGATTAGATGTGAATATTCAGAAAACTCTGAATTTTTTTAATTTTGGTTAGGGTAATGATTAGATGTGATAATTCAGAAAACTCTGAATTTTTTAAATTTTGGTTAGGGTAATGATTAGATGTGAATATTCAGAAAACTCTGAATTTTTTAAATTTTGGTTAGGGTAATGATTAGATGTGAATATTCAGAAAACTCTGAATTTTTTTAATTTTGGTTAGGGTAATGATTAGATGTGAATATTCAGAAAACTCTGAATTTTTTAAATTTTAGTTAGGGTAATGATTAGATGTGAATATTCAGAAAACTCTGCATTTTTTAAATTTTGGTTAGGGTAATGATTAGATGTGAATATTCAGAAAACTCTGAATTTTTTTAATTTTAGTTAGGGTAATGATTAGATGTGAATATTCAGAAAACTCTGAATTTTTTTAATTTTAGTTAGGGTAATGATTAGATGTGAATATTCAGAAAACTCTGAATTTTTTTAATTTTGGTTAGGGTAATGATTAGATGTGAATATTCAGAAAACTCTGCATTTTTTTAATTTTGGTTAGGGTAATGATTAGATGTGAATATTCAGAAAACTCTGCATTTTTTTAATTTTGGTTAGGGTAATGATTAGATGTGAATATTCAGAAAACTCTGAATTTTTTTAATTTTGGTTAGGGTAATGATTAGATGTGAATATTCAGAAAACTCTGAATTTTTTTAATTTTGGTTAGGGTAATGATTAGATGTGAATATTCAGAAAACTCTGAATTTTTGTAATTTTGGTTAGGGTAATGATTAGATGTGAATATTCAGAAAACTCTGAATTTTTTTAATTTTGGTTAGGGTAATGATTAGATTTGAATATTCAGAAAACTCTGAATTTTTTAAATTTTAGGTAGGGTAATGATTAGATGTGAATATTCAGAAAACTCTGATTTTTTTAAATTTTGGTTAGGGTAGTGATTAGATGTGAATATTCAGAAAACTCTGCATTTTTTAAATTTTGGTTAGGGTAATGATTAGATGTGAATATTCAGAAAACTCTGAATTTTTTTAATTTTGGTTAGGGTAATGATTAGATGTGAATATTCAGACAACTCTGAATTTTTTTAATTTTAGTTAGGGTAATGATTAGATGTGAATATTCAGAAAACTCTGAATTTTTTTAATTTTGGTTAGGGTAATGATTAGATGTGAATATTCAGAAAACTCTGAATTTTTTTAATTTTAGTTAGGGTAATGATTAGATGTGAATATTCAGAAAACTCTGAATTTTTTTAATTTGTGTTAGGGTAGTGATTAGATGTGAATATTCAGAAAACTCTGCATTTTTTTAATTTTGGTTAGGGTAATGATTAGATGTGAATATTCAGAAAACTCTGAATTTTTTAAATTTTGGTTAGGGTAGTGATTAGATGTGAATATTCAGAAAACTCTGAATTTTTTTAATTTTGGTTAGGGTAGTGATTAGATGTGAATATTCAGAAAACTCTGCATTTTTTAAATTTTGGTTAGGGTAATGATTAGATGTGAATATTCAGAAAACTCTGAATTTTTTTAATTTTGGTTAGGGTAATGATTAGATGTGATAATTCAGAAAACTCTGAATTTTTTAAATTTTGGTTAGGGTAATGATTAGATGTGAATATTCAGAAAACTCTGAATTTTTTTAATTTTGGTTAGGGTAATGATTAGATGTGAATATTCAGAAAACTCTGAATTTTTTTAATTTTGGTTAGGGTAATGATTAGATGTGAATATTCAGAAAACTCTGAATTTTTTTAATTTTAGTTAGGGTAATGATTAGATGTGAATATTCAGAAAACTCTGCATTTTTTAAATTTTGGTTAGGGTAATGATTAGATGTGAATATTCAGAAAACTCTGAATTTTTTTAATTTTAGTTAGGGTAATGATTAGATGTGAATATTCAGAAAACTCTGAATTTTTTAAATTTTAGTTAGGGTAATGATTAGATGTGAATATTCAGAAAACTCTGAATTTTTTTAATTTTGGTTAGGGTAATGATTAGATGTGAATATTCAGAAAACTCTGCATTTTTTTAATTTTGGTTAGGGTAATGATTAGATGTGATAATTCAGAAAACTCTGAATTTTTTAAATTTTGGTTAGGGTAATGATTAGATGTGAATATTCAGAAAACTCTGCATTTTTTAAATTTTGGTTAGGGTAATGATTAGATGTGAATATTCAGAAAACTCTGAATTTTTTAAATTTTGTTTAGGGTAATGATTAGATGTGAATATTCAGAAAACTCTGAATTTTTTTAATTTTGGTTAGGGTAATGATTAGATGTGAATATTCAGAAAACTCTGAATTTTTTTAATTTTAGTTAGGGTAATGATTAGATGTGAATATTCAGAAAACTCTGAATTTTTTTAATTTTGGTTAGGGTAATGATTAGATGTGAATATTCAGAAAACTCTGAATTTTTTTAATTTTAGTTAGGGTAATGATTAGATGTGAATATTCAGAAAACTCTGCATTTTTAAAATTTTGGTTAGGGTAATGATTAGATGTGAATATTCAGAAAACTCTGCATTTTTTTAATTTTGGTTAGGGTAATGATTAGATGTGAATATTCAGAAAACTCTGCATTTTTTTAATTTTGGTTAGGGTAATGATTAGATGTGATAATTCAGAAAACTCTGAATTTTTTAAATTTTGGTTAGGGTAATGATTAGATGTGAATATTCAGAAAACTCTGCATTTTTTTAATTTTGGTTAGGGTAATGATTAGATGTGAATATTCAGAAAACTCTGAATTTTTTTAATTTTGGTTAGGGTAATGATTAGATGTGAATATTCAGAAAACTCTGAATTTTTGTAATTTTGGTTAGGGTAATGATTAGATGTGAATATTCAGAAAACTCTGAATTTTTTTAATTTTGGTTAGGGTAATGATTAGATGTGAATATTCAGAAAACTCTGAATTTTTTAAATTTTAGTAAGGGTAATGATTAGATGTGAATATTCAGAAAACTCTGAATTTTTTAAATTTTGGTTAGGGTAGTGATTAGATGTGAATATTCAGAAAACTCTGCATTTTTTTAACTTTGGTTAGGGTAATGATTAGATGTGAATATTCAGAAAACTCTGCATTTTTTTAATTTTGGTTAGGGTAATGATTAGATGTGAATATTCAGAAAACTCTGAATTTGTTTAATTTTGGTTAGGGTAATGATTAGATGTGAATATTCAGAAAACTCTGAATTTTTTAAATTTTGGTTAGGGTAATGATTAGATGTGAATATTCAGAAAACTCTGAATTTTTGTAATTTTGGTTAGGGTAATGATTAGATGTGAATATTCAGAAAACTCTGAATTTTTTTAATTTTGGTTAGGGTAATGATTAGATGTGAATATTCAGAAAACTCTGAATTTTTTAAATTTTAGGTAGGGTAATGATTAGATGTGAATATTCAGAAAACTCTGAATTTTTTTAATTTTGGGTAGGGTAGTGATTAGATGTGAATATTCAGAAAACTCTGCATTTTTTAAATTTTGGTTAGGGTAATGATTAGATGTGATAATTCAGAAAACTCTGAATTTTTTAAATTTTGGTTAGGGTAATGATTAGATGTGAATATTCAGAAAACTCTGAATTTTTTTAATTTTGGTTAGGGTAATGATTAGATGTGAATATTCAGAAAACTCTGAATTTTTTAAATTTTGGTTAGGGTAATGATTAGATGTGAATATTCAGAAAACTCTGAATTTTTTTAATTTTAGTTAGGGTAATGATTAGATGTGAATATTCAGAAAACTCTGAATTTTTTTAATTTTGGTTAGGGTAATGATTAGATGTGAATATTCAGAAAACTCTGAATTTTTTAAATTTTAGTTAAGTTAATGATTAGATGTGAATATTCAGAAAACTCTGAATTTTTTTAATTTTGGTTAGGGTAATGATTAGATGTGAATATTCAGAAAACTCTGAATTTTTTTAATTTTGGTTAGGGTAGTGATTAGATGTGAATATTCAGAAAACTCTGCATTTTTTTCATTTTGGTTAGGGTAATGATTAGATGTGAATATTCAGAAAACTCTGAATTTTTTAAATTTTGGTTAGGGTAATGATTAGATGTGAATATTCAGAAAACTCTGAATTTTTTTAATTTTAGTTAGGGTAATGATTAGATGTGAATATTCAGAAAACTCTGAATTTTTTTAATTTTGGTTAGGGTAATGATTAGATGTGAATATTCAGAAAACTCTGAATTTTTTAAATTTTAGTTAAGTTAATGATTAGATGTGAATATTCAGAAAACTCTGAATTTTTTTAATTTTGGTTAGGGTAATGATTAGATGTGAATATTCAGAAAACTCTGAATTTTTTAAATTTTAGTTAGGGTAATGATTAGATGTGAATATTCAGAAAACTCTGAATTTTTTTAATTTTGGTTAGGGTAGTGATTAGATGTGAATATTCAGAAAACTCTGCATTTTTTTCATTTTGGTTAGGGTAATGATTAGATGTGAATATTCAGAAAACTCTGAATTTTTTTAATTTTGGTTAGGGTAATGATTAGATGTGAATATTCAGAAAACTCTGAATTTTTTTAATTTTAGTTAGGGTAATGATTAGATGTGAATATTCAGAAAACTCTGCATTTTTTTAATTTTGGTTAGGGTAATGATTAGATGTGAATATTCAGAAAACTCTGAATTTTTTTAATTTTGGTTAGGGTAATGATTAGATGTGAATATTCAGAAAACTCTGAATTTTTTAAATTTTAGTAAGGGTAATGATTAGATGTGAATATTCAGAAAACTCTGAATTTTTTAAATTTTGGTTAGGGTAGTGATTAGATGTGAATATTCAGAAAACTCTGCATTTTTTTAACTTTGGTTAGGGTAATGATTAGATGTGAATATTCAGAAAACTCTGCATTTTTTTAATTTTGGTTAGGGTAATGATTAGATGTGAATATTCAGAAAACTCTGAATTTTTTTAATTTTGGTTAGGGTAATGATTAGATGTGAATATTCAGAAAACTCTGAATTTTTTAAATTTTGGTTAGGGTAATGATTAGATGTGAATATTCAGAAAACTCTGAATTTTTGTAATTTTGGTTAGGGTAATGATTAGATGTGAATATTCAGAAAACTCTGAATTTTTTTAATTTTGGTTAGGGTAATGATTAGATGTGAATATTCAGAAAACTCTGAATTTTTTAAATTTTAGGTAGGGTAATGATTAGATGTGAATATTCAGAAAACTCTGAATTTTTTTAATTTTGGTTAGGGTAGTGATTAGATGTGAATATTCAGAAAACTCTGCATTTTTTAAATTTTGGTTAGGGTAATGATTAGATGTGATAATTCAGAAAACTCTGAATTTTTTAAATTTTGGTTAGGGTAATGATTAGATGTGAATATTCAGAAAACTCTGAATTTTTTTAATTTTGGTTAGGGTAATGATTAGATGTGAATATTCAGAAAACTCTGAATTTTTTAAATTTTGGTTAGGGTAATGATTAGATGTGAATATTCAGAAAACTCTGAATTTTTTTAATTTTAGTTAGGGTAATGATTAGATGTGAATATTCAGAAAACTCTGAATTTTTTTAATTTTGGTTAGGGTAATGATTAGATGTGAATATTCAGAAAACTCTGAATTTTTTAAATTTTAGTTAAGTTAATGATTAGATGTGAATATTCAGAAAACTCTGAATTTTTTTAATTTTGGTTAGGGTAATGATTAGATGTGAATATTCAGAAAACTCTGAATTTTTTAAATTTTAGTTAGGGTAATGATTAGATGTGAATATTCAGAAAACTCTGAATTTTTTTAATTTTGGTTAGGGTAGTGATTAGATGTGAATATTCAGAAAACTCTGCATTTTTTTCATTTTGGTTAGGGTAATGATTAGATGTGAATATTCAGAAAACTCTGAATTTTTTTAATTTTGGTTAGGGTAATGATTAGATGTGAATATTCAGAAAACTCTGAATTTTTTTAATTTTAGTTAGGGTAATGATTAGATGTGAATATTCAGAAAACTCTGCATTTTTTTAATTTTGGTTAGGGTAATGATTAGATGTGAATATTCAGAAAACTCTGAATTTTTTTAATTTTGGTTAGGGTAATGATTAGATGTGAATATTCAGAAAACTCTGAATTTCTTTAATTTTAGTTAGGGTAATGATTAGATATGAATATTCAGAAAACTCTGAATTTTTTTAATTTTGGTTAGGGTAATGATTAGATGTGAATATTCAGAAAACTCTGAATTTTTTTAATTTTAGTTAGGGTAATGATTAGATGTGAATATTCAGAAAACTCTGAATTTTTTAAATTTTGGTTAGGGTAGTGATTAGATGTGAATATTCAGAAAACTCTGAATTTTTTTAATTTTGGTTAGGGTAGTGATTAGATGTGAATATTCAGAAAACTCTGAATTTTTTTAATTTTGGTTAGGGTAGTGATTAGATGTGAATATTCAGAAAACTCTGCATTTTTTTAATTTTGGTTAGGGTAATGATTAGATGTGAATATTCAGAAAACTCTGCATTTTTTTAATTTTGGTTAGGGTAATGATTAGATGTGATAATTCAGAAAACTCTTAATTTTTTAAATTTTGGTTAGGGTAATGATTAGATGTGAATATTCAGAAAACTCTGCATTTTTTTAATTTTGGTTAGGGTAATGATTAGATGTGAATATTCAGAAAACTCTGAATTTTTTAAATTTTGGTTAGGGTAATGATTAGATGTGAATATTCAGAAAACTCTGAATTTTTGTAATTTTGGTTAGGGTAATGATTAGATGTGAATATTCAGAAAACTCTGAATTTTTTAAATTTTAGTTAGGGTAATGATTAGATGTGAATATTCAGAAAACTCTGAATTTTTTTAATTTTGGTTAGGGTAGTGATTAGATGTGAATATTCAGAAAACTCTGCATTTTTTTAATTTTGGTTAGGGTAATGATTAGATGTGAATATTCAGAAAACTCTGAATTTTTTTAATTTTGGTTAGGGTAATGATTAGATGTGAATATTCAGAAAACTCTGCATTTTTTTAATTTTAGTTAGGGTAATGATTAGATGTGAATATTCAGAAAACTCTGAATTTTTTTAATTTTGGTTAGGGTAATGATTAGATGTGAATATTCAGAAAACTCTGAATTTTTTAAATTTTGGTTAGGGTAATGATTAGATGTGAATATTCAGAAAACTCTGAATTTTTTAAATTTTGGTTAGGGTAGTGATTAGATGTGAATATTCAGAAAACTCTGCATTTTTTTAACTTTGGTTAGGGTAATGATTAGATGTGAATATTCAGAAAACTCTGCATTTTTTTAATTTTGGTTAGGGTAATGATTAGATGTGAATATTCAGAAAACTCTGAATTTTTTTAATTTTGGTTAGGGTAATGATTAGATGTGAATATTCAGAAAACTCTGAATTTTTTAAATTTTGGTTAGGGTAATGATTAGATGTGAATATTCAGAAAACTCTGAATTTTTGTAATTTTGGTTAGGGTAATGATTAGATGTGAATATTCAGAAAACTCTGAATTTTTTTAATTTTGGTTAGGGTAATGATTAGATGTGAATATTCAGAAAACTCTGAATTTTTTAAATTTTAGGTAGGGTAATGATTAGATGTGAATATTCAGAAAACTCTGAATTTTTTTAATTTTGGTTAGGGTAGTGATTAGATGTGAATATTCAGAAAACTCTGCATTTTTTAAATTTTGGTTAGGGTAATGATTAGATGTGATAATTCAGAAAACTCTGAATTTTTTAAATTTTGGTTAGGGTAATGATTAGATGTGAATATTCAGAAAACTCTGAATTTTTTTAATTTTGGTTAGGGTAATGATTAGATGTGAATATTCAGAAAACTCTGAATTTTTTAAATTTTGGTTAGGGTAATGATTAGATGTGAATATTCAGAAAACTCTGAATTTTTTTAATTTTAGTTAGGGTAATGATTAGATGTGAATATTCAGAAAACTCTGAATTTTTTTAATTTTGGTTAGGGTAATGATTAGATGTGAATATTCAGAAAACTCTGAATTTTTTAAATTTTAGTTAAGTTAATGATTAGATGTGAATATTCAGAAAACTCTGAATTTTTTTAATTTTGGTTAGGGTAATGATTAGATGTGAATATTCAGAAAACTCTGAATTTTTTAAATTTTAGTTAGGGTAATGATTAGATGTGAATATTCAGAAAACTCTGAATTTTTTTAATTTTGGTCAGGGTAGTGATTAGATGTGAATATTCAGAAAACTCTGCATTTTTTTCATTTTGGTTAGGGTAATGATTAGATGTGAATATTCAGAAAACTCTGAATTTTTTTAATTTTGGTTAGGGTAATGATTAGATGTGAATATTCAGAAAACTCTGAATTTTTTTAATTTTAGTTAGGGTAATGATTAGATGTGAATATTCAGAAAACTCTGCATTTTTTTAATTTTGGATAGGGTAATGATTAGATGTGAATATTCAGAAAACTCTGAATTTTTTTAATTTTGGTTAGGGTAATGATTAGATGTGAATATTCAGAAAACTCTGAATTTCTTTAATTTTAGTTAGGGTAATGATTAGATATGAATATTCAGAAAACTCTGAATTTTTTTAATTTTGGTTAGGGTAATGATTAGATGTGAATATTCAGAAAACTCTGAATTTTTTTAATTTTAGTTAGGGTAATGATTAGATGTGAATATTCAGAAAACTCTGAATTTTTTTAATTTTGGTTAGGGTAGTGATTAGATGTGAATATTCAGAAAACTCTGAATTTTTTTAATTTTGGTTAGGGTAGTGATTAGATGTGAATATTCAGAAAACTCTGAATTTTTTTAATTTTGGTTAGGGTAGTGATTAGATGTGAATATTCAGAAAACTCTGCAATTTTTTAATTTTGGTTAGGGTAATGATTAGATGTGAATATTCAGAAAACTCTGCATTTTTTTAATTTTGGTTAGGGTAATGATTAGATGTGATAATTCAGAAAACTCTTAATTTTTTAAATTTTGGTTAGGGTAATGATTAGATGTGAATATTCAGAAAACTCTGCATTTTTTTAATTTTGGTTAGGGTAATGATTAGATGTGAATATTCAGAAAACTCTGAATTTTTTAAATTTTGGTTAGGGTAATGATTAGATGTGAATATTCAGAAAACTCTGAATTTTTGTAATTTTGGTTAGGGTAATGATTAGATGTGAATATTCAGAAAACTCTGAATTTTTTAAATTTTAGTTAGGGTAATGATTAGATGTGAATATTCAGAAAACTCTGAATTTTTTTAATTTTGGTTAGGGTAGTGATTAGATGTGAATATTCAGAAAACTCTGCATTTTTTTAATTTTGGTTAGGGTAATGATTAGATGTGAATATTCAGAAAACTCTGAATTTTTTTAATTTTGGTTAGGGTAATGATTAGATGTGAATATTCAGAAAACTCTGAATTTTTTTAATTTTAGTTAGGGTAATGATTAGATGTGAATATTCAGAAAACTCTGAATTTTTTTAATTTTGGTTAGGGTAATTATTAGATGTGAATATTCAGAAAACTCTGAATTTTTTTAATTTTAGTTAGGGTAATGATTAGATGTGAATATTCAGAAAACTCTGAATTTTTTTAATTTTGGTTAGGGTAGTGATTAGATGTGAATATTCAGAAAACTCTGAATTTTTTTTAATTTTGGTTAGGGTAATGATTAGATGTGAATATTCAGAAAACTCTGTATTTTTTAAATTTTGGTTAGGGTAGTGATTAGATGTGAATATTCAGAAAACTCTGTATTTTTTAAATTTTGGTTAGGGTAGTGATTAGATGTGAATATTCAGAAAACTCTGCATTTTTTTAATTTTGGTTAGGGTAGTGATTAGATGTGAATATTCAGAAAACTCTGCATTTTTTTAATTTTGGTTAGGGTAATGATTAGATGGGAATATTCAGAAAACTCTGCATTTTTTTAATTTTGGTTAGGGTAATGATTAGATGTGATAATTCAGAAAACTCTGAATTTTTTAAATTTTGGTTAGGGTAATGATTAGATGTGAATATTCAGAAAACTCTGCATTTTTTTAATTTTGGTTAGGGTAATGATTAGATGTGAATATTCAGAAAACTCTGAATTTTTTAAATTTTGGTTAGGGTAATGATTAGATGTGAATATTCAGAAAACTCTGAATTTTTTTAATTTTGGTTAGGGTAATGATTAGATGTGAATATTCAGAAAACTCTGAATTTTTTTAATTTTGGTTAGGGTAATGATTAGATGTGAATATTCAGAAAACTCTGAATTTTTTTAATTTTGGTTAGGGTAATGATTAGATGTGAATAATCAGAAAACTCTGAATTTTTTTAATTTTAGTTAGGGTAATGATTAGATGTGAATATTCAGAAAACTCTGAATTTTTTTAATTTTGGTTAGGGTAATGATTAGATGTGAATATTCAGAAAACTCTGAATTTTTTAATTTTAGTTAGGGTAATGATTAGATGTGAATATTCAGAAAACTCTGAATTTTTTTAATTTTGGTTAGGGTAGTGATTAGATGTGAATATTCAGAAAACTCTGCATTTTTTTAATTTTGGTTAGGGTAATGATTAGATGTGAATATTCAGAAAACTCTGAATTTTTTTAATTTTGGTTAGGGTAATGATTAGATGTGAATATTCAGAAAACTCTGAATTTTTTTAATTTTGGTTAGGGTAGTGATTAGATGTGAATATTCAGAAAACTCTGCATTTTTTTAATTTTGGTTAGGGTAATGATTAGATGTGAATATTCAGAAAACTCTGAATTTTTTTAATTTTGGTTAGGGTAATGATTAGATGTGAATATTCAGAAAACTCTGAATTTTTTTAATTTTAGTTAGGGTAATGATTAGATGTGAATATTCAGAAAACTCTGAATTTTTTTAATTTTGGTTAGGGTAATGATTAGATGTGAATATTCAGAAAACTCTGAATTTTTTTAATTTTAGTTAGGGTAATGATTAGATGTGAATATTCAGAAAACTCTGAATTTTTTTAATTTTGGTTAGGGTAGTGATTAGATGTGAATATTCAGAAAACTCTGAATTTTTTTTAATTTTGGTTAGGGTAATGATTAGATGTGAATATTCAGAAAACTCTGTATTTTTTAAATTTTGGTTATGGTAGTGATTAGATGTGAATATTCAGAAAACTCTGCATTTTTTTAATTTTGGTTAGGGTAGTGATTAGATGTGAATATTCAGAAAACTCTGCATTTTTTTAATTTTGGTTAGGGTAATGATTAGATGGGAATATTCAGAAAACTCTGCATTTTTTTAATTTTGGTTAGGGTAATGATTAGATGTGATAATTCAGAAAACTCTGAATTTTTTAAATTTTGGTTAGGGTAATGATTAGATGTGAATATTCAGAAAACTCTGCATTTTTTTAATTTTGGTTAGGGTAATGATTAGATGTGAATATTCAGAAAACTCTGAATTTTTTAAATTTTGGTTAGGGTAATGATTAGATGTGAATATTCAGAAAACTCTGAATTTTTTTAATTTTGGTTAGGGTAATGATTAGATGTGAATATTCAGAAAACTCTGAATTTTTTTAATTTTGGTTAGGGTAATGATTAGATGTGAATATTCAGAAAACTCTGAATTTTTTTAATTTTGGTTAGGGTAATGATTAGATGTGAATAATCAGAAAACTCTGAATTTTTTTAATTTTAGTTAGGGTAATGATTAGATGTGAATATTCAGAAAACTCTGAATTTTTTTAATTTTGGTTAGGGTAATGATTAGATGTGAATATTCAGAAAACTCTGAATTTTTTAAATTTTAGTTAGGGTAATGATTAGATGTGAATATTCAGAAAACTCTGAATTTTTTTAATTTTGGTTAGGGTAGTGATTAGATGTGAATATTCAGAAAACTCTGCATTTTTTTAATTTTGGTTAGGGTAATGATTAGATGTGAATATTCAGAAAACTCTGAATTTTTTTAATTTTGGTTAGGGTAATGATTAGATGTGAATATTCAGAAAACTCTGAATTTTTTTAATTTTAGTTAGGGTAATGATTAGATGTGAATATTCAGAAAACTCTGCATTTTTTTAATTTTGGTTAGGGTAATGATTAGATGTGAATATTCAGAAAACTCTGAATTTTTTAAATTTTAGTTAGGGTAATGATTAGATGTGAATATTCAGAAAACTCTGAATTTTTTTAATTTTGGTTAGGGTAGTGATTAGATGTGAATATTCAGAAAACTCTGCATTTTTTTAATTTTGGTTAGGGTAATGATTAGATGTGAATATTCAGAAAACTCTGAATTTTTTTAATTTTGGTTAGGGTAATGATTAGATGTGAATATTCAGAAAACTCTGAATTTCTTTAATTTTAGTTAGGGTAATGATTAGATATGAATATTCAGAAAACTCTGAATTTTTTTAATTTTGGTTAGGGTAATGATTAGATGTGAATATTCAGAAAACTCTGAATTTTTTTAATTTTAGTTAGGGTAATGATTAGATGTGAATATTCAGAAAACTCTGAATTTTTTTAATTTTGGTTAGGGTAGTGATTAGATGTGAATATTCAGAAAACTCTGAATTTTTTAAATTTTGGTTAGGGTAGTGATTAGATGTGAATATTCAGAAAACTCTGAATTTTTTTAATTTTGGTTAGGGTAGTGATTAGATGTGAATATTCAGAAAACTCTGCATTTTTTTAATTTTGGTTAGGGTAATGATTAGATGTGAATATTCAGAAAACTCTGCATTTTTTTAATTTTGGTTAGGGTAATGATTAGATGTGATAATTCAGAAAACTCTTAATTTTTTAAATTTTGGTTAGGGTAATGATTAGATGTGAATATTCAGAAAACTCTGCATTTTTTTAATTTTGGTTAGGGTAATGATTAGATGTGAATATTCAGAAAACTCTGAATTTTTTAAATTTTGGTTAGGGTAATGATTAGATGTGAATATTCAGAAAACTCTGAATTTTTTTAATTTTGGTTAGGGTAATGATTAGATGTGAATATTCAGAAAACTCTGAATTTTTTTAATTTTGGTTAGGGTAATGATTAGATGTGAATATTCAGAAAACTCTGAATTTTTTTAATTTTAGTTAGGGTAATGATTAGATGTGAATATTCAGAAAACTCTGAATTTTTTTAATTTTGGTTAGGGTAATGATTAGATGTGAATATTCAGAAAACTCTGAATTTTTTAAATTTTAGTTAGGGTAATGATTAGATGTGAATATTCAGAAAACTCTGAATTTTTTTAATTTTGGTTAGGGTAGTGATTAGATGTGAATATTCAGAAAACTCTGCATTTTTTTAATTTTGGTTAGGGTAATGATTAGATGTGAATATTCAGAAAACTCTGAATTTTTTTAATTTTGGTTAGGGTAATGATTAGATGTGAATATTCAGAAAACTCTGAATTTTTTTAATTTTAGTTAGGGTAATGATTAGATGTGAATATTCAGAAAACTCTGCATTTTTTAAATTTTGGTTAGGGTAATGATTAGATGTGAATATTCAGAAAACTCTGAATTTTTTAAATTTTGGTTAGGGTAATGATTAGATGTGAATATTCAGAAAACTCTGAATTTTTTTAATTTTGGTTAGGGTAATGATTAGATGTGAATATTCAGAAAACTCTGAATTTTTGTAATTTTGGTTAGGGTAATGATTAGATGTGAATATTCAGAAAACTCTGAATTTTTTTAATTTTGGTTAGGGTAATGATTAGATGTGAATATTCAGAAAACTCTGAATTTTTTAAATTTTAGTTAGGGTAATGATTAGATGTGAATATTCAGAAAACTCTGAATTTTTTTAATTTTGGTTAGGGTAGTGATTAGATGTGAATATTCAGAAAACTCTGCATTTTTTTAATTTTTGTTAGGGTAATGATTAGATGTGAATATTCAGAAAACTCTGCATTTTTTAAATTTTGGTTAGGGTAATGATTAGATGTGAATATTCAGAAAACTCTGAATTTTTTTAATTTTGGTTAGGGTAATGATTAGATGTGAATATTCAGAAAACTCTGAATTTTTTTAATTTTGGTTAGGGTAATGATTAGATGTGAATATTCAGAAAACTCTGAATTTTTTTAATTTTGGTTAGGGTAATGATTAGATGTGAATATTCAGAAAACTCTGAAATTTTGTAATTTTGGTTAGGGTAATGATTAGATGTGAATATTCAGAAAACTCTGAATTTTTTAAATTTTGGTTAGGGTAATGATTAGATGTGAATATTCAGAAAACTCTGAAATTTTTTAATTTTGGTTAGGGTAATGATTAGATGTTAATATTCAGAAAACTCTGAATTTTTTTAATTTTGGTTAGGGTAATGATTAGATGTGAATATTCAGAAAACTCTGAATTTTTTTAATTTTGGTTAGGGTAATGATTAGATGTGAATATTCAGAAAACTCTGAATTTTTGTAATTTTGGTTAGGGTAATGATTAGATGTGAATATTCAGAAAACTCTGAATTTTTTTAATTTTGGTTAGGGTAATGATTAGATGTGAATATTCAGAAAACTCTGAATTTTTTAAATTTTAGTTAGGGTAATGATTAGATGTGAATATTCAGAAAACTCTGAATTTTTTAATTTTGGTTAGGGTAATGATAAGATGTGAATATTCAGAAAACTCTGCATTTTTTTAATTTTGGTTAGGGTAATGATTAGATGTGAATATTCAGAAAACTCTCCATTTTTTAAATTTTGGTTAGGGTAATGATTAGATGTGAATATTCAGAAAACTCTGCATTTTTTTAATTTTTGTTAGGGTAATGATTAGATGTGAATATTCAGAAAACTCTGCATTTTTTAAATTTTGGTTAGGGTAATGATTAGATGTGAATATTCAGAAAACTCTGCATTTTTTAAATTTTGGTTAGGGTAATGATTAGATGTGAATATTCAGAAAACTCTGAATTTTTTTAATTTTGGTTAGGGTAATGATTAGATGTGAATATTCAGAAAACTCTGAATTTTTTTAATTTTGGTTAGGGTAATGATTAGATGTGAATATTCAGAAAACTCTGAATTTTTGTAATTTTGGTTAGGGTAGTGATTAGATGTGAATATTCAGAAAACTCTGCATTTTTTTAATTTTGGTTAGGGTAATGATTAGATGTGAATATTCAGACAACTCTGAATTTTTTTAATTTTGGTTAGGGTAATGATTAGATGTGAATATTCAGAAAACTCTGAAATTTTGTAATTTTGGTTAGGGTAATGATTAGATGTGAATATTCAGAAAACTCTGAATTTTTTTAATTTTGGTTAGGGTAATGATTAGATGTGAATATTCAGAAAACTCTGAATTTTTTTAATTTTGGTTAGGGTAATGATTAGATGTGAATATTCAGAAAACTCTGAATTTTTGTAATTTTGGTTAGGGTAATGATTAGATGTGAATATTCAGAAAACTCTGAATTTTTTTAATTTTGGTTAGGGTAATGATTAGATGTGAATATTCAGAAAACTCTGAATTTTTTAAATTTTAGTTAGGGTAATGATTAGATGTGAATATTCAGAAAACTCTGAATTTTTTAATTTTGGTTAGGGTAATGATTAGATGTGAATATTCAGAAAACTCTGCATTTTTTTAATTTTGGTTAGGGTAATGATTAGATGTGAATATTCAGAAAACTCTGCATTTTTTTAATTTTGGTTAGGGTAATGATTAGATGTGAATATTCAGAAAACTCTGCATTTTTTTAATTTTTGTTAGGGTAATGATTAGATGTGAATATTCAGAAAACTCTGCATTTTTTTAATTTTGGTTAGGGTAATGATTAGATGTGAATATTCAGAAAACTCTGCATTTTTTAAATTTTGGTTAGGGTAATGATTAGATGTGAATATTCAGAAAACTCTGAATTTTTTTAATTTTGGTTAGGGTAATGATTAGATGTGAATATTCAGAAAACTCTGATTTTTTTAAATTTTAGTTAGGGTAATGATTAGATGTGAATATTCAGAAAACTCTGAATTTTTTTAATTTTGGTTAGGGTAATGATTAGATGTGAATATTCAGAAAACTCTGAATTTTTTTAATTTTAGTTAGGGTAATGATTAGATGTGAATATTCAGAAAACTCTGAATTTTTTTAATTTTGGTTAGGGTAGTGATTAGATGTGAATATTCAGAAAACTCTGCATTTTTTTAATTTTGGTTAGGGTAATGATTAGATGTGAATATTCAGAAAACTCTGAATTTTTTAAATTTTGGTTAGGGTAGTGTTTAGATGTGAATATTCAGAAAACTCTGAATTTTTTTAATTTTGGTTAGGGTAGTGATTAGATGTGAATATTCAGAAAACTCTGCATTTTTTTAATTTTGGTTAGGGTAATGATTAGATGTGAATATTCAGAAAACTCTGCATTTTTTTAATTTTGGTTAGGGTAATGATTAGATGTGATAATTCAGAAAACTCTGAATTTTTTTAATTTTGGTTAGGGTAATGATTAGATGTGAATATTCAGAAAACTCTGCATTTTTTTAATTTTGGTTAGGGTAATGATTAGATGTGAATATTCAGAAAACTCTGAATTTTTTAAATTTTGGTTAGGGTAATGATTAGATGTGAATATTCAGAAAACTCTGAATTTTTTTAATTTTGGTTAGGTTAATGATTAGATGTGAATATTCAGAAAACTCTGAATTTTTTTAATTTTGGTTAGGGTAATGATTAGATGTTAATATTCAGAAAACTCTGAATTTTTTAAATTTTAGTTAGGGTAATGATTAGATGTGAATATTCAGAAAACTCTGCATTTTTTAAATTTTGGTTAGGGTAATGATTAGATGTGAATATTCAGAAAACTTTGAATTTTTTTAATTTTGGTTAGGGTAATTATTAGATGTGAATATTCAGAAAACTCTGAATTTTTTTAATTTTGGTTAGGGTAATGATTAGATGTGAATATTCAGAAAACTCTGAATTTTTGTAATTTTGGTTAGGGTAATGATTAGATGTGAATATTCAGAAAACTCTGAATTTTTTTAATTTTGGTTAGGGTAATGATTAGATGTGAATATTCAGAAAACTCTGAATTTTTTAAATTTTAGTTAGGGTAATGATTAGATGTGAATATTCAGAAAACTCTGAATTTTTTTAATTTTAGTTAGGGTCGTGATTAGATGTGAATATTCAGAAAACTCTGCATTTTTTTAATTTTGGTTAGGGTAATGATTAGATGTGAATATTCAGAAAACTCTGCATTTTTTTAATTTTGGTTAGGGTAATGATTAGATGTGAATATTCAGAAAACTCTGCATTTTTTTAATTTTGGTTAGGGTAATGATTAGATGTGAATATTCAGAAAACTCTGAATTTTTTTAATTTTGGTTAGGGTAATGATTAGATGTGAATATTCAGAAAACTCTGAATTTTTTAAATTTTGGTTAGGGTAATGATTAGATGTGAATATTCAGAAAACTCTGAATTTTTTTAATTTTGGTTAGGGTAATGATTAGATGTGAATATTCAGAAAACTCTGCATTTTTTTAATTTTGGTTAGGGTAATGATTAGATGTGAATATTCAGAAAACTCTGCATTTTTTTAATTTTGGTTAGGGTAATGATTAGATGTGAATATTCAGAAAACTCTGCATTTTTTTAATTTTGGTTAGGGTAATGATTAGATGTGAATATTCAGAAAACTCTGCATTTTTTAAATTTTGGTTAGGGTAATGATTAGATGTGAATATTCAGAAAACTCTGCATTTTTTTAATTTTGGTTAGGGTAATGATTAGATGTGAATATTCAGAAAACTCTGCATTTTTTTAATTTTGGTTAGGGTAATGATTAGATGTGAATATTCAGAAAACTCTGCATTTTTTTAATTTTGGTTAGGGTAATGATTAGATGTGAATATTCAGAAAACTCTGAATTTTTTTAATTTTGGTTAGGGTAATGATTAGATGTGAATATTCAGAAAACTCTGAATTTTTTTAATTTTGGTTAGGGTAATGATTAGATGTGAATATTCAGAAAACTCTGAATTTTTGTAATTTTGGTTAGGGTAATGATTAGATGTGAATATTCAGAAAACTCTGAATTTTTTTAATTTTGGTTAGGGTAATGATTAGATGTGAATATTCAGAAAACTCTGAATTTTTTTAATTTTAGTTAGGGTAATGATTAGATGTGAATATTCAGAAAACTCTGAATTTTTTTAATTTTGGTTAGGGTAGTGATTAGATGTGAATATTCAGAAAACTCTGAATTTTTTTAATTTTGGTTAGGGTAATGATTAGATGTGAATATTCAGAAAACTCTGAATTTTTTTAATTTTGGTTAGGGTAATGATTAGATGTGAATATTCAGAAAACTCTGAATTTTTTTAATTTTGGTTAGGGTAATGATTAGATGTGAATATTCAGAAAACTCTGAATTTTTTTAATTTTGGTTAGGGTAATGATTAGATGTGAATATTCAGAAAACTCTGAATTTTTTTAATTTTGGTTAGGGTAATGATTAGATGTGAATATTCAGAAAACTCTGAAATTTTGTAATTTTGGTTAGGGTAATGATTAGATGTGAATATTCAGAAAACTCTGAATTTTTTAAATTTTGGTTAGGGTAATGATTAGATGTGAATATTCAGAAAACTCTGAAATTTTGTAATTTTGGTTAGGGTAATGATTAGATGTTAATATTCAGAAAACTCTGAATTTTTTTAATTTTGGTTAGGGTAATGATTAGATGTGAATATTCAGAAAACTCTGAATTTTTTTAATTTTGGTTAGGGTAATGATTAGATGTGAATATTCAGAAAACTCTGAATTTTTGTAATTTTGGTTAGGGTAATGATTAGATGTGAATATTCAGAAAACTCTGAATTTTTTTTATTTTGGTTAGGGTAATGATTAGATGTGAATATTCAGAAAACTCTGAATTTTTTAAATTTTAGTTAGGGTAATGATTAGATGTGAATATTCAGAAAACTCTGAATTTTTTAATTTTGGTTAGGGTAATGATTAGATGTGAATATTCAGAAAACTCTGCATTTTTTTAATTTTGGTTAGGGTAATGATTAGATGTGAATATTCAGAAAACTCTGCATTTTTTTAATTTTGGTTAGGGTAATGATTAGATGTGAATATTCAGAAAACTCTGCATTTTTTTAATTTTTGTTAGGGTAATGATTAGATATGAATATTCAGAAAACTCTGAATTTTTTTAATTTTGGTTACGGTAATGATTAGATGTGAATATTCAGAAAACTCTGCATTTTTTTAATTTTGGTTAGGGTAATGATTAGATGTGAATATTCAGAAAACTCTGAATTTTTTTAATTTTGGTTAGGGTAATGATTAGATGTGAATATTCAGAAAACTCTGAAATTTTGTAATTTTGGTTAGGGTAATGATTAGATGTGAATATTCAGAAAACTCTGAATTTTTTTAATTTTGGTTAGGGTAATGATTAGATGTGAATATTCAGAAAACTCTGAATTTTTTTAATTTTGGTTAGGGTAATGATTAGATGTGAATATTCAGAAAACTCTGAATTTTTGTAATTTTGGTTAGGGTAATGATTAGATGTGAATATTCAGAAAACTCTGAATTTTTTTAATTTTGGTTAGGGTAATGATTAGATGTGAATATTCAGAAAACTCTGAATTTTTTAAATTTTAGTTAGGGTAATGATTAGATGTGAATATTCAGAAAACTCTGAATTTTTTAATTTTGGTTAGGGTAATGATTAGATGTGAATATTCAGAAAACTCTGCATTTTTTAAATTTTGGTTAGGGTAATGATTAGATGTGAATATTCAGAAAACTCTGCATTTTTTTAATTTTTGTTAGGGTAATGATTAGATGTGAATATTCAGAAAACTCTGCATTTTTTTAATTTTGGTTAGGGTAATGATTAGATGTGAATATTCAGAAAACTCTGCATTTTTTAAATTTTGGTTAGGGTAATGATTAGATGTGAATATTCAGAAAACTCTGAATTTTTTTAATTTTGGTTAGGGTAATGATTAGATGTGAATATTCAGAAAACTCTGATTTTTTTTAATTTTAGTTAGGGTAATGATTAGATGTGAATATTCAGAAAACTCTGCATTTTTTAAATTTTGGTTAGGGTAATGATTAGATGTGAATATTCAGAAAACTCTGATTTTTTTTAATTTTAGTTAGGGTAATGATTAGATGTGAATATTCAGAAAACTCTGAATTTTTTTAATTTTGGTTAGGGTAATGATTAGATGTGAATATTCAGAAAACTCTGAATTTTTTAAATTTTAGTTAGGGTAATGATTAGATGTGAATATTCAGAAAACTCTGAATTTTTTTAATTTTGGTTAGGGTAGTGATTAGATGTGAATATTCAGAAAACTCTGCATTTTTTTAATTTTGGTTAGGGTAATGATTAGATGTGAATATTCAGAAAACTCTGAATTTTTTAAATTTTGGTTAGGGTAGTGATTAGATGTGAATATTCAGAAAACTCTGAATTTTTTTAATTTTGGTTAGGGTAGTGATTAGATGTGAATATTCAGAAAACTCTGCATTTTTTTAATTTTGGTTAGGGTAATGATTAGATGTGAATATTCAGAAAACTCTGAATTTTTTTAATTTTGGTTAGGTTAATGATTAGATGTGAATATTCAGAAAACTCTGAATTTTTTTAATTTTGGTTAGGGTAATGATTAGATGTTAATATTCAGAAAACTCTGAATTTTTTAAATTTTAGTTAGGGTAATGATTAGATGTGAATATTCAGAAAACTCTGCATTTTTTAAATTTTGGTTAGGGTAATGATTAGATGTGAATATTCAGAAAACTTTGAATTTTTTTAATTTTGGTTAGGGTAATTATTAGATGTGAATATTCAGAAAACTCTGAATTTTTTTAATTTTGGTTAGGGTAATGATTAGATGTGAATATTCAGAAAACTCTGAATTTTTGTAATTTTGGTTAGGGTAATGATTAGATGTGAATATTCAGAAAACTCTGAATTTTTTTAATTTTGGTTAGGGTAATGATTAGATGTGAATATTCAGAAAACTCTGAATTTTTTAAATTTTAGTTAGGGTAATGATTAGATGTGAATATTCAGAAAACTCTGAATTTTTTTAATTTTAGTTAGGGTCGTGATTAGATGTGAATATTCAGAAAACTCTGCATTTTTTAAATTTTGGTTAGGGTAATGATTAGATGTGAATATTCAGAAAACTCTGAATTTTTTTAATTTTGGTTAGGGTAATGATTAGATGTGAATATTCAGAAAACTCTGCATTTTTTAAATTTTGGTTAGGGTAATGATTAGATGTGAATATTCAGAAAACTTTGAATTTTTTTAATGTTGGTTAGGGTAATTATTAGATGTGAATATTCAGAAAACTCTGAATTTTTTTAATTTTGGGTAGGGTAATGATTAGATGTGAATATTCAGAAAACTCTGAATTTTTGTAATTTTGGTTAGGGTAATGATTAGATGTGAATAGTCAGAAAACTCTGAATTTTTTAAATTTTGGTTAGGGTAATGATTAGATGTGAATATTCAGAAAACTCTGAATTTTTTAAATTTTAGTTAGGGTAATGATTAGATGTGAATATTCAGAAAACTCTGAATTTTTTTAATTTTAGTTAGGGTCGTGATTAGATGTGAATATTCAGAAAACTCTGCATTTTTTTAATTTTGGTTAGGGTAATGATAAGATGTGAATATTCAGAAAACTCTGCATTTTTTTAATTTTGGTTAGGGTAATGATTAGATGTGAATATTCAGAAAACTCTGCATTTTTTTAATTTTGGTTAGGGTAATGATTAGATGTGAATATTCAGAAAACTCTGAATTTTTTTAATTTTGGTTAGGGTAATGATTAGATGTGAATATTCAGAAAACTCTGAATTTTTTAAATTTTGGTTAGGGTAATGATTAGATGTGAATATTCAGAAAACTCTGAATTTTTTTAATTTTGGTTAGGGTAATGATTAGATGTGAATATTCAGAAAACTCTGCATTTTTTTAATTTTGGTTAGGGTAATGATTAGATGTGAATATTCAGAAAACTCTGCATTTTTTTAATTTTGGTTAGGGTAATGATTAGATGTGAATATTCAGAAAACTCTGCATTTTTTTAATTTTGGTTAGGGTAATGATTAGATGTGAATATTCAGAAAACTCTGCATTTTTTTAATTTTGGTTAGGGTAATGATTAGATGTGAATATTCAGAAAACTCTGAATTTTTTTAATTTTGGTTAGGGTAATGATTAGATGTGAATATTCAGAAAACTCTGAATTTTTTTAATTTTGGTTAGGGTAATGATTAGATGTGAATATTCAGAAAACTCTGAAATTTTGTAATTTTGGTTAGGGTAATGATTAGATGTGAATATTCAGAAAACTCTGAATTTTTTAATTTTGGTTAGGGTAATGATTAGATGTGAATATTCAGAAAACTCTGCATTTTTTAAATTTTGGTTAGGGTAATGATTAGATGTGAATATTCAGAAAACTCTGCATTTTTTTAATTTTTGTTAGGGTAATGATTAGATGTGAATATTCAGAAAACTCTGCATTTTTTTAATTTTGGTTAGGGTAATGATTAGATGTGAATATTCAGAAAACTCTGCATTTTTTAAATTTTGGTTAGGGTAATGATTAGATGTGAATATTCAGAAAACTCTGAATTTTTTTAATTTTGGTTAGGGTAATGATTAGATGTGAATATTCAGAAAACTCTGATTTTTTTTAATTTTAGTTAGGGTAATGATTAGATGTGAATATTCAGAAAACTCTGAATTTTTTTAATTTTGGTTAGGGTAATGATTAGATGTGAATATTCAGAAAACTCTGAATTTTTTAAATTTTAGTTAGGGTAATGATTAGATGTGAATATTCAGAAAACTCTGAATTTTTTTAATTTTGGTTAGGGTCGTGATTAGATGTGAATATTCAGAAAACTCTGCATTTTTTTAATTTTGGTTAGGGTAATGATTAGATGTGAATATTCAGAAAACTCTGCATTTTTTTAATTTTGGTTAGGGTAGTGATTAGATGTGAATATTCAGAAAACTCTGCATTTTTTTAATTTTGGTTAGGGTAATGATTAGATGTGAATATTCAGAAAACTCTGAATTTTTTTAATTTTGGTTAGGGTAATGATTAGATGTGAATATTCAGAAAACTCTGAATTTTTTTAATTTTGGTTAGGGTAATGATTAGATGTGAATATTCAGAAAACTCTGAAATTTTGTAATTTTGGTTAGGGTAATGATTAGATGTGAATATTCAGAAAACTCTGAATTTTTTAATTTTGGTTAGGGTAATGATTAGATGTGAATATTCAGAAAACTCTGCATTTTTTAAATTTTGGTTAGGGTAATGATTAGATGTGAATATTCAGAAAACTCTGCATTTTTTTAATTTTTGTTAGGGTAATGATTAGATGTGAATATTCAGAAAACTCTGCATTTTTTTAATTTTGGTTAGGGTAATGATTAGATGTGAATATTCAGAAAACTCTGCATTTTTTAAATTTTGGTTAGGGTAATGATTAGATGTGAATATTCAGAAAACTCTGAATTTTTTTAATTTTGGTTAGGGTAATGATTAGATGTGAATATTCAGAAAACTCTGATTTTTTTTAATTTTAGTTAGGGTAATGATTAGATGTGAATATTCAGAAAACTCTGAATTTTTTTAATTTTGGTTAGGGTAATGATTAGATGTGAATATTCAGAAAACTCTGAATTTTTTAAATTTTAGTTAGGGTAATGATTAGATGTGAATATTCAGAAAACTCTGAATTTTTTTAATTTTGGTTAGGGTCGTGATTAGATGTGAATATTCAGAAAACTCTGCATTTTTTTAATTTTGGTTAGGGTAATGATTAGATGTGAATATTCAGAAAACTCTGCATTTTTTTAATTTTGGTTAGGGTAGTGATTAGATGTGAATATTCAGAAAACTCTGAATTTTTTTAATTTTGGTTAGGGTAATGATTAGATGTGAATATTCAGAAAACTCTGCATTTTTTTAATTTTGGTTAGGGTAATGATTAGATGTGAATATTCAGAAAACTCTGAATTTTTTTAATTTTGGTTAGGGTAATGATTAGATGTGAATATTCAGAAAACTCTGAATTTTTTAAATTTTAGTTAGGGTAATGATTAGATGTGAATATTCAGAAAACTCTGAATTTTTTTAATTTTGGTTAGGGTAGTGATTAGATGTGAATATTCAGAAAACTCTGCATTTTTTTAATTTTGGTTAGGGTAGTGATTAGATGTGAATATTCAGAAAACTCTGAATTTTTTTAATTTTGGTTAGGGTAGTGATTAGATGTGAATATTCAGAAAACTCTGCATTTTTTTAATTTTGGTTAGGGTAGTGATTAGATGTGAATATTCAGAAAACTCTGAATTTTTTTAATTTTGGTTAGGGTAATGATTAGATGTGAATATTCAGAAAACTCTGCATTTTTTTAATTTTGGTTAGGGTAATGATTAGATGTGAATATTCAGAAAACTCTGAATTTTTTTAATTTTGGTTAGGGTAATGATTAGATGTGAATATTCAGAAAACTCTGAATTTTTTAAATTTTAGTTAGGGTAATGATTAGATGTGAATATTCAGAAAACTCTGAATTTTTTTAATTTTGGTTAGGGTAGTGATTAGATGTGAATATTCAGAAAACTCTGCATTTTTTTAATTTTGGTTAGGGTAATGATTAGATGTGAATATTCAGAAAACTCTGCATTTTTTTAATTTTGGTTAGGGTAGTGATTAGATGTGAATATTCAGAAAACTCTGCATTTTTTTAATTTTGGTTAGGGTAATGATTAGATGTGAATATTCAGAAAACTCTGAATTTTTTTAATTTTGGTTAGGGTAGTGATTAGATGTGAATATTCAGAAAACTCTGCATTTTTTTAATTTTGGTTAGGGTAATGATTAGATGTGAATATTCAGAAAACTCTGAATTTTTTTAATTTTGGTTAGGGTAGTGATTAGATGTGAATATTCAGAAAACTCTGCATTTTTTAAATTTTGGTTAGGGTAATGATTAGATGTGAATATTCAGAAAACTCTGCATTTTTTAAATTTTGGTTAGGGTAATGATTAGATGTGAATATTCAGAAAACTCTGATTTTTTTTAATTTTAGTTAGGGTAATGATTAGATGTGAATATTCAGAAAACTCTGAATTTTTTTAATTTTGGTTAGGGTAATGATTAGATGTGAATATTCAGAAAACTCTGAATTTTTTAAATTTTAGTTAGGGTAATGATTAGATGTGAATATTCAGAAAACTCTGAATTTTTTTAATTTTGGTTAGGGTAGTGATTAGATGTGAATATTCAGAAAACTCTGCATTTTTTTAATTTTGGTTAGGGTAATGATTAGATGTGAATATTCAGAAAACTCTGAATTTTTTAAATTTTGGTTAGGGTAGTGATTAGATGTGAATATTCAGAAAACTCTGAATTTTTTTAATTTTGGTTAGGGTAGTGATTAGATGTGAATATTCAGAAAACTCTGCATTTTTTTAATTTTGGTTAGGGTAATGATTAGATGTTAATATTCAGAAAACTCTGAATTTTTTAAATTTTAGTTAGGGTAATGATTAGATGTGAATATTCAGAAAACTCTGCATTTTTTAAATTTTGGTTAGGGTAATGATTAGATGTGAATATTCAGAAAACTTTGAATTTTTTTAATTTTGGTTAGGGTAATTATTAGATGTGAATATTCAGAAAACTCTGAATTTTTTAAATTTTGGTTAGGGTAATGATTAGATGTGAATATTCAGAAAACTCTGCATTTTTTAAATTTTGGTTAGGGTAATGATTAGATGTGAATATTCAGAAAACTCTGAATTTTTTTAATTTTGGTTAGGTTAATGATTAGATGTGAATATTCAGAAAACTCTGAATTTTTTTAATTTTGGTTAGGGTAATGATTAGATGTTAATATTCAGAAAACTCTGAATTTTTTAAATTTTAGTTAGGGTAATGATTAGATGTGAATATTCAGAAAACTCTGCATTTTTTAAATTTTGGTTAGGGTAATGATTAGATGTGAATATTCAGAAAACTTTGAATTTTTTTAATTTTGGTTAGGGTAATTATTAGATGTGAATATTCAGAAAACTCTGAATTTTTTTAATTTTGGTTAGGGTAATGATTAGATGTGAATATTCAGAAAACTCTGAATTTTTGTAATTTTGGTTAGGGTAATGATTAGATGTGAATATTCAGAAAACTCTGAATTTTTTTAATTTTGGTTAGGGTAATGATTAGATGTGAATATTCAGAAAACTCTGAATTTTTTAAATTTTAGTTAGGGTAATGATTAGATGTGAATATTCAGAAAACTCTGAATTTTTTTAATTTTAGTTAGGGTCGTGATTAGATGTGAATATTCAGAAAACTCTGCATTTTTTAAATTTTGGTTAGGGTAATGATTAGATGTGAATATTCAGAAAACTCTGAATTTTTTTAATTTTGGTTAGGGTAATGATTAGATGTGAATATTCAGAAAACTCTGCATTTTTTAAATTTTGGTTAGGGTAATGATTAGATGTGAATATTCAGAAAACTTTGAATTTTTTTAATGTTGGTTAGGGTAATTATTAGATGTGAATATTCAGAAAACTCTGAATTTTTTTAATTTTGGGTAGGGTAATGATTAGATGTGAATATTCAGAAAACTCTGAATTTTTGTAATTTTGGTTAGGGTAATGATTAGATGTGAATAGTCAGAAAACTCTGAATTTTTTAAATTTTGGTTAGGGTAATGATTAGATGTGAATATTCAGAAAACTCTGAATTTTTTAAATTTTAGTTAGGGTAATGATTAGATGTGAATATTCAGAAAACTCTGAATTTTTTTAATTTTAGTTAGGGTCGTGATTAGATGTGAATATTCAGAAAACTCTGCATTTTTTTAATTTTGGTTAGGGTAATGATAAGATGTGAATATTCAGAAAACTCTGCATTTTTTTAATTTTGGTTAGGGTAATGATTAGATGTGAATATTCAGAAAACTCTGCATTTTTTTAATTTTGGTTAGGGTAATGATTAGATGTGAATATTCAGAAAACTCTGAATTTTTTTAATTTTGGTTAGGGTAATGATTAGATGTGAATATTCAGAAAACTCTGAATTTTTTAAATTTTGGTTAGGGTAATGATTAGATGTGAATATTCAGAAAACTCTGAATTTTTTTAATTTTGGTTAGGGTAATGATTAGATGTGAATATTCAGAAAACTCTGCATTTTTTTAATTTTGGTTAGGGTAATGATTAGATGTGAATATTCAGAAAACTCTGCATTTTTTTAATTTTGGTTAGGGTAATGATTAGATGTGAATATTCAGAAAACTCTGCATTTTTTTAATTTTGGTTAGGGTAATGATTAGATGTGAATATTCAGAAAACTCTGCATTTTTTTAATTTTGGTTAGGGTAATGATTAGATGTGAATATTCAGAAAACTCTGAATTTTTTTAATTTTGGTTAGGGTAATGATTAGATGTGAATATTCAGAAAACTCTGAATTTTTTTAATTTTGGTTAGGGTAATGATTAGATGTGAATATTCAGAAAACTCTGAAATTTTGTAATTTTGGTTAGGGTAATGATTAGATGTGAATATTCAGAAAACTCTGAATTTTTTTAATTTTGGTTAGGGTAATGATTAGATGTGAATATTCAGAAAACTCTGAATTTTTGTAATTTTGGTTAGGGTAATGATTAGATGTGAATATTCAGAAAACTCTGAATTTTTGTAATTTTGGTTAGGGTAATGATTAGATGTGAATATTCAGAAAACTCTGAATTTTTTTAATTTTGGTTAGGGTAATGATTAGATGTGAATATTCAGAAAACTCTGAATTTTTTAAATTTTAGTTAGGGTAATGATTAGATGTGAATATTCAGAAAACTCTGAATTTTTTAATTTTGGTTAGGGTAATGATTAGATGTGAATATTCAGAAAACTCTGCATTTTTTTAATTTTGGTTAGGGTAATGATTAGATGTGAATATTCAGAAAACTCTGCATTTTTTTTAATTTTGGTTAGGGTAATGATTAGATGTGATAATTCAGAAAACTCTGAATTTTTTTAATTTTGGTTAGGGTAATGATTAGATGTGAATATTCAGAAAACTCTGAATTTTTTAAATTTTGGTTAGGGTAATGATTAGATGTGAATATTCAGAAAACTCTGAATTTTTTTAATTTTGGTTAGGTTAATGATTAGATGTGAATATTCAGAAAACTCTGAATTTTTTTAATTTTGGTTAGGGTAATGATTAGATGTTAATATTCAGAAAACTCTGAATTTTTTAAATGTTAGTTAGGGTAATGATTAGATGTGAATATTCAGAAAACTCTGCATTTTTTAAATTTTGGTTAGGGTAATGATTAGATGTGAATATTCAGAAAACTTTGAATTTTTTTAATTTTGGTTAGGGTAATTATTAGATGTGAATATTCAGAAAACTCTGAATTTTTTTAATTTTGGTTAGGGTAATGATTAGATGTGAATATTCAGAAAACTCTGAATTTTTGTAATTTTGGTTAGGGTAATGATTAGATGTGAATATTCAGAAAACTCTGAATTTTTTTAATTTTGGTTAGGGTAATGATTAGATGTGAATATTCAGAAAACTCTGAATTTTTTAAATTTTAGTTAGGGTAATGATTAGATGTGAATATTCAGAAAACTCTGAATTTTTTTAATTTTAGTTAGGGTCGTGATTAGATGTGAATATTCAGAAAACTCTGCATTTTTTTAATTTTGGTTAGGGTAATGATTAGATGTGAATATTCAGAAAACTCTGCATTTTTTTAATTTTGGTTAGGGTAATGATTAGATGTGAATATTCAGAAAACTCTGCATTTTTTTAATTTTGGTTAGGGTAATGATTAGATGTGAATATTCAGAAAACTCTGAATTTTTTTAATTTTGGTTAGGGTAATGATTAGATGTGAATATTCAGAAAACTCTGAATTTTTTAAATTTTGGTTAGGGTAATGATTAGATGTGATAATTCAGAAAACTCTGAATTTTTTTAATTTTGGTTAGGGTAATGATTAGATGTGAATATTCAGAAAACTCTGCATTTTTTTAATTTTGGTTAGGGTAATGATTAGATGTGAATATTCAGGCAACTCTGAATTTTTTAAATTTTGGTTAGGGTAATGATTAGATGTGAATATTCAGAAAACTCTGAATTTTTTTAATTTTGGTTAGGTTAATGATTAGATGTGAATATTCAGAAAACTCTGAATTTTTTTAATTTTGGTTAGGGTAATGATTAGATGTTAATATTCAGAAAACTCTGAATTTTTTAAATTTTAGTTAGGGTAATGATTAGATGTGAATATTCAGAAAACTCTGCATTTTTTAAATTTTGGTTAGGGTAATGATTAGATGTGAATATTCAGAAAACTTTGAATTTTTTTAATTTTGGTTAGGGTAATTATTAGATGTGAATATTCAGAAAACTCTGAATTTTTTTAATTTTGGTTAGGGTAATGATTAGATGTGAATATTCAGAAAACTCTGAATTTTTGTAATTTTGGTTAGGGTAATGATTAGATGTGAATATTCAGAAAACTCTGAATTTTTTTAATTTTGGTTAGGGTAATGATTAGATGTGAATATTCAGAAAACTCTGAATTTTTTAAATTTTAGTTAGGGTAATGATTAGATGTGAATATTCAGAAAACTCTGAATTTTTTTAATTTTAGTTAGGGTCGTGATTAGATGTGAATATTCAGAAAACTCTGCATTTTTTTAATTTTGGTTAGGGTAATGATTAGATGTGAATATTCAGAAAACTCTGCATTTTTTTAATTTTGGTTAGGGTAATGATTAGATGTGAATATTCAGAAAACTCTGCATTTTTTTAATTTTGGTTAGGGTAATGATTAGATGTGAATATTCAGAAAACTCTGAATTTTTTTAATTTTGGTTAGGGTAATGATTAGATGTGAATATTCAGAAAACTCTGAATTTTTTAAATTTTGGTTAGGGTAATGATTAGATGTGAATATTCAGAAAACTCTGAATTTTTTTAATTTTGGTTAGGGTAATGATTAGATGTGAATATTCAGAAAACTCTGCATTTTTTTAATTTTGGTTAGGGTAATGATTAGATGTGAATATTCAGAAAACTCTGCATTTTTTTAATTTTGGTTAGGGTAATGATTAGATGTGAATATTCAGAAAACTCTGCATTTTTTTAATTTTGGTTAGGGTAATGATTAGATGTGAATATTCAGAAAACTCTGAATTTTTTAAATTTTAGTTAGGGTAATGATTAGATGTGAATATTCAGAAAACTCTGAATTTTTTAATTTTGGTTAGGGTAATGATTAGATGTGAATATTCAGAAAACTCTGCATTTTTTTAATTTTGGTTAGGGTAATGATTAGATGTGAATATTCAGAAAACTCTGCATTTTTTTAATTTTGGTTAGGGTAATGATTAGATGTGAATATTCAGAAAACTCTGCATTTTTTTAATTTTTGTTAGGGTAATGATTAGATGTTAATATTCAGAAAACTCTGCATTTTTTTAATTTTGGTTAGGGTAATGATTAGATGTGAATATTCAGAAAACTCTGCATTTTTTAAATTTTGGTTAGGGTAATGATTAGATGTGAATATTCAGAAAACTCTGAATTTTTTTAATTTTGGTTAGGGTAATGATTAGATGTGAATATTCAGAAAACTCTGATTTTTTTTAATTTTAGTTAGGGTAATGATTAGATGTGAATATTCAGAAAACTCTGCATTTTTTAAATTTTGGTTAGGGTAATGATTAGATGTGAATATTCAGAAAACTCTGATTTTTTTTAATTTTAGTTAGGGTAATGATTAGATGTGAATATTCAGAAAACTCTGAATTTTTTTAATTTTGGTTAGGGTAATGATTAGATGTGAATATTCAGAAAACTCTGAATTTTTTTAATTTTAGTTAGGGTAATGATTAGATGTGAATATTCAGAAAACTCTGAATTTTTTTAATTTTGGTTAGGGTAGTGATTAGATGTGAATATTCAGAAAACTCTGCATTTTTTTAATTTTGGTTAGGGTAATGATTAGATGTGAATATTCAGAAAACTCTGAATTTTTTAAATTTTGGTTAGGGTAGTGATTAGATGTGAATATTCAGAAAACTCTGAATTTTTTTAATTTTGGTTAGGGTAGTGATTAGATGTGAATATTCAGAAAACTCTGCATTTTTTTAATTTTGGTTAGGGTAATGATTAGATGTGAATATTCAGAAAACTCTGCATTTTTTTAATTTTGGTTAGGGTAATGATTAGATGTGATAATTCAGAAAACTCTGAATTTTTTTAATTTTGGTTAGGGTAATGATTAGATGTGAATATTCAGAAAACTCTGCATTTTTTAAATTTTGGTTAGGGTAATGATTAGATGTGAATATTCAGAAAACTCTGAATTTTTTAAATTTTGTTTAGGGTAATGATTAGATGTGAATATTCAGAAAACTCTGAATTTTTTTAATTTTGGTTAGGTTAATGATTAGATGTGAATATTCAGAAAACTCTGAATTTTTTTAATTTTGGTTAGGGTAATGATTAGATGTTAATATTCAGAAAACTCTGAATTTTTTAAATTTTAGTTAGGGTAATGATTAGATGTGAATATTCAGAAAACTCTGCATTTTTTAAATTTTGGTTAGGGTAATGATTAGATGTGAATATTCAGAAAACTTTGAATTTTTTTAATTTTGGTTAGGGTAATTATTAGATGTGAATATTCAGAAAACTCTGAATTTTTTTAATTTTGGTTAGGGTAATGATTAGATGTGAATATTCAGAAAACTCTGAATTTTTGTAATTTTGGTTAGGGTAATGATTAGATGTGAATATTCAGAAAACTCTGAATTTTTTTAATTTTGGTTAGGGTAATGATTAGATGTGAATATTCAGAAAACTCTGAATTTTTTAAATTTTAGTTAGGGTAATGATTAGATGTGAATATTCAGAAAACTCTGAATTTTTTTAATTTTAGTTAGGGTCGTGATTAGATGTGAATATTCAGAAAACTCTGCATTTTTTTAATTTTGGTTAGGGTAATGATTAGATGTGAATATTCAGAAAACTCTGCATTTTTTTAATTTTGGTTAGGGTAATGATTAGATGTGAATATTCAGAAAACTCTGCATTTTTTTAATTTTGGTTAGGGTAATGATTAGATGTGAATATTCAGAAAACTCTGAATTTTTTTAATTTTGGTTAGGGTAATGATTAGATGTGAATATTCAGAAAACTCTGAATTTTTTAAATTTTGGTTAGGGTAATGATTAGATGTGAATATTCAGAAAACTCTGAATTTTTTTAATTTTGGTTAGGGTAATGATTAGATGTGAATATTCAGAAAACTCTGCATTTTTTTAATTTTGGTTAGGGTAATGATTAGATGTGAATATTCAGAAAACTCTGCATTTTTTTAATTTTGGTTAGGGTAATGATTAGATGTGAATATTCAGAAAACTCTGCATTTTTTAAATTTTGGTTAGGGTAATGATTAGATGTGAATATTCAGAAAACTCTGCATTTTTTTAATTTTGGTTAGGGTAATGATTAGATGTGAATATTCAGAAAACTCTGCATTTTTTTAATTTTGGTTAGGGTAATGATTAGATGTGAATATTCAGAAAACTCTGCATTTTTTTAATTTTGGTTAGGGTAATGATTAGATGTGAATATTCAGAAAACTCTGCATTTTTTTAATTTTGGTTAGGGTAATGATTAGATGTGAATATTCAGAAAACTCTGAATTTTTTTAATTTTGGTTAGGGTAATGATTAGATGTGAATATTCAGAAAACTCTGAATTTTTTTAATTTTGGTTAGGGTAATGATTAGATGTGAATATTCAGAAAACTCTGAATTTTTTTAATTTTTGTTAGGGTAATGATTAGATGTGAATATTCAGAAAACTCTGCATTTTTTAAATTTTGGTTAGGGTAATGATTAGATGTGAATATTCAGAAAACTCTGAATTTTTTTAATTTTAGTTAGGGTAATGATTAGATGTGAATATTCAGAAAACTCTGAATTTTTTTAATTTTGGTTAGGGTAATGATTAGATGTGAATATTCAGAAAACTCTGAATTTTTTTAATTTTAGTTAGGGTAATGATTAGATGTGAATATTCAGAAAACTCTGAATTTTTTTAATTTTTGTTAGGGTAGTGATTAGATGTGAATATTCAGAAAACTCTGCATTTTTTTAATTTTGGTTAGGGTAATGATTAGATGTGAATATTCAGAAAACTCTGAATTTTTTTAATTTTGGTTAGGGTAATGATTAGATGTGAATATTCAGAAAACTCTGAATTTTTTTAATTTTGGTTAGGGTAATGATTAGATGTGAATATTCAGAAAACTCTGAATTTTTTTAATTTTAGTTAGGGTAATGATTAGATGTGAATATTCAGAAAACTCTGAATTTTTTTAATTTTGGTTAGGGTAGTGATTAGATGTGAATATTCAGAAAACTCTGCATTTTTTAAATTTTGGTTAGGGTAATGATTAGATGTGAATATTCAGAAAACTCTGATTTTTTTTAATTTTAGTTAGGGTAATGATTAGATGTGAATATTCAGAAAACTCTGAATTTTTTTAATTTTGGTTAGGGTAATGATTAGATGTGAATATTCAGAAAACTCTGAATTTTTTTAATTTTAGTTAGGGTAATGATTAGATGTGAATATTCAGAAAACTCTGCATTTTTTAAATTTTGGTTAGGGTAATGATTAGATGTGAATATTCAGAAAACTCTGAATTTTTTTAATTTTAGTTAGGGTAATGATTAGATGTGAATATTCAGAAAACTCTGAATTTTTTTAATTTTAGTTAGGGTAATGATTAGATGTGAATATTCAGAAAACTCTGCATTTTTTTAATTTTGGTTAGGGTAATGATTAGATGTGAATATTCAGAAAACTCTGCATTTTTTTAATTTTGGTTAGGGTAATGATTAGATGTGATGATTCAGAAAACTCTGAATTTTTTAAATTTTGGTTAGGGTAATGATTAGATGTGAATATTCAGAAAACTCTGCATTTTTTAAATTTTGGTTAGGGTAATGATTAGATGTGAATATTCAGAAAACTCTGAATTTTTTAAATTTTGTTTAGGGTAATGATTAGATGTGAATATTCAGAAAACTCTGAATTTTTTTAATTTTGGTTAGGGTAATGATTAGATGTGAATATTCAGAAAACTCTGAATTTTTTTAATTTTAGTTAGGGTAATGATTAGATGTGAATATTCAGAAAACTCTGAATTTTTTTAATTTTGGTTAGGGTAATGATTAGATGTGAATATTCAGAAAACTCTGAATTTTTTTAATTTTAGTTAGGGTAATGATTAGATGTGAATATTCAGAAAACTCTGCATTTTTTAAATTTTGGTTAGGGTAATGATTAGATGTGAATATTCAGAAAACTCTGAATTTTTTTAATTTTAGTTAGGGTAATGATTAGATGTGAATATTCAGAAAACTCTGAATTTTTTTAATTTTGGTTAGGGTAATGATTAGATGTGAATATTCAGAAAACTCTGAATTTTTTTAATTTTAGTTAGGGTAATGATTAGATGTGAATATTCAGAAAACTCTGAATTTTTTTAATTTTTGTTAGGGTAGTGATTAGATGTGAATATTCAGAAAACTCTGCATTTTTTTAATTTTGGTTAGGGTAATGATTAGATGTGAATATTCAGAAAACTCTGAATTTTTTTAATTTTTGTTAGGGTAGTGATTAGATGTGAATATTCAGAAAACTCTGCATTTTTTTAATTTTGGTTAGGGTAATGATTAGATGTGAATATTCAGAAAACTCTGAATTTTTTTAATTTTGGTTAGGGTAATGATTAGATGTGAATATTCAGAAAACTCTGAATTTTTTTAATTTTGGTTAGGGTAATGATTAGATGTGAATATTCAGAAAACTCTGAATTTTTTTAATTTTAGTTAGGGTAATGATTAGATGTGAATATTCAGAAAACTCTGAATTTTTTTAATTTTGGTTAGGGTAGTGATTAGATGTGAATATTCAGAAAACTCTGCATTTTTTAAATTTTGGTTAGGGTAATGATTAGATGTGAATATTCAGAAAACTCTGATTTTTTTTAATTTTAGTTAGGGTAATGATTAGATGTGAATATTCAGAAAACTCTGAATTTTTTAAATTTTGGTTAGGGTAATGATTAGATGTGAATATTCAGAAAACTCTGAATTTTTTTAATTTTAGTTAGGGTAATGATTAGATGTGAATATTCAGAAAACTCTGAATTTTTTTAATTTTGGTTAGGGTAATGATTAGATGTGAATATTCAGAAAACTCTGAATTTTTTTAATTTTAGTTAGGGTAATGATTAGATGTGAATATTCAGAAAACTCTGAATTTTTTTAATTTTGGTTAGGGTAATGATTAGATGTGAATATTCAGAAAACTCTGAATTTTTTTAATTTTAGTTAGGGTAATGATTAGATGTGAATATTCAGAAAACTCTGCATTTTTTAAATTTTGGTTAGGGTAATGATTAGATGTGAATATTCAGAAAACTCTGAATTTTTTTAATTTTAGTTAGGGTAATGATTAGATGTGAATATTCAGAAAACTCTGAATTTTTTTAATTTTAGTTAGGGTAATGATTAGATGTGAATATTCAGAAAACTCTGCATTTTTTTAATTTTGGTTAGGGTAATGATTAGATGTGAATATTCAGAAAACTCTGCATTTTTTTAATTTTGGTTAGGGTAATGATTAGATGTGATGATTCAGAAAACTCTGAATTTTTTAAATTTTGGTTAGGGTAATGATTAGATGTGAATATTCAGAAAACTCTGCATTTTTTAAATTTTGGTTAGGGTAATGATTAGATGTGAATATTCAGAAAACTCTGAATTTTTTAAATTTTGTTTAGGGTAATGATTAGATGTGAATATTCAGAAAACTCTGAATTTTTTTAATTTTGGTTAGGGTAATGATTAGATGTGAATATTCAGAAAACTCTGAATTTTTTTAATTTTAGTTAGGGTAATGATTAGATGTGAATATTCAGAAAACTCTGAATTTTTTTAATTTTGGTTAGGGTAATGATTAGATGTGAATATTCAGAAAACTCTGAATTTTTTTAATTTTAGTTAGGGTAATGATTAGATGTGAATATTCAGAAAACTCTGCATTTTTTAAATTTTGGTTAGGGTAATGATTAGATGTGAATATTCAGAAAACTCTGAATTTTTTTAATTTTAGTTAGGGTAATGATTAGATGTGAATATTCAGAAAACTCTGAATTTTTTTAATTTTGGTTAGGGTAATGATTAGATGTGAATATTCAGAAAACTCTGAATTTTTTTAATTTTAGTTAGGGTAATGATTAGATGTGAATATTCAGAAAACTCTGAATTTTTTTAATTTTTGTTAGGGTAGTGATTAGATGTGAATATTCAGAAAACTCTGCATTTTTTTAATTTTGGTTAGGGTAATGATTAGATGTGAATATTCAGAAAACTCTGAATTTTTTTAATTTTGGTTAGGGTAATGATTAGATGTGAATATTCAGAAAACTCTGCATTTTTTTAATTTTGGTTAGGGTAATGATTAGATGTGAATATTCAGAAAACTCTGAATTTTTTAAATTTTAGTTAGGGTAATGATTAGATGTGAATATTCAGAAAACTCTGAATTTTTGTAATTTTGGTTAGGGTAGTGATTAGATGTGAATATTCAGAAAACTCTGCATTTTTTAAATTTTGGTTAGGGTAATGATTAGATGTGAATATTCAGAAGACTCTGATTTTTTTAAATTTTAGTTAGGGTAATGATTAGATGTGAATATTCAGAAAACTCTGAATTTTTTTAATTTTAGTTAGGGTAATGATTAGATGTGAATATTCAGAAAACTCTGAATTTTTTTAATTTTAGTTAGGGTAATGATTAGATGTGAATATTCAGAAAACTCTGAATTTTTTTAATTTTAGTTAGGGTAATGATTAGATGTGAATATTCAGAAAACTCTGAATTTTTTTAATTTTAGTTAGGGTAATGATTAGATGTGAATATTCAGAAAACTCTGAATTTTTTTAATTTTAGTTAGGGTAATGATTAGATGTGAATATTCAGAAAACTCTGAATTTTTTTAATTTTGGTTAGGGTAATGATTAGATGTGAATATTCAGAAAACTCTGAATTTTTTTAATTTTAGTTAGGGTAATGATTAGATGTGAATATTCAGAAAACTCTGAATTTTTTTAATTTTGGTTAGGGTAATGATTAGATGTGAATATTCAGAAAACTCTGAATTTTTTTAATTTTAGTTAGGGTAATGATTAGATGTGAATATTCAGAAAACTCTGAATTTTTTTAATTTTGGTTAGGGTAATGATTAGATGTGAATATTCAGAAAACTCTGAATTTTTTTAATTTTAGTTAGGGTAATGATTAGATGTGAATATTCAGAAAACTCTGCATTTTTTAAATTTTGGTTAGGGTAATGATTAGATGTGAATATTCAGAAAACTCTGAATTTTTTTAATTTTAGTTAGGGTAATGATTAGATGTGAATATTCAGAAAACTCTGAATTTTTTTAATTTTAGTTAGGGTAATGATTAGATGTGAATATTCAGAAAACTCTGCATTTTTTTAATTTTGGTTAGGGTAATGATTAGATGTGAATATTCAGAAAACTCTGCATTTTTTTAATTTTGGTTAGGGTAATGATTAGATGTGATAATTCAGAAAACTCTGAATTTTTTAAATTTTGGTTAGGGTAATGATTAGATGTGAATATTCAGAAAACTCTGCATTTTTTAAATTTTGGTTAGGGTAATGATTAGATGTGAATATTCAGAAAACTCTGAATTTTTTAAATTTTAGGTAGGGTAATGATTAGATGTGAATATTCAGAAAACTCTGAATTTTTTTAATTTTCGTTAGGGTAGTGATTAGATGTGAATATTCAGAAAACTCTGCATTTTTTAAATTTTGGTTAGGGTAATGATTAGATGTGAATATTCAGAAAACTCTGAATTTTTTAAATTTTGGTTAGGGTAATGATTAGATGTGAATATTCAGACAACTCTGAATTTTTTTAATTTTAGTTAGGGTAATGATTAGATGTGAATATTCAGAAAACTCTGAATTTTTTTAATTTTGGTTAGGGTAATGATTAGATGTGAATATTCAGAAAACTCTGAATTTTTTTAATTTTAGTTAGGGTAATGATTAGATGTGAATATTCAGAAAACTCTGAATTTTTTTAATTTGTGTTAGGGTAGTGATTAGATGTGAATATTCAGAAAACTCTGCATTTTTTAAATTTTGGTTAGGGTAATGATTAGATGTGAATATTCAGAAAACTCTGAATTTTTTAAATTTTGGTTAGGGTAGTGATTAGATGTGAATATTCAGAAAACTCTGAATTTTTTAAATTTTGGTTAGGGTAGTGATAAGATGTGAATATTCAGAAAACTCTGCATTTTTTAAATTTTGGTTAGGGTAATGATTAGATGTGAATATTCAGAAAACTCTGCATTTTTTTAATTTTGGTTAGGGTAATGATTAGATGTGATAATTCAGAAAACTCTGAATTTTTTAAATTTTGGTTAGGGTAATGATTAGATGTGAATATTCAGAAAACTCTGAATTTTTTAAATTTTGGTTAGGGTAATGATTAGATGTGAATATTCAGAAAACTCTGAATTTTTTTAATTTTAGTTACGGTAATGATTAGATGTGAATATTCAGAAAACTCTGAATTTTTTTAATTTTGGTTAGGGTAATGATTAGATGTGAATATTCAGAAAACTCTGAATTTTTTAAATTTTAGTTAGGGTAATGATTAGATGTGAATATTCAGAAAACTCTGAATTTTTTTAATTTTGGTTAGGGTAATGATTAGATGTGAATATTCAGAAAACTCTGAATTTTTTAAATTTTAGTTAGGGTAATGATTAGATGTGAATATTCAGAAAACTCTGAATTTTTTTAATTTTGGTTAGGGTAGTGATTAGATGTGAATATTCAGAAAACTCTGCATTTTTTTAATTTTGGTTAGGGTAATGATTAGATGTGAATATTCAGAAAACTCTGAATTTTTTTAATTTTGGTTAGGGTAATGATTAGATGTGAATATTCAGAAAACTCTGAATTTTTTAAATTTTAGTTAGGGTAATGATTAGATGTGAATATTCAGAAAACTCTGCATTTTTTTAATTTTGGTTAGGGTAATGATTAGATGTGAATATTCAGAAAACTCTGAATTTTTTAAATTTTAGTTAGGGTAATGATTAGATGTGAATATTCAGAAAACTCTGAATTTTTTTAATTTTGGTTAGGGTAGTGATTAGATGTGAATATTCAGAAAACTCTGCATTTTTTTAATTTTGGTTAGGGTAATGATTAGATGTGAATATTCAGAAAACTCTGAATTTTTTTAATTTTGGTTAGGGTAATGATTAGATGTGAATATTCAGAAAACTCTGAATTTCTTTAATTTTAGTTAGGGTAATGATTAGATATGAATATTCAGAAAACTCTGAATTTTTTAATTTTGGTTAGGGTAATGATTAGATGTGAATATTCAGAAGACTCTGAATTTTTTTAATTTTGGTTAGGGTAATGATTAGATGTGAATATTCAGAAAACTCTGAATTTTTTTAATTTTGGTTAGGGTAGTGATTAGATGTGAATATTCAGAAAACTCTGAATTTGTTAAATTTTGGTTAGGGTAGTGATTAGATGTGAATATTCAGAAAACTCTGAATTTTTTTAATTTTGGTTAGGGTAGTGATTAGATGTGAATATTCAGAAAACTCTGCATTTTTTTAATTTTGGTTAGGGTAATGATTAGATGTGAATATTCAGAAAACTCTGCATTTTTTTAATTTTGGTTAGGGTAATGATTAGATGTGATAATTCAGAAAACTCTTAATTTTTTAAATTTTGGTTAGTGTAATGATTAGATGTGAATATTCAGAAAACTCTGCATTTTTTTAATTTTGGTTAGGGTAATGATTAGATGTGAATATTAAGAAAACTCTGAATTTTTTTAATTTTGGTTAGGGTAATGATTAGATGTGAATATTCAGAAAACTCTGAATTTTTGTAATTTTGGTTAGGGTAATGATTAGATGTGAATATTCAGAAAACTCTGAATTTTTAAAATTTTAGTTAGGGTAATGATTAGATGTGAATATTCAGAAAACTCTGAATTTTTTTAATTTTGGTTAGGGTAGTGATTAGATGTGAATATTCAGAAAACTCTGCATTTTTTTAATTTTGGTTAGGGTAATGATTAGATGTGAATATTCAGAAAACTCTGAATTTTGTTAATTTTGGTTAGGGTAATGATTAGATGTGAATATTCAGAAAACTCTGAATTTTTTTAATTTTAGTTAGGGTAATGATTAGATGTGAATATTCAGAAAACTCTGAATTTTTTTAATTTTGGTTAGGGTAATGATTAGATGTGAATATTCAGAAAACTCTGAATTTTTTTAATTTTAGTTAGGGTAATGATTAGATGTGAATATTCAGAAAACTCTGAATTTTTTTAATTTTGGTTAGGGTAGTGATTAGATGTGAATATTCAGAAAACTCTGCATTTTTTAAATTTTGGTTAGGGTAATGATTAGATGTGAATATTCAGAAAACTCTGCATTTTTTTAATTTTGGTTAGGGTAATGATTAGATGTGATAATTCAGAAAACTCTTAATTTTTTAAATTTTGGTTAGTGTAATGATTAGATGTGAATATTCAGAAAACTCTGCATTTTTTTAATTTTGGTTAGGGTAATGATTAGATGTGAATATTAAGAAAACTCTGAATTTTTTTAATTTTGGTTAGGGTAATGATTAGATGTGAATATTCAGAAAACTCTGAATTTTTGTAATTTTGGTTAGGGTAATGATTAGATGTGAATATTCAGAAAACTCTGAATTTTTAAAATTTTAGTTAGGGTAATGATTAGATGTGAATATTCAGAAAACTCTGAATTTTTTTAATTTTGGTTAGGGTAGTGATTAGATGTGAATATTCAGAAAACTCTGCATTTTTTTAATTTTGGTTAGGGTAATGATTAGATGTGAATATTCAGAAAACTCTGAATTTTTTTAATTTTGGTTAGGGTAATGATTAGATGTGAATATTCAGAAAACTCTGAATTTTTTAAATTTTAGTTAGGGTAATGATTAGATGTGAATATTCAGAAAACTCTGAATTTTTTTAATTTTGGTTAGGGTAATGATTAGATGTGAATATTCAGAAAACTCTGAATTTTTTTAATTTTAGTTAGGGTAATGATTAGATGTGAATATTCAGAAAACTCTGAATTTTTTTAATTTTGGTTAGGGTAGTGATTAGATGTGAATATTCAGAAAACTCTGCATTTTTTTAATTTTGGTTAGGGTAATGATTAGATGTGAATATTCAGAAAACTCTGAATTTTTTAAATTTTGGTTAGGGTAGTGATTAGATGTGAATATTCAGAAAACTCTGAATTTTTTTAATTTTGGTTAGGGTAGTGATTAGATGTGAATATTCAGAAAACTCTGCATTTTTTTAATTTTGGTTAGGGTAATGATTAGATGTGAATATTCAGAAAACTCTGAATTTTTTAAATTTTGGTTAGGGTAATGATTAGATGTGAATATTCAGAAAACTCTGAATTTTTTTAATTTTGGTTAGGGTAATGATTAGATGTGAATATTCAGAAAACTCTGAATTTTTTTAATTTTGGTTAGGGTAATGATTAGATGTGAATATTCAGAAAACTCTGAATTTTTTTAATTTTGGTTAGGGTAATGATTAGATGTGAATATTCAGAAAACTCTGAATTTTTTTAATTTTAGTTAGGGTAATGATTAGATGTGAATATTCAGAAAACTCTGAATTTTTTTAATTTTGGTTAGGGTAATGATTAGATGTGAATATTCAGAAAACTCTGAATTTTTTAAATTTTAGTTAGGGTAATGATTAGATGTGAATATTCAGAAAACTCTGAATTTTTGTAATTTTGGTTAGGGTAATGATTAGATGTGAATATTCAGAAAACTCTGCATTTTTTTAATTTTGGTTAGGGTAATGATTAGATGTGAATATTCAGAAAACTCTGAATTTTTTAAATTTTAGTTAGGGTAATGATTAGATGTGAATATTCAGAAAACTCTGAATTTTTTTAATTTTGGTTAGGGTAGTGATTAGATGTGAATATTCAGAAAACTCTGCATTTTTTTAATTTTGGTTAGGGTAATGATTAGATGTGAATATTCAGAAAACTCTGAATTTCTTTAATTTTAGTTAGGGTAATGATTAGATATGAATATTCAGAAAACTCTGAATTTTTTTAATTTTGGTTAGGGTAATGATTAGATGTGAATATTCAGAAAACTCTGAATTTTTTTAATTTTAGTTAAGGTAATGATTAGATGTGAATATTCAGAAAACTCTGAATTTTTTTAATTTTGGTTAGGGTAGTGATTAGATGTGAATATTCAGAAAACTCTGAATTTTTTAAATTTTGGTTAGGATAGTGATTAGATGTGAATATTCAGAAAACTCTGAATTTTTTTAATTTTAGTTAGGGTAGTGATTAGATGTGAATATTCAGAAAACTCTGCATTTTTTAAATTTTGGTTAGGGTAATGATTAGATGTGAATATTCAGAAAACTCTGCATTTTTTTAATTTTGGTTAGGGTAATGATTAGATGTGATAATTCAGAAAACTCTTAATTTTTTAAATTTTGGTTAGGGTAATGATTAGATGTGAATATTCAGAAAACTCTGCATTTTTTTAATTTTGGTTAGGGTAATGATTAGATGTGAATATTCAGAAAACTCTGAATTTTTTAAATTTTGGTTAGGGTAATGATTAGATGTGAATATTCAGAAAACTCTGAATTTTTTTAATTTTGGTTAGGGTAATGATTAGATGTGAATATTCAGAAAACTCTGAATTTTTTTAATTTTGGTTAGGGTAATGATTAGATGTGAATATTCAGAAAACTCTGAATTTTTTTAATTTTAGTTAGGGTAATGATTAGATGTGAATATTCAGAAAACTCTGAATTTTTTTAATTTTGGTTAGGGTAATGATTAGATGTGAATATTCAGAAAACTCTGAATTTTTTAAATTTTAGTTAGGGTAATGATTAGATGTGAATATTCAGAAAACTCTGAATTTTTTTAATTTTGGTTAGGGTAGTGATTAGATGTGAATATTCAGAAAACTCTGCATTTTTTTAATTTTGGTTAGGGTAATGATTAGATGTGAATATTCAGAAAACTCTGAATTTTTTTAATTTTGGTTAGGGTAATGATTAGATGTGAATATTCAGAAAACTCTGAATTTTTTTAATTTTAGTTAGGGTAATGATTAGATGTGAATATTCAGAAAACTCTGCATTTTTTAAATTTTGGTTAGGGTAATGATTAGATGTGAATATTCAGAAAACTCTGAATTTTTTAAATTTTGGTTAGGGTAATGATTAGATGTGAATATTCAGAAAACTCTGAATTTTTTTAATTTTGGTTAGGGTAATGATTAGATGTGAATATTCAGAAAACTCTGAATTTTTGTAATTTTGGTTAGGGTAATGATTAGATGTGAATATTCAGAAAACTCTGAATTTTTTAAATTTTGGTTAGGGTAATGATTAGATGTGAATATTCAGAAAACTCTGAATTTTTTAAATTTTAGTTAGGGTAATGATTAGATGTGAATATTCAGAAAACTCTGAATTTTTTTAATTTTGGTTAGGGTAGTGATTAGATGTGAATATTCAGAAAACTCTGCATTTTTTTAATTTTTGTTAGGGTAATGATTAGATGTGAATATTCAGAAAACTCTGCATTTTTTTAATTTTGGTTAGGGTAATGATTAGATGTGAATATTCAGAAAACTCTGAATTTTTTTAATTTTGGTTAGGGTAATGATTAGATGTGAATATTCAGAAAACTCTGAATTTTTTTAATTTTGGTTAGGGTAATGATTAGATGTGAATATTCAGAAAACTCTGAATTTTTTTAATTTTGGTTAGGGTAATGATTAGATGTGAATATTCAGAAAACTCTGAAATTTTGTAATTTTGGTTAGGGTAATGATTAGATGTGAATATTCAGAAAACTCTGAATTTTTTAAATTTTGGTTAGGGTAATGATTAGATGTGAATATTCAGAAAACTCTGAAATTTTGTAATTTTGGTTAGGGTAATGATTAGATGTGAATATTCAGAAAACTCTGAATTTTTTAAATTTTGGTTAGGGTAATGATTAGATGTGAATATTCAGAAAACTCTGAATTTTTTTAATTTTGGTTAGGGTAATGATTAGATGTGAATATTCAGAAAACTCTCAATTTTTGTAATTTTGGTTAGGGTAATGATTAGATGTGAATATTCAGAAAACTCTGAATTTTTTAAATTTTGGTTAGGGTAATGATTAGATGTGAATATTCAGAAAACTCTGAATTTTTTTAATTTTAGTTAGGGTAATGATTAGATGTGAATATTCAGAAAACTCTGAATTTTTTAATTTTGGTTAGGGTAATGATTAGATGTGAATATTCAGAAAACTCTGCATTTTTTTAATTTTGGTTAGGGTAATGATTAGATGTGAATATTCAGAAAACTCTGCATTTTTTTAATTTTGGTTAGGGTAATGATTAGATGTGAATATTCAGAAAACTCTGCATTTTTTTAATTTTTGTTAGGGTAATGATTAGATGTGAATATTCAGAAAACTCTGCATTTTTTTAATTTTGGTTAGGGTAATGATTAGATGTGAATATTCAGAAAACTCTGCATTTTTTTAATTTTGGTTAGAGTAATGATTAGATGTGAATATTCAGAAAACTCTGAATTTTTTTAATTTTGGTTAGGGTAATGATTAGATGTGAATATTCAGAAAACTCTGAATTTTTTTAATTTTGGTTAGGGTAATGATTAGATGTGAATATTCAGAAAACTCTGAATTTTTGTAATTTTGGTTAGGGTAGTGATTAGATGTGAATATTCAGAAAACTCTGCATTTTTTTAATTTTGGTTAGGGTAATGATTAGATGTGAATATTCAGAAAACTCTGAATTTTTTTAATTTTGGTTAGGGTAATGATTAGATGTGAATATTCAGAAAACTCTGAATTTTTTTAATTTTAGTTAGGGTAATGATTAGATGTGAATATTCAGAAAACTCTGCATTTTTTAAATTTTGGTTAGGGTAATGATTAGATGTGAATATTCAGAAAACTCTGATTTTTTTTAATTTTAGTTAGGGTAATGATTAGATGTGAATATTCAGAAAACTCTGAATTTTTTTAATTTTGGTTAGGGTAATGATTAGATGTGAATATTCAGAAAACTCTGAATTTTTTTAATTTTAGTTAGGGTAATGATTAGATGTGAATATTCAGAAAACTCTGAATTTTTTTAATTTTGGTTAGGGTAGTGATTAGATGTGAATATTCAGAAAACTCTGCATTTTTTAAATTTTGGTTAGGGTAATGATTAGATGTGAATATTCAGAAAACTCTGAATTTTTTAAATTTTGGTTAGGGTAGTGATTAGATGTGAATATTCAGAAAACTCTGAATTTTTTTAATTTTGGTTAGGGTAGTGATTAGATGTGAATATTCAGAAAACTCTGCATTTTTTAAATTTTGGTTAGGGTAATGATTAGATGTGAATATTCAGAAAACTCTGCATTTTTTTAATTTTGGTTAGGGTAATGATTAGATGTGATAATTCAGAAAACTCTGAATTTTTTAAATTTTGGTTAGGGTAATGATTAGATGTGAATATTCAGAAAACTCTGCATTTTTTTAATTTTGGTTAGGGTAATGATTAGATGTGAATATTCAGAAAACTCTGAATTTTTTAAATTTTGGTTAGGGTAATGATTAGATGTGAATATTCAGAAAACTCTGAATTTTTTTAATTTTGGTTAGGTTAATGATTAGATGTGAATATTCAGAAAACTCTGAATTTTTTTAATTTTGGTTAGGGTAATGATTAGATGTGAATATTCAGAAAACTCTGAATTTTTAAAATTTTAGTTAGGGTAATGATTAGATGTGAATATTCAGAAAACTCTGCATTTTTTAAATTTTGGTTAGGGTAATGATTAGATGTGAATATTCAGAAAACTTTGAATTTTTTTAATTTTGGTTAGGGTAATGATTAGATGTGAATATTCAGAAAACTCTGAATTTTTGTAATTTTGGTTAGGGTAATGATTAGATGTGAATATTCAGAAAACTCTTAATTTTTTTAATTTTGGTTAGGGTAATGATTAGATGTGAATATTCAGAAAACTCTGAATTTTTTAAATTTTAGTTAGGGTAATGATTAGATGTGAATATTCAGACAACTCTGAATTTTTTTAATTTTAGTTAGGGTCGTGATTAGATGTGAATATTCAGAAAACTCTGAATTTTTTTAATTTTGGTTAGGGTAATGATTAGATGTGAATATTCAGAAAACTCTGCATTTTTTTAATTTTGGTTAGGGTAATGATTAGATGTGAATATTCAGAAAACTCTGAATTTTTTTAATTTTGGTTAGGGTAATGATTAGATGTGAATATTCAGAAAACTCTGAATTCTTTTAATTTTGGTTAGGGTAATGATTAGATGTGAATATTCAGAAAACTCTGAATTTTTGTAATTTTGGTTAGGGTAATGATTAGATGTGAATATTCAGAAAACTCTGAATTTTTTTAATTTTGGTTAGGGTAATGATTAGATGTGAATATTCAGAAAACTCTGAATTTTTTAAATTTTAGTTAGGGTAATGATTAGATGTGAATATTCAGAAAACTCTGAATTTTTTAAATTTTGGTTAGGGTAGTGATTAGATGTGAATATTCAGAAAACTCTGCATTTTTTTAATTTTGGTTAGGGTAATGATTAGATGTGAATATTCAGAAAACTCTGAATTTTTTTAATTTTGGTTAGGGTAATGATTAGATGTGAATATTCAGAAAACTCTGAATTTTTTAAATTTTAGTTAGGGTAATGATTAGATGTGAATATTCAGAAAACTCTGAATTTTTTAAATTTTGGTTAGGGTAATGATTAGATGTGAATATTCAGAAAACTCTGAATTTTTTTAATTTTAGTTAGGGTAATGATTAGATGTGAATATTCAGAAAACTCTGAATTTTTTAAATTTTGGTTAGGGTAGTGATTAGATGTGAATATTCAGAAAACTCTGCATTTTTTTAATTTTGGTTAGGGTAATGATTAGATGTGAATATTCAGAAAACTCTGAATTTTTTAAATTTTGGTTAGGGTAGTGATTAGATGTGAATATTCAGAAAACTCTGAATTTTTTTAATTTTGGTTAGGGTAGTGATTAGATGTGAATATTCAGAAAACTCTGAATTTTTTTAATTTTAGTTAGGGTAATGATTAGATGTGAATATTCAGAAAACTCTGAATTTTTTTAATTTTGGTTAGGGTAATGATTAGATGTGAATATTCAGAAAACTCTGAATTTTTTTAATTTTAGTTAGGGTAATGATTAGATGTGAATATTCAGAAAACTCTGAATTTTTTTAATTTTGGTTAGGGTAGTGATTAGATGTGAATATTCAGAAAACTCTGCATTTTTTAAATTTTGGTTAGGGTAATGATTAGATGTGAATATTCAGAAAACTCTGCATTTTTTTAATTTTGGTTAGGGTAATGATTAGATGTGATAATTCAGAAAACTCTTAATTTTTTAAATTTTGGTTAGTGTAATGATTAGATGTGAATATTCAGAAAACTCTGCATTTTTTTAATTTTGGTTAGGGTAATGATTAGATGTGAATATTAAGAAAACTCTGAATTTTTTTAATTTTGGTTAGGGTAATGATTAGATGTGAATATTCAGAAAACTCTGAATTTTTGTAATTTTGGTTAGGGTAATGATTAGATGTGAATATTCAGAAAACTCTGAATTTTTAAAATTTTAGTTAGGGTAATGATTAGATGTGAATATTCAGAAAACTCTGAATTTTTTTAATTTTGGTTAGGGTAGTGATTAGATGTGAATATTCAGAAAACTCTGCATTTTTTTAATTTTGGTTAGGGTAATGATTAGATGTGAATATTCAGAAAACTCTGAATTTTTTTAATTTTGGTTAGGGTAATGATTAGATGTGAATATTCAGAAAACTCTGAATTTTTTAAATTTTAGTTAGGGTAATGATTAGATGTGAATATTCAGAAAACTCTGAATTTTTTTAATTTTGGTTAGGGTAATGATTAGATGTGAATATTCAGAAAACTCTGAATTTTTTTAATTTTAGTTAGGGTAATGATTAGATGTGAATATTCAGAAAACTCTGAATTTTTTTAATTTTGGTTAGGGTAGTGATTAGATGTGAATATTCAGAAAACTCTGCATTTTTTTAATTTTGGTTAGGGTAATGATTAGATGTGAATATTCAGAAAACTCTGAATTTTTTAAATTTTGGTTAGGGTAGTGATTAGATGTGAATATTCAGAAAACTCTGAATTTTTTTAATTTTGGTTAGGGTAGTGATTAGATGTGAATATTCAGAAAACTCTGCATTTTTTTAATTTTGGTTAGGGTAATGATTAGATGTGAATATTCAGAAAACTCTGAATTTTTTAAATTTTGGTTAGGGTAATGATTAGATGTGAATATTCAGAAAACTCTGAATTTTTTTAATTTTGGTTAGGGTAATGATTAGATGTGAATATTCAGAAAACTCTGAATTTTTTTAATTTTGGTTAGGGTAATGATTAGATGTGAATATTCAGAAAACTCTGAATTTTTTTAATTTTGGTTAGGGTAATGATTAGATGTGAATATTCAGAAAACTCTGAATTTTTTTAATTTTAGTTAGGGTAATGATTAGATGTGAATATTCAGAAAACTCTGAATTTTTTTAATTTTGGTTAGGGTAATGATTAGATGTGAATATTCAGAAAACTCTGAATTTTTTAAATTTTAGTTAGGGTAATGATTAGATGTGAATATTCAGAAAACTCTGAATTTTTGTAATTTTGGTTAGGGTAATGATTAGATGTGAATATTCAGAAAACTCTGCATTTTTTTAATTTTGGTTAGGGTAATGATTAGATGTGAATATTCAGAAAACTCTGAATTTTTTAAATTTTAGTTAGGGTAATGATTAGATGTGAATATTCAGAAAACTCTGAATTTTTTTAATTTTGGTTAGGGTAGTGATTAGATGTGAATATTCAGAAAACTCTGCATTTTTTTAATTTTGGTTAGGGTAATGATTAGATGTGAATATTCAGAAAACTCTGAATTTCTTTAATTTTAGTTAGGGTAATGATTAGATATGAATATTCAGAAAACTCTGAATTTTTTTAATTTTGGTTAGGGTAATGATTAGATGTGAATATTCAGAAAACTCTGAATTTTTTTAATTTTAGTTAAGGTAATGATTAGATGTGAATATTCAGAAAACTCTGAATTTTTTTAATTTTGGTTAGGGTAGTGATTAGATGTGAATATTCAGAAAACTCTGAATTTTTTAAATTTTGGTTAGGATAGTGATTAGATGTGAATATTCAGAAAACTCTGAATTTTTTTAATTTTAGTTAGGGTAGTGATTAGATGTGAATATTCAGAAAACTCTGCATTTTTTAAATTTTGGTTAGGGTAATGATTAGATGTGAATATTCAGAAAACTCTGCATTTTTTTAATTTTGGTTAGGGTAATGATTAGATGTGATAATTCAGAAAACTCTTAATTTTTTAAATTTTGGTTAGGGTAATGATTAGATGTGAATATTCAGAAAACTCTGCATTTTTTTAATTTTGGTTAGGGTAATGATTAGATGTGAATATTCAGAAAACTCTGAATTTTTTAAATTTTGGTTAGGGTAATGATTAGATGTGAATATTCAGAAAACTCTGAATTTTTTTAATTTTGGTTAGGGTAATGATTAGATGTGAATATTCAGAAAACTCTGAATTTTTTTAATTTTGGTTAGGGTAATGATTAGATGTGAATATTCAGAAAACTCTGAATTTTTTTAATTTTAGTTAGGGTAATGATTAGATGTGAATATTCAGAAAACTCTGAATTTTTTTAATTTTGGTTAGGGTAATGATTAGATGTGAATATTCAGAAAACTCTGAATTTTTTAAATTTTAGTTAGGGTAATGATTAGATGTGAATATTCAGAAAACTCTGAATTTTTTTAATTTTGGTTAGGGTAGTGATTAGATGTGAATATTCAGAAAACTCTGCATTTTTTTAATTTTGGTTAGGGTAATGATTAGATGTGAATATTCAGAAAACTCTGAATTTTTTTAATTTTGGTTAGGGTAATGATTAGATGTGAATATTCAGAAAACTCTGAATTTTTTTAATTTTAGTTAGGGTAATGATTAGATGTGAATATTCAGAAAACTCTGCATTTTTTAAATTTTGGTTAGGGTAATGATTAGATGTGAATATTCAGAAAACTCTGAATTTTTTAAATTTTGGTTAGGGTAATGATTAGATGTGAATATTCAGAAAACTCTGAATTTTTTTAATTTTGGTTAGGGTAATGATTAGATGTGAATATTCAGAAAACTCTGAATTTTTGTAATTTTGGTTAGGGTAATGATTAGATGTGAATATTCAGAAAACTCTGAATTTTTTAAATTTTGGTTAGGGTAATGATTAGATGTGAATATTCAGAAAACTCTGAATTTTTTAAATTTTAGTTAGGGTAATGATTAGATGTGAATATTCAGAAAACTCTGAATTTTTTAAATTTTGGTTAGGGTAGTGATTAGATGTGAATATTCAGAAAACTCTGCATTTTTTTAATTTTTGTTAGGGTAATGATTAGATGTGAATATTCAGAAAACTCTGCATTTTTTTAATTTTGGTTAGGGTAATGATTAGATGTGAATATTCAGAAAACTCTGAATTTTTTTAATTTTGGTTAGGGTAATGATTAGATGTGAATATTCAGAAAACTCTGAATTTTTTTAATTTTGGTTAGGGTAATGATTAGATGTGAATATTCAGAAAACTCTGAATTTTTTTAATTTTGGTTAGGGTAATGATTAGATGTGAATATTCAGAAAACTCTGAAATTTTGTAATTTTGGTTAGGGTAATGATTAGATGTGAATATTCAGAAAACTCTGAATTTTTTAAATTTTGGTTAGGGTAATGATTAGATGTGAATATTCAGAAAACTCTGAAATTTTGTAATTTTGGTTAGGGTAATGATTAGATGTGAATATTCAGAAAACTCTGAATTTTTTAAATTTTGGTTAGGGTAATGATTAGATGTGAATATTCAGAAAACTCTGAATTTTTTTAATTTTGGTTAGGGTAATGATTAGATGTGAATATTCAGAAAACTCTCAATTTTTGTAATTTTGGTTAGGGTAATGATTAGATGTGAATATTCAGAAAACTCTGAATTTTTTAAATTTTGGTTAGGGTAATGATTAGATGTGAATATTCAGAAAACTCTGAATTTTTTTAATTTTAGTTAGGGTAATGATTAGATGTGAATATTCAGAAAACTCTGAATTTTTTAATTTTGGTTAGGGTAATGATTAGATGTGAATATTCAGAAAACTCTGCATTTTTTTAATTTTGGTTAGGGTAATGATTAGATGTGAATATTCAGAAAACTCTGCATTTTTTTAATTTTGGTTAGGGTAATGATTAGATGTGAATATTCAGAAAACTCTGCATTTTTTTAATTTTTGTTAGGGTAATGATTAGATGTGAATATTCAGAAAACTCTGCATTTTTTTAATTTTGGTTAGGGTAATGATTAGATGTGAATATTCAGAAAACTCTGCATTTTTTTAATTTTGGTTAGAGTAATGATTAGATGTGAATATTCAGAAAACTCTGAATTTTTTTAATTTTGGTTAGGGTAATGATTAGATGTGAATATTCAGAAAACTCTGAATTTTTTTAATTTTGGTTAGGGTAATGATTAGATGTGAATATTCAGAAAACTCTGAATTTTTGTAATTTTGGTTAGGGTAGTGATTAGATGTGAATATTCAGAAAACTCTGCATTTTTTTAATTTTGGTTAGGGTAATGATTAGATGTGAATATTCAGAAAACTCTGAATTTTTTTAATTTTGGTTAGGGTAATGATTAGATGTGAATATTCAGAAAACTCTGAATTTTTTTAATTTTAGTTAGGGTAATGATTAGATGTGAATATTCAGAAAACTCTGCATTTTTTAAATTTTGGTTAGGGTAATGATTAGATGTGAATATTCAGAAAACTCTGATTTTTTTTAATTTTAGTTAGGGTAATGATTAGATGTGAATATTCAGAAAACTCTGAATTTTTTTAATTTTGGTTAGGGTAATGATTAGATGTGAATATTCAGAAAACTCTGAATTTTTTTAATTTTAGTTAGGGTAATGATTAGATGTGAATATTCAGAAAACTCTGAATTTTTTTAATTTTGGTTAGGGTAGTGATTAGATGTGAATATTCAGAAAACTCTGCATTTTTTAAATTTTGGTTAGGGTAATGATTAGATGTGAATATTCAGAAAACTCTGAATTTTTTAAATTTTGGTTAGGGTAGTGATTAGATGTGAATATTCAGAAAACTCTGAATTTTTTTAATTTTGGTTAGGGTAGTGATTAGATGTGAATATTCAGAAAACTCTGCATTTTTTAAATTTTGGTTAGGGTAATGATTAGATGTGAATATTCAGAAAACTCTGCATTTTTTTAATTTTGGTTAGGGTAATGATTAGATGTGATAATTCAGAAAACTCTGAATTTTTTAAATTTTGGTTAGGGTAATGATTAGATGTGAATATTCAGAAAACTCTGCATTTTTTTAATTTTGGTTAGGGTAATGATTAGATGTGAATATTCAGAAAACTCTGAATTTTTTAAATTTTGGTTAGGGTAATGATTAGATGTGAATATTCAGAAAACTCTGAATTTTTTTAATTTTGGTTAGGTTAATGATTAGATGTGAATATTCAGAAAACTCTGAATTTTTTTAATTTTGGTTAGGGTAATGATTAGATGTGAATATTCAGAAAACTCTGAATTTTTAAAATTTTAGTTAGGGTAATGATTAGATGTGAATATTCAGAAAACTCTGCATTTTTTAAATTTTGGTTAGGGTAATGATTAGATGTGAATATTCAGAAAACTTTGAATTTTTTTAATTTTGGTTAGGGTAATGATTAGATGTGAATATTCAGAAAACTCTGAATTTTTGTAATTTTGGTTAGGGTAATGATTAGATGTGAATATTCAGAAAACTCTTAATTTTTTTAATTTTGGTTAGGGTAATGATTAGATGTGAATATTCAGAAAACTCTGAATTTTTTAAATTTTAGTTAGGGTAATGATTAGATGTGAATATTCAGACAACTCTGAATTTTTTTAATTTTAGTTAGGGTCGTGATTAGATGTGAATATTCAGAAAACTCTGAATTTTTTTAATTTTGGTTAGGGTAATGATTAGATGTGAATATTCAGAAAACTCTGCATTTTTTAAATTTTGGTTAGGGTAATGATTAGATGTGAATATTCAGAAAACTCTGAATTTTTTTAATTTTGGTTAGGGTAATGATTAGATGTGAATATTCAGAAAACTCTGAATTCTTTTAATTTTGGTTAGGGTAATGATTAGATGTGAATATTCAGAAAACTCTGAATTTTTGTAATTTTGGTTAGGGTAATGATTAGATGTGAATATTCAGAAAACTCTGAATTTTTTTAATTTTGGTTAGGGTAATGATTAGATGTGAATATTCAGAAAACTCTGAATTTTTTAAATTTTAGTTAGGGTAATGATTAGATGTGAATATTCAGAAAACTCTGAATTTTTTAAATTTTGGTTAGGGTAGTGATTAGATGTGAATATTCAGAAAACTCTGCATTTTTTTAATTTTGGTTAGGGTAATGATTAGATGTGAATATTCAGAAAACTCTGAATTTTTTTAATTTTGGTTAGGGTAATGATTAGATGTGAATATTCAGAAAACTCTGAATTTTTTAAATTTTAGTTAGGGTAATGATTAGATGTGAATATTCAGAAAACTCTGAATTTTTTAAATTTTGGTTAGGGTAATGATTAGATGTGAATATTCAGAAAACTCTGAATTTTTTTAATTTTAGTTAGGGTAATGATTAGATGTGAATATTCAGAAAACTCTGAATTTTTTAAATTTTGGTTAGGGTAGTGATTAGATGTGAATATTCAGAAAACTCTGCATTTTTTTAATTTTGGTTAGGGTAATGATTAGATGTGAATATTCAGAAAACTCTGAATTTTTTAAATTTTGGTTAGGGTAGTGATTAGATGTGAATATTCAGAAAACTCTGAATTTTTTTAATTTTGGTTAGGGTAGTGATTAGATGTGAATATTCAGAAAACTCTGCATTTTTTAATTTTGGTTAGGGTAATGATTAGATGTGAATATTCAGAAAACTCTGCATTTTTTTAATTTTGGTTAGGGTAATGATTAGATGTGATAATTCAGAAAACTCTGAATTTTTTAAATTTTGGTTAGGGTAATGATTAGATGTGAATATTCAGAAAACTCTGCATTTTTTTAATTTTGGTTAGGGTAATGATTAGATGTGAATATTCAGAAAACTCTGAATTTTTTAAATTTCGGTTAGGGTAATGATTAGATGTGAATATTCAGAAAACTCTGAATTTTTTTAATTTTGGTTAGGGTAATGATTAGATGTGAATATTCAGAAAACTCTGAATTTTTTTAATTTTGGTTAGGGTAATGATTAGATGTGAATATTCAGAAAACTCTGAATTTTTTAAATTTTAGTTAGGGTAATGATTAGATGTGAATATTCAGAAAACTCTGAATTTTTTTAATTTTGGTTAGGGTAATGATTAGATGTGAATATTCAGAAAACTCTGAATTTTTTTAATTTTGGTTAGGGTAATGATTAGATGTGAATATTCAGAAAACTCTGAATTTTTTTAATTTTAGTTAGGCTAATGATTAGATGTGAATATTCAGAAAACTCTGAATTTTTTTAATTTTGGTTAGGGTAATGATTAGATGTGAATATTCAGAAAACTCTGAATTTTTTAAATTTTAGTTAGGGTAATGATTAGATGTGAATATTCAGAAAACTCTGAATTTTTTAAATTTTGGTTAGGGTAGTGATTAGATGTGAATATTCAGAAAACTCTGCATTTTTTTAATTTTGGTTAGGGTAATGATTAGATGTGAATATTCAGAAAACTCTGCATTTTTTTAATTTTGGTTAGGGTAATGATTAGATGTGAATATTCAGAAAACTCTGAATTTTTTTAATTTTGGTTAGGGTAATGATTAGATGTGAATATTCAGAAAACTCTTAATTTTTTTAATTTTAGTTAGGGTAATGATTAGATGTGAATATTCAGAAAACTCTGAATTTTTTTAATTTTGGTTAGGGTAATGATTAGATGTGAATATTCAGAAAACTCTGAATTTTTTTAATTTTGGTTAGGGTAATGATTAGATGTGAATATTCAGAAAACTCTGATTTTTTTTAATTTTAGTTAGGGTAATGATTAGATGTGAATATTCAGAAAACTCTGAATTTTTTTAATTTTGGTTAGGGTAATGATTAGATGTGAATATTAAGAAAACTCTGAATTTTTTTAATTTTAGTTAGGGTAATGATTAGATGTGAATATTCAGAAAACTCTGAATTTTTTTAATTTTGGTTAGGGTAGTGATTAGATGTGAATATTCAGAAAACTCTGCATTTTTTTAATTTTGGTTAGGGTAATGATTAGATGTGAATATTCAGAAAACTCTGAATTTTTTAAATTTTGGTTAGGGTAGTGATTAGATGTGAATATTCAGAAAACTCTGAATTTTTTTAATTTTGGTTAGGGTAGTGATTAGATGTGAATATTCAGAAAACTCTGCATTTTTTAAATTTTGGTTAGGGTAATGATTAGATGTGAATATTCAGAAAACTCTGCATTTTTTAAATTTTGGTTAGGGTAATGATTAGATGTGATAATTCAGAAAACTCTGAATTTTTTAAATGTTGGTTAGGGTAATGAATAGATGTGAATATTCAGAAAACTCTGAATTTTTTTAATTTTGGTTAGGGTAATGATTAGATGTGAATATTCAGAAAACTCTGAATTTTTGTAATTTTGGTTAGGGTAATGATTAGATGTGAATATTCAGAAAACTCTGAATTTTTTTAATTTTAGTTAGGGTAATGATTAGATGTGAATATTCAGAAAACTCTGCATTTTTTAAATTTTGGTTAGGGTAATGATTAGATGTGAATATTCAGAAAACTCTGCATTTTTTAAATTTTGGTTAGGGTAATGATTAGATGTGATAATTCAGAAAACTCTGAATTTTTTAAATGTTGGTTAGGGTAATGAATAGATGTGAATATTCAGAAAACTCTGAATTTTTTTAATTTTGGTTAGGGTAATGATTAGATGTGAATATTCAGAAAACTCTGAATTTTTTTAATTTTGGTTAGGGTAATGATTAGATGTGAATATTCAGAAAACTCTGCATTTTTTAAATTTTGGTTAGGGTAATGATTAGATGTGAATATTCAGAAAACTCTGAATTTTTTAAATTTTGGTTAGGGTAATGATTAGATGTGATAATTCAGAAAACTCTGAATTTTTTAAATGTTGGTTAGGGTAATGATTAGATGTGAATATTCAGAAAACTCTGCATTTTTGTAATTTTGGTTAGGGTAATGATTAGATGTGAATATTCAGAAAACTCTGAATTTTTTAAATTTTGGTTAGGGTAATGATTAGATGTGAATATTCAGAAAACTCTGAATTTTTTAAATTTTGGTTAGGGTAATGATTAGATGTGAATATTCAGAAAACTCTGAATTTTTTTAATTTTGGTTAGGGTAATGATTAGATGTGAATATTCAGAAAACTCTGAATTTTTTTAATTTTAGTTAGGCTAATGATTAGATGTGAATATTCAGAAAACTCTGAATTTTTTAAATTTTGGTTAGGGTAGTGATTAGATGTGAATATTCAGAAAACTCTGCATTTTTTTAATTTTGGTTAGGGTAATGATTAGATGTGAATATTCAGAAAACTCTGCATTTTTTTAATTTTGGTTAGGGTAATGATTAGATGTGAATATTCAGAAAACTCTGAATTTTTTTAATTTTGGTTAGGGTAATGATTAGATGTGAATATTCAGAAAACTCTGAATTTTTTTAATTTTAGTTAGGGTAATGATTAGATGTGAATATTCAGAAAACTCTGCATTTTTTTAATTTTGGTTAGGGTAATGATTAGATGTGAATATTCAGAAAACTCTGAATTTTTTAAATTTTGGTTAGGGTAGTGATTAGATGTGAATATTCAGAAAACTCTGAATTTTTTTAATTTTGGTTAGGATAGTGATTAGATGTGAATATTCAGAAAACTCTGAATTTTTTTAATTTTGGTTAGGGTAATGATTAGATGTGAATATTCAGAAAACTCTGCATTTTTTTAATTTTGGTTAGGGTAATGATTAGATGTGATAATTCAGAAAACTCTGATTTTTTTAAATTTTGGTTAGGGTAATGATTAGATGTGAATATTCAGAAAACTCTGCATTTTTTTAATTTTGGTTAGGGTAATGATTAGATGTGAATATTCAGAAAACTCTGAATTTTTTAAATTTTGGTTAGGGTAATGATTAGATGTGAATATTCAGAAAACTCTGAATTTTTTTAATTTTGGTTAGGGTAATGATTAGATGTGAATATTCAGAAAACTCTGAATTTTTTTAATTTTGGTTAGGGTAATGATTAGATGTGAATATTCAGAAAACTCTGCATTTTTTAAATTTTGGTTAGGGTAATGATTAGATGTGAATATTCAGAAAACTCTGCATTTTTTTAATTTTGGTTAGGGTAATGATTAGATGTGAATATTCAGAAAACTCTGCATTTTTTTAATTTTGGTTAGGGTAATGATTAGATGTGAATATTCAGAAAACTCTGAATTTTTTTAATTTTGGTTAGGGTAATGATTAGATGTGAATATTCAGAAAACTCTGAATTTTTTTGATTTTGGTTAGGGTAATGATTAGATGTGAATATTCAGAAAACTCTGAATTTTTTAAATTTTAGTTAGGGTAATGATTAGATGTGAATATTCAGAAAACTCTGAATTTTTTTAATTTTGGTTAGGGTAATGATTAGATGTGAATATTCAGAAAACTCTGAATTTTTTAAATTTTGGTTAGGGTAGTGATTAGATGTGAATATTCAGAAAACTCTGAATTTTTTTAATTTTGGTTAGGGTAGTGATTAGATGTGAATATTCAGAAAACTCTGCATTTTTTAAATTTTGGTTAGGGTAATGATTAGATGTGAATATTCAGAAAACTCTGCATTTTTTTAATTTTGGTTAGGGTAATGATTAGATGTGATAATTCAGAAAACTCTGAATTTTTTAAATGTTGGTTAGGGTAATGAATAGATGTGAATATTCAGAAAACTCTGCATTTTTGTAATTTTGGTTAGGGTAATGATTAGATGTGAATATTCAGAAAACTCTGAATTTTTTAAATTTTGGTTAGGGTAATGATTAGATGTGAATATTCAGAAAACTCTGAATTTTTTTAATTTTGGTTAGGGTAATGATTAGATGTGAATATTCAGAAAACTCTGAATTTTTTTAATTTTGGTTAGGGTAATGATTAGATGTGAATATTCAGAAAACTCTGAATTTTTTTAATTTTAGTTAGGCTAATGATTAGATGTGAATATTCAGAAAACTCTGAATTTTTTTAATTTTGGTTAGGGTAATGATTAGATGTGAATATTCAGAAAACTCTGAATTTTTTAAATTTTAGTTAGGGTAATGATTAGATGTGAATATTCAGAAAACTCTGAATTTTTTAAATTTTGGTTAGGGTAGTGATTAGATGTGAATATTCAGAAAACTCTGCATTTTTTAAATTTTGGTTAGGGTAATGATTAGATGTGAATATTCAGAAAACTCTGCATTTTTTTAATTTTGGTTAGGGTAATGATTAGATGTGAATATTCAGAAAACTCTGAATTTTTTTAATTTTGGTTAGGGTAATGATTAGATGTGAATATTCAGAAAACTCTGAATTTTTTTAATTTTAGTTAGGGTAATGATTAGATGTGAATATTCAGAAAACTCTGAATTTTTTTAATTTTTGTTAGGGTAATGATTAGATGTGAATATTCAGAAAACTCTGAATTTTTTTAATTTTAGTTAGGGTAATGATTAGATGTGAATATTCAGAAAACTCTGAATTTTTTTAATTTTGGTTAGGGTAGTGATAAGATGTGAATATTCAGAAAACTCTGCATTTTTTTAATTTTGGTTAGGGTAATGATTAGATGTGAATATTCAGAAAACTCTGAATTTTTTAAATTTTGGTTAGGGTAGTGATTAGATGTGAATATTCAGAAAACTCTGAATTTTTTTAATTTTGGTTAGGATAGTGATTAGATGTGAATATTCAGAAAACTCTGAATTTTTTTAATTTTGGTTAGGGTAATGATTAGATGTGAATATTCAGAAAACTCTGCATTTTTTTAATTTTGGTTAGGGTAATGATTAGATGTGATAATTCAGAAAACTCTGATTTTTTTAAATTTTGGTTAGGGTAATGATTAGATGTGAATATTCAGAAAACTCTGCATTTTTTTAATTTTGGTTAGGGTAATGATTAGATGTGAATATTCAGAAAACTCTGAATTTTTTAAATTTTGGTTAGGGTAATGATTAGATGTGAATATTCAGAAAACTCTGAATTTTTTTAATTTTGGTTAGGGTAATGATTAGATGTGAATATTCAGAAAACTCTGAATTTTTTTAATTTTGGTTAGGGTAATGATTAGATGTGAATATTCAGAAAACTCTGCATTTTTTAAATTTTGGTTAGGGTAATGATTAGATGTGAATATTCAGAAAACTCTGAATTTTTTTAATTTTGGTTAGGGTAATGATTAGATGTGAATATTCAGAAAACTCTGCATTTTTTAAATTTTGGTTAGGGTAATGATTAGATGTGAATATTCAGAAAACTCTGAATTTTTTTAATTTTGGTTAGGGTAATGATTAGATGTGAATATTCAGAAAACTCTGAATTTTTTTAATTTTGGTTAGGGTAATGATTAGATGTGAATATTCAGAAAACTCTGAATTTTTTAAATTTTAGTTAGGGTAATGATTAGATGTGAATATTCAGAAAACTCTGAATTTTTTTAATTTTGGTTAGGGTAATGATTAGATGTGAATATTCAGAAAACTCTGAATTTTTTTAATTTTAGTTAGGGTAATGATTAGATGTGAATATTCAGAAAACTCTGAATTTTTTTAATTTTGGTTAGGGTAACGATTAGATGTGAATATTCAGAAAACTCTGAATTTTTTTAATTTTAGTTAGGGTAATGATTAGATGTGAATATTCAGAAAACTCTGAATTTTTTTAATTTTGGTTAGGGTAACGATTAGATGTGAATATTCAGAAAACTCTGAATTTTTTTAATTTTGGTTAGGGTAGTGATTAGATGTGAATATTCAGAAAACTCTGCATTTTTTAAATTTTGGTTAGGGTAATGATTAGATGTGAATATTTAGAAAACTCTGAATTTTTTAAATTTTGGTTAGGGTAGTGATTAGATGTGAATATTCAGAAAACTCTGAATTTTTTTAATTTTGGTTAGGGTTATGATTAGATGTGAATATTCAGAAAACTCTGAATTTTTTAAATTTTAGTTAGGGTAATGATTAGATGTGAATATTCAGAAAACTCTGAATTTTTTAAATTTTGGTTAGGGTAATGATTAGATGTGAATATTCAGAAAACTCTGAATTTTTTTAATTTTGGTTAGGGTAATGATTAGATGTGAATATTCAGAAAACTCTGCATTTTTTTAATTTTGGTTAGGGTAATGATTAGATGTGAATATTCAGAAAACTCTGAATTTTTTTAATTTTAGTTAGGGTAATGATTAGATGTGAATATTCAGAAAACTCTGAATTTTTTTAATTTTGGTTAGGGTAGTGATTAGATGTGAATATTCAGAAAACTCTGCATTTTTTTAATTTTGGTTAGGGTAATGATTAGATTTGAATATTCAGAAAACTCTGAATTTTTTAAATTTTGGTTAGGGTAATGATTAGATGTGAATATTCAGAAAACTCTGCATTTTTTTAATTTTAGTTAGGGTAATGATTAGATGTGAATATTCAGAAAACTCTGCATTTTTTTAATTTTGGTTAGGGTAATGATTAGATGTGAATATTCAGAAAACTCTGAATTTTTTAAATTTTGGTTAGGGTAATGATTAGATGTGAATATTCAGAAAACTCTGAATTTTTTTAATTTTGGTTAGGGTAATGATTAGTTGTGAATATTCAAAAAACTCTGAATTTTTTTAATTTTGGTTAGGGTAATGATTAGATGTGAATATTCAGAAAACTCTGCATTTTTTTAATTTTGGTTAGGGTAATGATTAGATGTGAATATTCAGAAAACTCTGCATTTTTTTAATTTTGGTTAGGGTAATGATTAGATGTGAATATTCAGAAAACTCTGCATTTTTTTAATTTTGGTTAGGGTAATGATTAGATGTGAATATTCAGAAAACTCTGAATTTTTTAAATTTTGGTTAGGGTAATGATTAGATGTGACTATTCAGAAAACTCTGCATTTTTTAAATTTTGGTTAGGGTAATGATTAGATGTGAATATTCAGAAAACTCTGAATTTTTTTAATTTTGGTTAGGGTAATGATTAGATGTGAATATTCAGAAAACTCTGAATTTTTTTAATTTTGGTTAGGGTAATGATTAGATGTGAATATTCAGAAAACTCTGCATTTTTGTAATTTTGGTTAGGGTAATGATTAGATGTGAATATTCAGAAAACTCTGAATTTTTTTAATTTTGGTTAGGGTAATGATTAGATGTGAATATTCAGAAAACTCTGAATTTTTTTAATTTTGGTTAGGGTAATGATTAGATGTGAATATTCAGAAAACTCTGAATTTTTTTAATTTTGGTTAGGGTAATGATTAGATGTGAATATTCAGAAAACTCTGAATTTTTTTAATTTTGGTTAGGGTAATGATTAGATGTGAATATTCAGAAAACTCTGCATTTTTTAAATTTTGGTTAGGGTAATGATTAGATGTGAATATTCAGAAAACTCTGAATTTTTTTAATTTTGGTTAGGGTAATGATTAGATGTGAATATTCAGAAAACTCTGCATTTTTTTAATTTTGGTTAGGGTAATGATTAGATGTGAATATTCAGAAAACTCTGCATTTTTTTAATTTTGGTTAGGGTAATGATTAGATGTGATAATTCAGAAAACTCTGAATTTTTTAAATTTTGGTTAGGGTAATGATTAGATGTGAATATTCAGAAAACTCTGCATTTTTTTAATTTTGGTTAGGGTAATGATTAGATGTGAATATTCAGAAAACTCTGAATTTTTTAAATTTTGGTTAGGGTAATGATTAGATGTGAATATTCAGAAAACTCTGAATTTTTTTAATTTTGGTTAGGGTAATGATTAGATGTGAATATTCAGAAAACTCTGAATTTTTTTAATTTTGGTTAGGGTAATGATTAGATGTGAATATTCAGAAAACTCTGAATTTTTTAAATTTTAGTTAGGGTAATGATTAGATGTGAATATTCAGAAAACTCTGAATTTTTTAAATTTTGGTTAGGGTAATGATTAGATGTGAATATTCAGAAAACTCTGAATTTTTTTAATTTTGGTTAGGGTAATGATTAGATGTGAATATTCAGAAAACTCTGCATTTTTTTAATTTTGGTTAGGGTAATGATTAGATGTGAATATTCAGAAAACTCTGAATTTTTTTAATTTTAGTTAGGGTAATGATTAGATGTGAATATTCAGAAAACTCTGAATTTTTTTAATTTTGGTTAGGGTAGTGATTAGATGTGAATATTCAGAAAACTCTGCATTTTTTTAATTTTGGTTAGGGTAATGATTAGATTTGAATATTCAGAAAACTCTGAATTTTTTAAATTTTGGTTAGGGTAATGATTAGATGTGAATATTCAGAAAACTCTGCATTTTTTTAATTTTAGTTAGGGTAATGATTAGATGTGAATATTCAGAAAACTCTGCATTTTTTTAATTTTGGTTAGGGTAATGATTAGATGTGAATATTCAGAAAACTCTGAATTTTTTAAATTTTGGTTAGGGTAATGATTAGATGTGAATATTCAGAAAACTCTGAATTTTTTTAATTTTGGTTAGGGTAATAATTAGTTGTGAATATTCAGAAAACTCTGAATTTTTTTAATTTTGGTTAGGGTAATGATTAGATGTGAATATTCAGAAAACTCTGCATTTTTTTAATTTTGGTTAGGGTAATGATTAGATGTGAATATTCAGAAAACTCTGCATTTTTTTAATTTTGGTTAGGGTAATGATTAGATGTGAATATTCAGAAAACTCTGCATTTTTTTAATTTTGGTTAGGGTAATGATTAGATGTGAATATTCAGAAAACTCTGAATTTTTTTAATTTTGGTTAGGGTAATGATTAGATGTGAATATTCAGAAAACTCTGCATTTTTTTAATTTTGGTTAGGGTAATGATTAGATGTGAATATTCAGAAAACTCTGCATTTTTTTTAATTTTGGTTAGGGTAATGATTAGATGTGAATATTCAGAAAACTCTGAATTTTTTAAATTTTGGTTAGGGTAATGATTAGATGTGACTATTCAGAAAACTCTGCATTTTTTAAATTTTGGTTAGGGTAATGATTAGATGTGAATATTCAGAAAACTCTGAATTTTTTTAATTTTGGTTAGGGTAATGATTAGATGTGAATATTCAGAAAACTCTGAATTTTTTTAATTTTGGTTAGGGTAATGATTAGATGTGAATATTCAGAAAACTCTGCATTTTTTAAATTTTGGTTAGGGTAATGATTAGATGTGAATATTCAGAAAACTCTGAATTTTTTTAATTTTGGTTAGGGTAATGATTAGATGTGAATATTCAGAAAACTCTGCATTTTTTTAATTTTGGTTAGGGTAATGATTAGATGTGAATATTCAGAAAACTCTGCATTTTTGTAATTTTGGTTAGGGTAATGATTAGATGTGAATATTCAGAAAACTCTGAATTTTTTTAATTTTGGTTAGGGTAATGATTAGATGTGAATATTCAGAAAACTCTGCATTTTTTAAATTTTGGTAAGGGTAATGATTAGATGTGAATATTCAGAAAACTCTGAATTTTTTTAATTTTGGTTAGGGTAATGATTAGATGTGAATATTCAGAAAACTCTGCATTTTTGTAATTTTGGTTAGGGTAATGATTAGATGTGAATATTCAGAAAACTCTGAATTTTTTTAATTTTGGTTAGGGTAATGATTAGATGTGAATATTCAGAAAACTCTGAATTTTTTTAATTTTGGTTAGGGTAATGATTAGATGTGAATATTCAGAAAACTTTGAATTTTTTTAATTTTGGTTAGGGTAATGATTAGATGTGAATATTCAGAAAACTCTGAATTTTTTTAATTTTGGTTAGGGTAATGATTAGATGTGAATATTCAGAAAACTCTGAATTTTTTAAATTTTGGTTAGGGTAATGATTAGATGTGAATATTCAGAAAACTCTGAATTTTTTTAATTTTGGTTAGGGTAATGATTAGATGTGAATATTCAGAAAACTCTGCATTTTTTTAATTTTGGTTAGGGTAATGATTAGATGTGAATATTCAGAAAACTCTGCATTTTTTTAATTTTGGTTAGGGTAATGATTAGATGTGAATATTCAGAAAACTCTGAATTTTTTAAATTTTGGTTAGGGTAATGATTAGATGTGAATATTCAGAAAACTCTGAATTTTTTAAATTTTGGTTAGGGTAATGATTAGATGTGACTATTCAGAAAACTCTGAATTTTTTTAATTTTGGTTAGGGTAGTGATTAGATGTGAATATTCAGAAAACTCTGCATTTTTTTAATTTTGGTTAGGGTAATGATTAGATGTGAATATTCAGAAAACTCTGAATTTTTTTAATTTTGGTTAGGGTAATGATTAGATGTGAATATTCAGAAAACTCTGAATTTTTTTAATTTTAGTTAGGGTAATGATTAGATGTGAATATTCAGAAAACTCTGCATTTTTTTAATTTTGGTTAGGGTAATGATTAGATGTGAATATTCAGAAAACTCTGAATTTTTTAAATTTTGGTTAGGGTAATTATTAGATGTGAATATTCAGAAAACTCTGAATTTTTTTAATTTTGGTTAGGGTAATGATTAGATGTGAATATTCAGAAAACTCTGAATTTTTTTAATTTTGGTTAGGGTAATGATTAGATGTGAATATTCAGAAAACTCTGCATTTTTTTAATTTTGGTTAGGGTAATGATTAGATGTGAATATTCAGACAACTCTGCATTTTTTTAATTTTGGTTAGGGTAATGATTAGATGTGAATATTCAGAAAACTCTGCATTTTTTTAATTTTGGTTAGGGTAATGATTAGATGTGAATATTCAGAAAACTCTGCATTTTTTTAATTTTGGTTAGGGTAATGATTAGATGTGAATATTCAGAAAACTCTGCATTTTTGTAATTTTGGTTAGGGTAATGATTAGATGTGAATATTCAGAAAACTCTGCATTTTTGTAATTTTGGTTAGGGTAATGATTAGATGTGAATATTCAGAAAACTCTGCATTTTTTTAATTTTGGTTAGGGTAATGATTAGATGTGAATATTCAGAAAACTCTGCATTTTTTTAATTTTGGTTAGGGTAATGATTAGATGTGATAATTCAGAAAACTCTGAATTTTTTAAATTTTGGTTAGGGTAATGATTAGATGTGAATATTCAGACAACTCTGCATTTTTTAAATTTTGGTTAGGGTAATGATTAGATGTGAATATTCAGAAAACTCTGAATTTTTTAAATTTTGGTTAGGGTAATGATTAGATGTGAATATTCAGAAAACTCTGCATTTTTTTAATTTTGGTTAGGGTAATGATTAGATGTGAATATTCAGACAACTCTGCATTTTTTAAATTTTGGTTAGGGTAATGATTAGATGTGAATATTCAGAAAACTCTGCATTTTTTTAATTTTGGTTAGGGTAATGATTAGATGTGAATATTCAGAAAACTCTGCATTTTTGTAATTTTGGTTAGGGTAATGATTAGATGTGAATATTCAGAAAACTCTGCATTTTTTTAATTTTGGTTAGGGTAATGATTAGATGTGAATATTCAGAAAACTCTGCATTTTTTAAATTTTGGTTAGGGTAATGATTAGATGTGATAATTCAGAAAACTCTGAATTTTTTAAATTTTGGTTAGGGTAATGATTAGATGTGAATATTCAGACAACTCTGCATTTTTTTAATTTTGGTTAGGGTAATGATTAGATGTGAATATTCAGAAAACTCTGAATTTTTTAAATTTTGGTTAGGGTAATGATTAGATGTGAATATTCAGAAAACTCTGCATTTTTTTAATTTTGGTTAGGGTAATGATTAGATGTGAATATTCAGACAACTCTGCATTTTTTAAATTTTTGTTAGGGTAATGATTAGATGTGAATATTCAGAAAACTCTGCATTTTTTTAATTTTGGTTAGGGTAATGATTAGATGTGAATATTCAGAAAACTCTGCATTTTTTTAATTTTGGTTAGGGTAATGATTAGATGTGATAATTCAGAAAACTCTGAATTTTTTAAATTTTGGTTAGGGTAATGATTAGATGTGAATATTCAGAAAACTCTGAATTTTTTAAATTTTGGTTAGGGTAATGATTAGATGTGAATATTCAGAAAACTCTGAATTTTTTAAATTTTGGTTAGGGTAATGATTAGATGTGAATATTCAGAAAACTCTGCATTTTTTTAATTTTGGTTAGGGTAATGATTAGATGTGACTATTCAGAAAACTCTGCATTTTTTTAATTTTGGTTAGGGTAATGATTAGATGTGAATATTCAGAAAACTCTGCATTTTTTTAATTTTGGTTAGGGTAATGATTAGATGTGAATATTCAGAAAACTCTGCATTTTTTTAATTTTGGTTAGGGTAATGATTAGATGTGAATATTCAGAAAACTCTGCATTTTTTTAATTTTGGTTAGGGTAATGATTAGATGTGAATATTCAGAAAACTCTGCATTTTTTTAATTTAAGTTAGGGTAATGATTAGAAGTGAATATTCAGAAAACTCTGAATTTTTTTATTCCGGCTAGTGTTAGGGTTAGAGTAATGGTTATATATTAATATTCAGAAAACTCTGCATTTTTTTAATTTGGGTTAGTGTTAGGGTTAGACATGAATATTAAAAAAACTCTGCGTTTTAAATTTTGGTTAGGGTAAGGATTAGATATGAATATTCAGAAAACTCTAACTTTTGTTTATTTAGGGTAAGGTTTAGGGTTTGATATCCAGAAAAGTCTGCATTTTTAATTTTGGTTAGTGTAAGCGTTCGATATGAATATTAAAAAAAACTCTGAATTTTTTTGATTTGGGCTACGGTTAGGGTTAAGGTTAGATATGAATATTTAGAAAACTCTGCATTTTTTTTGATTTGGGCTAGGGTTAGGGTTAGGGTAAGATATGAATATTTAGAAAACTCTTAATTTTTTTGATTTGGGCTATGGTTAGGGTTAGATATGAATATTTAGAAAACTGAATTGTTTTGATTTGGGTTAGGGTTAGATATGAATATTTAGAAAACTCTGAATTTTTTTTATTAGGGTTAGGGTTAGGGATCGATATAAATATTCAGAAAACTATGCATTTTTTTGATTTGGGCAAGGGTTAGGGTTTGGGTTTGTGTTAGATATGAATATGTAGAAAACTGCATTTTTATTTGGGCAAGGGTTAGGGTTAGATATGAATATTCAGAAAAGATAGAGTATCTCTTGGCAAGAATTGCCTTTTATGTATGAAATATTCTTCCTTCGGTCAACGAATATTTCCTTTTGAAGATGTTTCAAGTCAAAGACTTGAAATGCAGAATTATGGAGAATTTGAACGAGATAAAAATATCTCAGGGCACGAAATTGCCTATATTGAAGAGCTTAGCTCCCGTGAACTGAAATACTTTGCTGTTGAGAAGATTCTAAATCAGAGATTAAGAATCGTAAGGTGTGATCGTCCTTGCAACACAGATCGATTTGAAAGAGATAACTTTGAAAATTGGATCCTCACATGATCGCGCGTGATGCTATTTGGGACAAACTGTGAAAAAATCAAGTATTACGTTTATTTGAAATTTGGACTGTTCTAGTGACGTATTTCTTACGTTGGGTTTGCTATAAGAAAATTATTGAAGAAAAGGAAAGAAAAAAGGAACTTTGTGACAGACGTTTGATAAAATAAAAAAAAGATTATTTTTACCATGAAAATTATGTCGGCATTCAGCACGGTTTGTCAATTTTATTACTTTTGATTGTAACTTTGGTGTAAAGAAAAAAAGAGACTATTTGATTGATTTTGTAAGAATACTGACTTTATAGCAAGTTCATGTTTTAAAAGGATTTATTCCTTTGCTTAGATTGTGTTTTATTTGTGAAGAAGAAAAAAAAGGATTACTTATTTCGCGAACGAAATGTAAGGTTTTATTATCTGCCTCCCTTTTTAAGATGGTGTCAATTTTTGTTGTATCTAACTTTAATGTTAACAAATCCTGATGTTGTATTTTGTTGATTTTTACTTTTTTTTGTACGTTATCTAGGAATAATTTATTTATTCCAGCTCTGGAAAAAAAGCAGTCCAAGCTACCTTTTTTGTAAATAAAACTTTGTTTTAACTTTTATGAACATCTTGTACTCGTCCTTCCTTCTCTCTTGTTATAATTTTTTTTGTGATAATTGTCCTAGGTAACATGACTTTTGTTTAGAGCGGTTTTCGTTAACACCCACGAAAAATCCGACATTCTGCTATTTTGTTCCAGAATTCGCGTATTGGAAAGAATACTCGAAAAGGTGCTACTAGTTTAGATTTAAATTAATTTTCTTCTATTGCTGTTTTTTGGTACCCAAGTCACTGGAGGGAACTTACTTGAATTCGGCGGCCTTGGTTTCCTTTGACTACAATTAAACATAGTCAAATACAAGATGTTCAGGTTTTAATACTGTTTTAAGCTGACTGTTTTTTTCTTTTCCTTTTTATGTATTTTATGTGAAAATTGCATGTTTTGAAGTCTGAACGCCATTTTTGTTCGCCACGGGGAGTCATTTTTGTAAATCTCCCGCGTATTCTAAGTCGCCATTTTTGGAAACTGTTTAATGTTAGATATTGAATGATTTTTGTGTAATTATTTTTCCCTTGAAACTTTGCTTTGACTGACAAGTGGAATTGGTAGACTTACATTTGAACGAATTTGGTTAACTATGGTACAGCCTTTTCCCATTTTTTTGTAGGAATCTTACTTAGATAATTTTACGTTGTCATTTTCCCACCATTAAGAAGACGTTTGGCGCCTCTTTTATTTTAGCCCACACCTGATCGCCATATTGTATTTTCGCCATAATGGCGTTTACCCCCACTGTTAATCTCCTTGTAGGAAGGCGAGATAGTGTAAAAATCAAAGTTGATACTATTATTGATGTTCTTGGGGTTGGCGAGGGGAGAACCGGGAATTTGTTTCTTCCCAGAAGGTTAGGGTTAAGGAACTCATTGCGTCCATTGAATCGCTCAATGAGCAGATCACAAGTGCCTATATTGAGAGTGAGTCTCACGAAGAGATGTCGGAGAACTGTCGGAGCGAAACGTTATATCGTATCCATGTGGATCGACGTTTCAGCGAATTGGAGAGCATGTGGAGGGATGAGGGCTCCCCACCCAATAGGGAAGGGGAGAAGTCTAAAGCGTCACTTTGTAGTGTGACACCCAAACTTATCTGTCCTATTTTCGACCCCATGAGTTTGGAACGCGACAAATTAGCGTATCTCAACTTCTTTAAAGAGTTCGAAAATTGCGTGTCAAATATACCTAGTGAGTCCACGAGGTTGATCATTCTGAAAAATCACCTCAGGGGCTATGCCCACCGAATAGTGGGACATCTTTCCATTTCGGATGCCAACTTTGAGGCAGCGATAGAGATCCTAGATAGAGAATTTTTAGATAAAAGGTTTATTGTAAACTCTATTTTTAGGGATCTCCATAGTACTAAACCTCTTGGGGATTCTGATACTGACTCGGTGAAGAGCTTTCTAACTATGGTGAAAGCTCAAATATACGAGCTGAAAAACTCCTTTGGTATGGATTTTCTAGAGGAGGAGGCCCCCTACAATCTGTTGCTAAGTAGCATTATTTTTGAAAAACTTCCTCTTTCTGTGAGACGGGAGCTGATTCATACCGTCAATTGTAATTACCCATCTCTGGGAAATATCTTAGATAATTATTTTGAGGTGTTGCACACGTTGGACATCGTCAAACCCAGGATAGTTAAAACTGTAAAGCCCGTCGCCAAACCGCGTTTGTCTGGTTCCTTTAGATTCAGGCCCGCTAGTGCTGTTAAGAAGCCCTCCACTTTGGAGAACTTTTTTGTAAAAACTAAACACAGTCGACATAAGTGCTTCCTTTGCGGTAGTGACAGCCATATTGCGTACTATTGCAGGAAGTATCCCTCTCTAAGGGATCGGGTACAACGATGCCAATTGGCTAAGTTGTGCACCCGTTGTACTAGTCCGTTCCATAACGCCGAGGCGTGCCCCGGTAAAAGTGGTCGTCTCCTCCCCTGTTGGAAATGTAAAAGTTGCGAGCATGCAGGTGCGTTGTGCCCTGACTTTGACAAGTCTCGGCTGGATACTAACCCCTGTCTTCAGGTGGGAGAAGTGAATCTTCTCCTGCCTATAATTAAAATTGACGTGGTCAATAATGGAGTTGTAAAATCTTTTAATTGTCTGTTGGATTCAGGAAGCCAGCGCTCCTATTTGTCTGATGGAGTTCTGGACCTATTGAATTGCCGTTCTGTGCCTGTAAGGAGAAGGGACTTCTTTATTAAAACTTTTCTCGGAACGGCCAGAAGGAGCCTAAATGAACTCGAGTTGCGGGTCAAAGTGCCGAACTCTGAGTGTGTTATACCCTTTTTGGTGGACGAAGGCTTGGACCTTCAGTTTCACGTCAGGGGTCTGTCTACTGCTATTGAAAGTATTATTGCGGGTGGGGGGAAATTGGCTGCCGACTTTTCAAATGTTAAAAATGATTGTATTACTGTACATGGTTTGGTAGGTGTTGATCTACTGATGTATTTGGGACCCATGAAGTTGTCTCCCTTCATGAATCGGTCTGTTTTTGAGTTTCCTCAAGGAATTGTGCCTTTTGGAGATATGTCCAATTTTGTGAGTCCTGTTATGAAGAAAACGGATACCTCCGTTGTTGGTGTGAATTACAGCCAAGTTGTGTCCGAACACTCACAGTGTCTTATGACACATGTTTATTTTGTGCTTGAGCCAAAGTCTGAATACTTCGACCCTTTCGATAGTTTTATTGATTCTTCTGTGGAAAGAGCCGTGGACAAGCTCTTTAGTTTGGAAACGTTAGGAGTTACTGAGAACTCTGTAAGTGATTATGACAGGAATAAAATTGATTCCTTTCGCAATTCGATCTCGTACCGAGAAAGTTGCTACTATGGTAGTTTGCCATGGGATGAGGGAAAGTTGCCTTCTGTTCCTTTCAACCATCAGGTGTCGTTGAACAGACTTGATAAGGTTGTCACTCGTTTGACGAGGCAGGGTCTGTATGAGGACTACTGCCAGGTTTTCTTAGAGCAGGAAAGGGAGAACATTATTGAGAGAGTGGAAGTGAATCCAGAGGATTTCACTCATTATACTTGGATTCCTCAACGTCCGGTTATTAAGGCTAATGGTCAGAGTACCACAAAGATAAGGCCGGTGTTCAACTGTTCGTTGCGAACAGGTGGACATCCCTCTCTAAATGATTATGTCTATCCGGGAATTAACCTTTTCACGGATATGTTAGAATTACTGTTGAAGTTTCGAATGGATCGTTATGTCCTGTTGGCAGACGTCCGTAAAGCCTTTCTCATGATTGGAAACCGAAAGAGATAAGAATCGGTTTTGCTTTTTTGTAAAATTGAATGATAAACTGGTATGTTATCGTTACAAAACATTGATTTTTGGGTTTGTGGCCAGCCCATTTATTCTCAACTTCGTCATTAGACATCATGTTGAAAAATACCCTCATAGTTTATGTAGGGATATGCTTATGGAAAATTTTTATGTGGATAATCTTATAAAAACTCACAATTCACAGAAAACTTTGTTGGACCTATACCTGAATGCAAGGAGTATCATGCAGGATGGTAACTTTTCATTAAGGTCCTGTAATTCCAATAATGATGTTTTGACCACTCGAATGAAATCTGACAAAAGTTTTGTCACCCATGATTCTCCTCTGGAGAGGGTGTTAGGTTATGCGTATGATCCTGTGCAGGATAATTTGCATGTGGCGGCCGGTTCCTTAGATGTACCGGCTGATACAAAAAGGGGCATCCTATCGCAGAACTCTTCCATATTCGACCCTTTGGGGCTTGTTTTACCTGTAACTATCAAGGGAAGGGTAATACTCAGTGAGATATGGAAAACTCAGGTGTCATGGGATCAGAAGATACCGGAGAGTTTGCAGCTCACTTGGAACAAGTTGTTTCCTGAGTTGATGAATCTGCATAGTATGAGGGTCCCCAGATGTGCTGTTGATTCCTCTGCGCCTGCCACGTTAATAATCTTTTGTGATGCTTCACAACAAGCCTTTGGCTTTGCGGCTTACATTTTCCAGTATGGGGCTGCTAAATTAATATTTTCCAAGGCTAAAGTGGCTCCTTTGACAAAGAGAACTTTGCCGTCACTTGAGTTGTTGTCCGTCTTTTTGGCGATGAAATGTATCCCTAATCTTTTGAAGGTGTTTCAAAAGGATGTGGTCAAGAAAATAGTGGTTGCGGTGGACGCACAGGTCGTGTTGTCCTGGATTCTGTCCGAGACAGTTGTGACAAAGAGTATATTTGTCCGAAATAGGTTAAAAGATATTCGAGTGGGAGTGGATAAATTGTGTGAACAAGGTTTGGAAGTAATGTTCAAGTATGTGAACACTTCTGACAACCCTGTCGACCTGATCACCAGGGGTATTTCCTTGGAGAAATTCAAATTTCTAATGCCCTTTTGGTTATCGGGGCCGCAGTGGCTGGTCGGTGAGAATTTTACCTGGCCAGTGTATGATTTGAACTGTTTGAGTTCTGACAGTCAGAGGTTGGTGCTGACTAATGCCATCTCTGTGTCTCCTGTGATTCGGGAATTGTCACCGGTAGTGGATTTTAAGAGATTTTCTTCCTTGGGAAAACTCATGAGAGTTTTGTCCTACGCATTTAAGTTTGTATTGAAATTGCAGAAATCCATGAAAGAACCAGGCCTAGTGGCCAAAATTTATTTGATTAAGTTGGAGCAGTCCTTGCTTCTTTCCAGGGAAAAGTCCTTTTTGTTGAACCCCTCCAACCATGAGATTCCTCCGTTGGTGGCGAAGTTGGATCTTTACCTGGATGATAAAAGTTTGATAAGGTCTGGGGGAAGGATTGGTAAATCCAGCCTTTACCCTCCGAAAATTTTACATCCGATTTTGTTACCTCGAGGCAGTCATATAACTGATTTGATTATTATGGACTGTCATTTCAAGTGTAAACATTTGGGTATTGCAGCTACCCTCAGCAAACTCCGTTTGTCAGGTTTCTGGATACATAAATCCAGGCAGGCGGTGAAGTCGGTTATTTCTGCCTGTGCTCTGTGTAAAAGATACAATGCTGTATCTTTCAAATACCCCAAGGTTACCAATTTACCTAAACACAGAGTTAATTTTGTGAAGCCCTTCAACCATACAGGTATAGACTTTACTGGTCACTTGTGGGTTGAGGATGAAAGGGGACCGCAAAAAATGTATGTCTTGCTTTTTACATGCTTCAATGTGAGGGCGGTCCATTTGGAGTTAGTGAGTGACATGTCTACTCACTCAGTGATACTATCATTGGTTAGATTTTTTAACATTTATGGGGTGCCTTCCCATATATACTCGGATAATGCTAGATCATTAGTTACTGGATGCAGTTTCATTAAGCAAGTGCTTGTGTCTGACGAGTTCGAGGAGAAATTTAGTACATTTGACATCAAGCACCAGACGATACCTTTATATTCTGCTTGGTTCGGCAGTGTTTGGGAGCGTCTTGTTAAGACGGTGAAGGTTTGTCTTTACAAGTTAGTGAGACGACAGAAGTTGGGTTATTTCGAACTTCTTTCTGTGTTGTCTGATATACAGAATGCTATTAACTCACGTCCTCTAACTTATAGATGTTCTGGAGATGATGGTTTGGATATTATATCTCCAAACGCGTTTATTCGCCCGCATTGTAATAATTCAATTTTTATCAATTCTGAAGAATGTTTTCTTGAGAATTCTCCTCCTTCTAGGAGTGACCTTTTGGAGAAGTTAAAACAGAGGGATCTTCTCTTACAGAGGTTTAAAGTTTTATGGCATGAGGAATACCTGCTCGGCTTGAGAGAGCTGAGTGGCGATCTATATCAGTCTGATTTTAGTGATGTCATTGCTGTAGGCGATGTGGTTCTTGTTAAGAACCCAGCAAAATCTCGCCCATATTGGTCCTTGGGTAGAGTGATAGGTTTGACTCCAGGTGATGATTCTCCTATTAGATCTGCCCTGATTAAGAAGGCAGATGGTTCCTCTCAGGAACATTCTTTGAGACACCTTTTTCCGATGGAGTTGTCGGTTACTCATTCCCATCAGACCTCGGAGGTTCCCGAAGAGCCTTGTGGTTCCGAAGATCCTGATGTGGTCCAGTCGGATGTTGCTGATGGAGATCATGCCTCGTCTTCCAATTCTGAACCCATTCGAACTCGCAGGAAGGTGAGTGAACGGGATAATGACTACTTGTGGTATTGAGGGGTACATGAGACATGTATATAGCATTGTGCATTTTTTTTTTTCTTCTTCGTCGGGAGAGTGTGGAAATTTTGGTATGTTTTCAAGTAAGTCATGGGTTGCTTCCCTTTGTTTGAAACCGTTTGAGGGTGAAGGCTTTCAGTTTTTGCTTACGTGTCAGGTTGAAGGTCACATGGATTATTTTGCGTAGGAGTTGGGTTAGGTTGAAGCCATTTTGTGTCACGTGGTTTCTATTTTTAGAAATGATGCATTGGTTCTGTCTCGATTTGATACCGGCGCGAAGTTTAACCAGAACAGACGTGGGCGCCTGACAGTCAACACCTGTAAAAGCTGTTTCTCCGTCCATAGGTGGGACGTTAAATTTTGAGAAGAATTTCTACTTGAAGAAATTTAAGAGATAGAGTATCTCTTGGCAAGAATTGCCTTTTATGTATGAAATATTCTTCCTTCGGTCAACGAATATTTCCTTTTGAAGATGTTTCAAGTCAGAGACTTGAAATGAAGAATTATGGAGAATTTGAACGAGATAAAAATATCTCAGGGCACGAAATTGCCTATATTGAAGAGCTTAGCTCCCGTGAACTGAAATACTTTGCTGTTGAGAAGATTCTAAATCAGAGATTAAGAATCGTAAGGTGTGATCATCCTTGCAACACAGATCGATTTGAAAGAGATAACTTTGAAAATTGGATCTTCACATGATCGCGTGTGATGCTATTTGGGACAAACTGTGAAAAAATCAAGTATTATGTTTATTTGAAATTTGGACTGAAAATTATTGAAGAAAAGGAAAGAAAAAAGGAACTTTGTGACAGACGTTTGATGAAATAAAAAAAGATTATTTTTACCATGAAAATTATGTCGGCATTCAGCACGGTTTGTCAATTTTATTACTTTTGATTGTAACTTTGGTGTAAAGAAAAAAAGAGACTATTTGATTGATTTTGTAAGAATACTGACTTTATAGCAAGTTCATGTTTTAAAAGGATTTATTCCTTTGCTTAGATTGTGTTTTATTTGTGAAGAAAAAAAGGATTACTTATTTCGCGAACGAAAAGTAAGGTTTTATTATCTGCCTCCCTTTTTAAGATTGTGTCAATTTTTGTTGTATCTAACTTTAATGTTAACAAATCCTGATGTTGTATTTTGTTGATTTTTACTTTTTTTGTACGTTATCTAGGAATAATTTATTTATTCCAGCTCTGGAAAAAAAGCAGTCCAAGCTATCTTTTTTTGTAAAGACAACTTTGTTTTAACTTTTATGAACTTCTTGTACTCGTCCATTCCTTCTCTCTTGTTATAATTTTTTGTGATAATTGTCATAGGTAACATGACTTTTGTTTAGAGTGGTTTTCGTTAACACCCACGAAAAATCCGACAATTTCGATTTCATCCTTGAATTTTGTAACCATTGATTTCAGATATTTTTCCATTCAAAAAAAGGGGTTGTCTATTTCGGTAAAGACGACCAAAAAGTTATAGTCGTAACGTTAGCATGACGTTTGTAAAACGAATTCCACGAAAACGAACAGAACTAAACAAAAGCGGGAACGCCGTCCCGAATATATTCCCGATGTCATGATTTCATTTTATTTTTTTCAGCTTTTTTTTTCCGAAGGGTCACTGAAAATTGTTATGTTCATGACTGACTTTAATGAAATAACACGTTTAAGTGACCCCCTTTTTTTTAAGCTAACGCCTTATCATAAAAGAAAAAGCATTTTTGATTGTACTTTTTCCGAGTTATTTTATTATTATTTTTAAATAAAAAGAAATTTAGTGTTTTAACAACAACAAAAAAAATCTGAATATCCAGAAAACTCTGCATTTTTTAATTTTGGTTAGGGTTAGGGTAAGGATTAGATATGAATATTCAGAAAACTATGGATTTCTTTATTTGTGCTAGGGTTAGGGTGAAGGTTTGATATGAATATTCAAAAAACTCTGCATTTTTAAAATTTTGGTTAGGGTAAGGATTAGATATGAATATTCAGAAAACACTGAATGTTTATATTCTGAATTGTGGTGATTTTGGCTAGGGTTAGGGTTAGGGTTTGATATGAATATCAAGAAAACTTGGCATTTTGTTATTTGGGCTCGTGTTATGGTTAGGGTTGAATATCCAGAAAACTGTGCATTTTTTAATTTTGGTTAGGGTTAGAGTAATGGTTAAATTTTGGTTAGGGTAAGGATTAGACATGAATATTCAGAAAACTCTGATTTTTTTTTATTCCGGCTACGGTTAGGGTTAGAGTAATGGTTATATATTAATATTCAGAAAACTCTGCATTTTTTTGATTTGGGTTAGTGTTAAGGTTAGACATGAATATTAAAAAAACTCTGCGTTTTAAATTTTGGTTAGGGTAAGGATTAGATATGAATATTCAGAAAACTCTGGATTTCTTTATTTGTGCCAGGGTTAGGGTTAAGGTTTGATATGAATATTCAAAAAACTCTGCATTTTTTTTTATTTGGGCTAGGGTTAAGGTTAGATTTGAATATTTAGAAAACTCTGAATTTTTTTTATTAGGGTAAGGGTTAGAGATCGATATGAATATTAAAAAAACTATGCATTTTTTTTATTTGGGCAAGGGTTAGGGTTAGGGGTTAGTGTTAGATATGAATATGTAGAAAACTGCATTTTTATTTGGGCTATGGTTAGGGTAGATAAGAATATCCAGAAAACTCTGCATTTTTTTTATTAGGGTTAGGGTGAAGGCTGAATATTAAGAAAACTCTGCATTTTGTCGATTAAGGTTAGGGTTAGGGTTAGGGTTAGGGTTAGATATGAATATCCAGAAAGCTCTGCATTTTTTTGATTATGGCTAAGGGTAGGGTTAGATATGAATATTCAGAAAACTCTGCATTTTTTTGATTTGGGCTAGGGTGAGGGTTAGGGTTAGCGTAAGATATGAATATTCAGAAAACTCTGCATTTTTTTATTTGGGCTAGGGTTAGGGTTAGCATTAGGGTTAGATATGAATATTCAGAAAACTCTGCATTTTTTGATGTGGGCAACGGTTAGGGTTAGGGTTAGCGTTAGATATGAATATTCAGAAAACTCTGCATTTTTTTATTTGGGCTAGGGTTAGGGTTAGCATTAGGGTTAGATATGAATATTCAGAAAACTCTGCATTTTTTTGATTTGGGCTAGGGTAAGTGTTAGATGTGAAAATCCAGAAAACTCTGCATTTTTTTATTTAGGCTAGGGTTAGGGTTAGCATTAGGGTTAGATATAAATATTCAGAAAACTCTGCATTTTTTTTATTTGGGCTAGGGTAAGGGTTAGATATGAAAATCCAGTAAAACTCTGCATTTTTTTATTTGGGCTAGGGTTAGGGTTAGCATTAGGGTTAGATATGAATATTCAGAAAACTCTGCATTTTTTTATTTGGGCTAGGGTAAGGGTTAGATATTAAAATCCAGAAAACTCTGCATTTTTTTTTATTTGAGCTAGGGTTAGGGTTAGCATTAGGGTTAGATATGAATATCCAGAAAACTCTGTATTTTGTTGATTAGGGTTAGGTTGAATGTTCAGAAATCTCTGGTGAGCGTAAGATATGAATAGACAGAAAACTCTGCATTTTTTAGATATGAACATGCAGAAAACTCTGCATTTTTTTTATTTGTGCTAGGTAAGGGTTAGGGTTAGGGTTAGGGTTAGATATGAATATTTAGAAAACTCTGCATTTTTTTTTTTTGTCTAGCGTTAGGGTTAGTGTTAGGGTTAAATATGAATATCCAGAAAATCTGCATTTGTTTTATTTTGGCTAGGGTTAAGGTTAGGGTAAGATATGAATATTTAGAAAACTCTGAATTCTTTTGATTTGGGCTTTGGTTAGGGTTAGCGTTAGATATGAATATTCCGAAAACTCTGCATTTTTAAAAATTCAACTAAGGTTAGGGTAAGGGTTAAATATGAAAATCCAGAAAAATCTGCATTTTTTTATTTGGGCTAGGGTTAGGGTTAGCATTAGGGTTAGATATGAATATTCAGAAAACTCTGCATTTTTTGATGTGGGCAACGGTTAGGGTTAGGGTTAGCGTTAGATATGAATATTCAGAAAACTCTGCATTTTTTTATTTGGGCTAGGGTTAGGGTTAGCATTAGGGTTAGATATGAATATTCAGAAAACTCTGCATTTTTTTGATTTGGGCTAGGGTAAGTGTTAGATGTGAAAATCCAGAAAACTCTGCATTTTTTTATTTGGGCTAGGGTTAGGGTTAGCATTAGGGTTAGATATAAATATTCAGAAAACTCTGCATTTTTTTATTTGGGCTAGGGTTAGGGTTAGCATTAGGGTTAGATATAAATATTCAGAAAACTCTGCATTTTTTTTATTTGGGCTAGGGTAAGGGTTAGATATGAAAATCCAGTAAAACTCTGCATTTTTTTATTTGGGCTAGGGTTAGGGTTAGCATTAGGGTTAGATATGAATATTCAGAAAACTCTGCATTTTTTTATTTGGGCTAGGGTAAGGGTTAGATATTAAAATCCAGAAAACTCTGCATTTTTTTTTATTTGAGCTAGGGTTAGGGTTAGCATTAGGGTTAGATATGAATATCCAGAAAACTCTGTATTTTGTTGATTAGGGTTAGGTTGAATGTTCAGAAATCTCTGGTGAGCGTAAGATATGAATAGACAGAAAACTCTGCATTTTTTAGATATGAACATGCAGAAAACTCTGCATTTTTTTTATTTGTGCTAGGTAAGGGTTAGGGTTAGGGTTAGATATGAATATTTAGAAAACTCTGCATTTTTTTTTTTGTCTAGCGTTAGGGTTAGTGTTAGGGTTAAATATGAATATCCAGAAAATCTGCATTTGTTTTATTTTGGCTAGGGTTAAGGTTAGGGTAAGATATGAATATTTAGAAAACTCTGAATTCTTTTGATTTGGGCTTTGGTTAGGGTTAGCGTTAGATATGAATATTCCGAAAACTCTGCATTTTTAAAAATTCAACTAAGGTTAGGGTAAGGGTTAAATATGAAAATCCAGAAAAATCTGCATTTTTTTATTTGGGCTAGGGTTAGGGTTAGCATTAGGGTTAGATATGAATATTCAGAAAACTCTGCATTTTTTTGATTTGGGCTAGGGTAAGGGTTAGATATTAAAATCCAGAAAACTCTGCATTTTTTTATTTGGGCCAGGGTTAGGGTTAGCATTAGGGTTAGATATGAATATTCAGAAAACTCTGCATTTTTATGATTTGGGCTAGGGTAAGGGTTAAATATGAACATCCAGAAAAATCTGCATTTTTTCATTTGGGCTAGGGTTAGGGTTAGCATTAGGGTTAGATATGAATTTCTAGACAACTCTGCATTTTTTTGATTTGGGCTAGGGTAAGGGTTAAATATGAAAATCCAGAAAAATCTGCATTTTTTTATTTGGGCTAGGGTTAGGGTTAGCATTAGGGTTAGATATGAATATGCAGAAAACTCTGCATTTTTTTTATTTGGACTAGGGTAAGGGTTAGATATGAAAATCCAGAAAACTCTGCATTTTTTTTTATTTGAGCTAGGGTTAGGGTTAGCATTAGGGTTAGATATGAATATTTAGAAAACTCTGCATTTTTTGATTTGGGCTAGGGTAAGGGTTAGATAGGAAAATCCAGAAAACTATGCATTTTTTATTTGGGCTAGGGTTAGGGTTAGCATTAGAGTTAGATATGAATATTCCGAAAACTCTGCATTTTTTTTATTTGGGCTAGGGTTAGGGTTAGCATTAGGGTTAGATATGAATATTCAGAAAACTCTGCATTTTTTTGATTTGGGCTAGGGTTAGGGTTAGCATTAGGGTTAGATATGAATATTCCGAAAACTCTGCATTTTTTTGATTTGGGCTAGGATAAGGGTTAGATATTAAAATTCAGAAAACTTTGCATTTTTTTATTTGGGCCAGGGTTAGGGTTAGCATTAGGGTTAGATATGAATATTCAGAAAACTCTGCATTTTTTTATTTGGGCTAGGGTAATGGTTAGATAGGAAAATCCAGAAAACTCTGCATTTTTTTATTTGGGCTAGGGTTAAGGTTAGCATTAGGGTTGGATATGAATATTTAGAAAACTCTGCATTTTTTTTTTTTGTCTAGCGTTAGGGTTAGTGTTAGGGTTAAATATGAATATCCAGAAAATCTGCATTTGTTTTATTTTGGCTAGGGTTAAGGTTAGGGTAAGATATGAATATTTAGAAAACTCTGAATTCTTTTGATTTGGGCTTTGGTTAGGGTTAGCGTTAGATATGAATATTCCGAAAACTCTGCATTTTTAAAAATTCAACTAAGGTTAGGGTAAGGGTTAAATATGAAAATCCAGAAAAATCTGCATTTTTTTATTTGGGCTAGGGTTAGGGTTAGCATTAGGGTTAGATATGAATATTCAGAAAACTCTGCATTTTTTTGATTTGGGCTAGGGTAAGGGTTAGATATTAAAATCCAGAAAACTCTGCATTTTTTTATTTGGGCCAGGGTTAGGGTTAGCATTAGGGTTAGATATGAATATTCAGAAAACTCTGCATTTTTATGATTTGGGCTAGGGTAAGGGTTAAATATGAACATCCAGAAAAATCTGCATTTTTTCATTTGGGCTAGGGTTAGGGTTAGCATTAGGGTTAGATATGAATTTCTAGACAACTCTGCATTTTTTTGATTTGGGCTAGGGTAAGGGTTAAATATGAAAATCCAGAAAAATCTGCATTTTTTTATTTGGGCTAGGGTTAGGGTTAGCATTAGGGTTAGATATGAATATGCAGAAAACTCTGCATTTTTTTTATTTGGACTAGGGTAAGGGTTAGATATGAAAATCCAGAAAACTCTGCATTTTTTTTTATTTGAGCTAGGGTTAGGGTTAGCATTAGGGTTAGATATGAATATTTAGAAAACTCTGCATTTTTTGATTTGGGCTAGGGTAAGGGTTAGATAGGAAAATCCAGAAAACTATGCATTTTTTATTTGGGCTAGGGTTAGGGTTAGCATTAGAGTTAGATATGAATATTCCGAAAACTCTGCATTTTTTTTATTTGGGCTAGGGTTAGGGTTAGCATTAGGGTTAGATATGAATATTCAGAAAACTCTGCATTTTTTTGATTTGGGCTAGGGTTAGGGTTAGCATTAGGGTTAGATATGAATATTCCGAAAACTCTGCATTTTTTTGATTTGGGCTAGGATAAGGGTTAGATATTAAAATTCAGAAAACTTTGCATTTTTTTATTTGGGCCAGGGTTAGGGTTAGCATTAGGGTTAGATATGAATATTCAGAAAACTCTGCATTTTTTTATTTGGGCTAGGGTAATGGTTAGATAGGAAAATCCAGAAAACTCTGCATTTTTTTATTTGGGCTAGGGTTAAGGTTAGCATTAGGGTTGGATATGAATATTTAGAAAACTCTGCATTTTTTTTTTTTGTCTAGCGTTAGGGTTAGTGTTAGGGTTAAATATGAATATCCAGAAAATCTGCATTTGTTTTATTTTGGCTAGGGTTAAGGTTAGGGTAAGATATGAATATTTAGAAAACTCTGAATTCTTTTGATTTGGGCTTTGGTTAGGGTTAGCGTTAGATATGAATATTCCGAAAACTCTGCATTTTTAAAAATTCAACTAAGGTTAGGGTAAGGGTTAAATATGAAAATCCAGAAAAATCTGCATTTTTTTATTTGGGCTAGGGTTAGGGTTAGCATTAGGGTTAGATATGAATATTCAGAAAACTCTGCATTTTTTTGATTTGGGCTAGGGTAAGGGTTAGATATTAAAATCCAGAAAACTCTGCATTTTTTTATTTGGGCCAGGGTTAGGGTTAGCATTAGGGTTAGATATGAATATTCAGAAAACTCTGCATTTTTATGATTTGGGCTAGGGTAAGGGTTAAATATGAACATCCAGAAAAATCTGCATTTTTTCATTTGGGCTAGGGTTAGGGTTAGCATTAGGGTTAGATATGAATTTCTAGACAACTCTGCATTTTTTTGATTTGGGCTAGGGTAAGGGTTAAATATGAAAATCCAGAAAAATCTGCATTTTTTTATTTGGGCTAGGGTTAGGGTTAGCATTAGGGTTAGATATGAATATGCAGAAAACTCTGCATTTTTTTTATTTGGACTAGGGTAAGGGTTAGATATGAAAATCCAGAAAACTCTGCATTTTTTTTTATTTGAGCTAGGGTTAGGGTTAGCATTAGGGTTAGATATGAATATTTAGAAAACTCTGCATTTTTTGATTTGGGCTAGGGTAAGGGTTAGATAGGAAAATCCAGAAAACTATGCATTTTTTATTTGGGCTAGGGTTAGGGTTAGCATTAGAGTTAGATATGAATATTCCGAAAACTCTGCATTTTTTTTATTTGGGCTAGGGTTAGGGTTAGCATTAGGGTTAGATATGAATATTCAGAAAACTCTGCATTTTTTTGATTTGGGCTAGGGTTAGGGTTAGCATTAGGGTTAGATATGAATATTCCGAAAACTCTGCATTTTTTTGATTTGGGCTAGGATAAGGGTTAGATATTAAAATTCAGAAAACTTTGCATTTTTTTATTTGGGCCAGGGTTAGGGTTAGCATTAGGGTTAGATATGAATATTCAGAAAACTCTGCATTTTTTTATTTGGGCTAGGGTAATGGTTAGATAGGAAAATCCAGAAAACTCTGCATTTTTTTATTTGGGCTAGGGTTAAGGTTAGCATTAGGGTTGGATATGAATATTTAGAAAACTCTGCATTTTTTTTTTTTGTCTAGCGTTAGGGTTAGTGTTAGGGTTAAATATGAATATCCAGAAAATCTGCATTTGTTTTATTTTGGCTAGGGTTAAGGTTAGGGTAAGATATGAATATTTAGAAAACTCTGAATTCTTTTGATTTGGGCTTTGGTTAGGGTTAGCGTTAGATATGAATATTCCGAAAACTCTGCATTTTTAAAAATTCAACTAAGGTTAGGGTAAGGGTTAAATATGAAAATCCAGAAAAATCTGCATTTTTTTATTTGGGCTAGGGTTAGGGTTAGCATTAGGGTTAGATATGAATATTCAGAAAACTCTGCATTTTTTGATGTGGGCAACGGTTAGGGTTAGGGTTAGCGTTAGATATGAATATTCAGAAAACTCTGCATTTTTTTATTTGGGCTAGGGTTAGGGTTAGCATTAGGGTTAGATATGAATATTCAGAAAACTCTGCATTTTTTTGATTTGGGCTAGGGTAAGTGTTAGATGTGAAAATCCAGAAAACTCTGCATTTTTTTATTTGGGCTAGGGTTAGGGTTAGCATTAGGGTTAGATATAAATATTCAGAAAACTCTGCATTTTTTTTATTTGGGCTAGGGTAAGGGTTAGATATGAAAATCCAGTAAAACTCTGCATTTTTTTATTTGGGCTAGGGTTAGGGTTAGCATTAGGGTTAGATATGAATATTCAGAAAACTCTGCATTTTTTTATTTGGGCTAGGGTAAGGGTTAGATATTAAAATCCAGAAAACTCTGCATTTTTTTTTATTTGAGCTAGGGTTAGGGTTAGCATTAGGGTTAGATATGAATATCCAGAAAACTCTGTATTTTGTTGATTAGGGTTAGGTTGAATGTTCAGAAATCTCTGGTGAGCGTAAGATATGAATAGACAGAAAACTCTGCATTTTTTAGATATGAACATGCAGAAAACTCTGCATTTTTTTTATTTGTGCTAGGTAAGGGTTAGGGTTAGGGTTAGATATGAATATTTAGAAAACTCTGCATTTTTTTTTTTGTCTAGCGTTAGGGTTAGTGTTAGGGTTAAATATGAATATCCAGAAAATCTGCATTTGTTTTATTTTGGCTAGGGTTAAGGTTAGGGTAAGATATGAATATTTAGAAAACTCTGAATTCTTTTGATTTGGGCTTTGGTTAGGGTTAGCGTTAGATATGAATATTCCGAAAACTCTGCATTTTTAAAAATTCAACTAAGGTTAGGGTAAGGGTTAAATATGAAAATCCAGAAAAATCTGCATTTTTTTATTTGGGCTAGGGTTAGGGTTAGCATTAGGGTTAGATATGAATATTCAGAAAACTCTGCATTTTTTTGATTTGGGCTAGGGTAAGGGTTAGATATTAAAATCCAGAAAACTCTGCATTTTTTTATTTGGGCCAGGGTTAGGGTTAGCATTAGGGTTAGATATGAATATTCAGAAAACTCTGCATTTTTATGATTTGGGCTAGGGTAAGGGTTAAATATGAACATCCAGAAAAATCTGCATTTTTTCATTTGGGCTAGGGTTAGGGTTAGCATTAGGGTTAGATATGAATTTCTAGACAACTCTGCATTTTTTTGATTTGGGCTAGGGTAAGGGTTAAATATGAAAATCCAGAAAAATCTGCATTTTTTTATTTGGGCTAGGGTTAGGGTTAGCATTAGGGTTAGATATGAATATGCAGAAAACTCTGCATTTTTTTTATTTGGACTAGGGTAAGGGTTAGATATGAAAATCCAGAAAACTCTGCATTTTTTTTTATTTGAGCTAGGGTTAGGGTTAGCATTAGGGTTAGATATGAATATTTAGAAAACTCTGCATTTTTTGATTTGGGCTAGGGTAAGGGTTAGATAGGAAAATCCAGAAAACTATGCATTTTTTATTTGGGCTAGGGTTAGGGTTAGCATTAGAGTTAGATATGAATATTCCGAAAACTCTGCATTTTTTTTATTTGGGCTAGGGTTAGGGTTAGCATTAGGGTTAGATATGAATATTCAGAAAACTCTGCATTTTTTTGATTTGGGCTAGGGTTAGGGTTAGCATTAGGGTTAGATATGAATATTCCGAAAACTCTGCATTTTTTTGATTTGGGCTAGGATAAGGGTTAGATATTAAAATTCAGAAAACTTTGCATTTTTTTATTTGGGCCAGGGTTAGGGTTAGCATTAGGGTTAGATATGAATATTCAGAAAACTCTGCATTTTTTTATTTGGGCTAGGGTAATGGTTAGATAGGAAAATCCAGAAAACTCTGCATTTTTTTATTTGGGCTAGGGTTAAGGTTAGCATTAGGGTTGGATATGAATATTTAGAAAACTCTGCATTTTTTGATTTGGGCTAGGGTAAGGGTTAGATAGGAAAATCCAGAAAACTATGCATTTTTTTATTTGGGCTAGGGTTAGGGTTAGCATTAGGGTTAGATATGAATTTCTAGACAACTCTGCATTTTTTTGATTTGGGCTAGGGTAAGGGTTAGATATGAAAATCCAGAAAACTCTGCATTTTTTTATTTGGGCTAAGGTTAGGGTTAGCATTAGGGTTAGATATGAATATTCAGAAAACTCTGCATTTTTTGATTTGGGCTAGGGTAAGGGTAAAATATGAAAATCCAGAAAAATCTGCATTTTTTCATTTGGGCTAGGGTTAGGGTTAGCATTAGGGTTAGATATGAATATTTAGAAAACTCTGCATTTTTTTGATTTGGGCTAGAGTAAGGGTTAGATAGGAAAATCCAGAAAACTATGCATTTTTTATTTGGGCTAGGGTTAGGGTTAGCATTAGAGTTAGATATGAATATTCAGAAAACTCTGCATTTTTTTTATTTGGGCTAGGGTGAGGGTTAGATATGAAAATCCAGTAAAACTCTGCATTTTTTTATTTGGGCTAGGGTTAGCATTAGGGTTAGATATGAATTTCTAGACAACTCTGCATATTTTTGATTTGGGCTAGCGTTGAATATCCAGAAAACTCTGTATTTTGTTGATTAGATTTAGGTTGAATGTTTAGAAACCTCTGGTGAGGGTAAGATATGAATAGACAGAAAACTCTGCATTTTTTAGATATAAACATGAGAAAACTCTGCATTTTTTTATTTGTGCTAGGGTGAGGGTTAGGGTTAGCGTTAGATATGAATAATCAGAAAACTCTGCATTTTTTTGATTTGGGCTAGGGTAAGAGTAAAATATGAAAATCCAGAAAACTCTGCATTTTTTTATTTGGGCTAGGGTTAGGGTTAGCATTAGGGTTAGATATGAATATTCAGAAAACTCTGCATTTTTTTATTTGGGCTAGGGTTAGGGTTAGCATTAGGGTTAGATATGAATATTCAGAAAACTCTGCATTTTTTTATTTGGGCTAGGGTTAGGGTTAGCATTAGGGTTAGATATGAATATTCAGAAAACTCTGCATTTTTTTTATTTGGGCTAGGGTAAGGGTTAAATATGAAAATCCAGAAAACTCTGCATTTTTTTTATTTGGGCTAGGGTTAGGGTTAGCATTAGGGTTAGATATGAATATTCAGAAAACTCTGCATTTTTTTTATTTGGGCTAGTGTAAGGGTTAAATATGAAAATCCAGAAAACTCTGCTTTTTTTTTATTTGGGCTAGGGTTAGGGTTAGCATTAGGGTTAGATATGAATATTCAGAAAACTCTGCATTTTTTTGATTTGGGCTAGGGTAAGAGTAAAATATGAAAATCCAGAAAACTCTGCATTTTTTTATTTGGGCTAGGGTTAGGGTTAGCATTAGGGTTTGATATGAATATTCAGAAAACTCTGCATTTTTTTTATTTGGGCTAGGGTTAGGGTTAGCATTAGGGTTAGATATGAAAATCCAGAAAACTCTGCATTTTTTTATCGACCTCTTCTTCCCTCAAAATGGCACAATGTGTTCCCTCTCTCCAGAATGACCTTGGTTTCTTCCATCACATTGAGTGGGGAGGAGCCATCTGCTTGTCGGGAAGACTGGGAAGTGTTCAAGATCTTTGCACCCAATCGTTTGGTTGTGGAATGTTAAATCGTGTTCTCTGCGGCACCACTGTCCACACTGAACCTCATCGGATGGTGATTTGAGAACATGTCGATGTAAGGGATTGTTCAGTCTCCACTCGCCGTGAGGCTGTTGTATTTTCATCCTCTATATGTAATTGATTCAAGATCCTGTGACAAATGATGGATTTCAAGCATTGGGCAGGCTTGGATCATATATCGCCGGTCTGATTCAGGAAGGAAGGTACATTTACTCAGGAAATGGTTTGTGTTGAACCCTTTTGCCTAACTACACAGTGGGCAAGTCCTCCTCGGTTGAGGTTTCTTGTCGTCACGATGTGGTGTAATGAATGCCCGACTCACGGACACCTTATTTCCTAACTTTTTGAGAAGAGAATACAATGCCAGGGAGATTTCAGGCTTGGTTGACGCCAATGTACGTGGCCTTTAATTCTGTCCCATAATGTTGCTTCCCTAACTTAGGGAGGACTGGGTGGAGTAGGTATAATGAAGTGAGGACTATTTAATTCTCCAATGTGGGGGTGACTTCCTCGCCTTCTGTGGGAAGACTGTCATCGTGTCTTATATGGTGTCAGTGTTTAGCAGGGAGTAATCAATGAAGGCTGTTAGTCTCGGAAATAAACCTTCTGGGCGTTCGTCCAGTTCAAGTCTTATGGAGTTGAAGTCAAGGAGTTGAAAGCCACTAGTCTGGATGCCATAATGCTATCTTATGGTCTGCCAAACACTTGCGAAGGACGTGGATGTCTTGACAATGGCATTCCGTGATATGTCGGGGCAGTAATTTGCCACCATCATCTCGACAATATTATTTTATTTTTATTTTTTGTGTCTGCTGAAATCAGGTACCTCCATACTGTCATTTGTGAAGCCCCGGTGTGGGTGTGCAGGTGACTTCTTCTCCCAATTAGCCTCGAAGAATGGGGCATAGTTGCTAGCAAAGGACAGGCAGCAGTATGTATGGTTATTCCTCCATACCTCAATGGAAGAGATAATCTCATTCTTTATCAGGCACCACTCGTTCGAGGTGCGTGCAGACATACTGAGAGATATTTGAGCAACTGATATGTATTTGAATGAGTTTTATAATCCTTTGGACATAGCATATGTTGGTAAATAAACTGCATTAAATAAAAATGTATCACGCAAAACCTTTTGAAGGTACGAACATACTTTATTCCCGATCGTACTAACACAACAAAACGTAAACTCATGATAAATGGAACAGTCCTTCACCGAGCAGACGAGAAGCGCAAATAACTGAGTAATACTTAGAGTTATCAGCCCTGACCAATTAATGTGCTTGTAACTTAATACTGGCGTACGGTATTTTTAATGGATTGCTGTATATTAATGTGCATTTACTGAAGTTTACTTGAAAACCATTAATTTCTGGAGATTTTCAGTGGCATATTCCGATTCCTCGCAAAAAAATACACTTATATGGCAAATTTCGTTGTTTAATCTTGTGTTTTAACAAAGATACAACATTTTTACTGAAAAATTAGTGTAAAAAATATAAAGAAAAGTTGGAAAAATATCCGACTTTGCAAGGAACAAAAATTGTTTTATTTATTTTCAGATTTTAAAAATTTAAAAAGTTAAGATTTTTCTACATCTTATTTAATGTGTAGTGTTAAATTATACTAGTTGATCTACCCAACCTTTTAGTTGAAGTAGCCATCATTTTAGGGCCTCAACATTATACTAGTTGTTGTAGCCATCCTTTTAGGGCCTCAACATTATACTAGTTGAAGTAGCCAATCATTTTAGGGCCTCAACATTATACTAGTTGAAGTAGACATTCTTTTAGGGCCTCAACATTATACTAGTTGAAGTAGCCATCTTTTTAGGGCCTTAACATTATACTAGTTGAAGTAGACATCCTTTTAGGGCCTCAACATTATACTAGTTGAAGTAGCCATCCTTTTAGGGCCTTAACATTATACTAGTTGAAGTAGACATCCTTTTAGGGCCTTAACATTATTCTAGTTGAAGTAGCCATCTTTTTAGGGCCTCAACATTATACTAGTTGAAGTAGCCAATCATTTTAGGGCCTCAACATTATACTAGTTGAAGTAGCCATCCTTTTAAGGCCTCAACATTATACTAGTTGAAGTAGCCATCTTTTTAGGGCCTCAACATTATACTAGTTGAAGTAGCCAATCATTTTAGGGCCTCAACATTATACTAGTTGAAGTAGCCATCCTTTTAGCGCCTCAACATTATACTAGTTGAAGTAGCCATCCTTTTAGCGCCTCAACATTATACTAGTTGAAGTAGCCATCCTTTTAGGGCCTCAACATTATACTAGTTGAAGTAGCCATCCTTTTAGGGCCTCAACATTATACTAGTTGAAGTAGCCATCCTTTTAGGTCCTTAACATTATACTAGTTGAAGTAGCCATCCTTTTAGGGCCTCAACATTATACTAGTTGAAGTAGCCATCCTTTTAGGGCCTCAACATTATACTAGTTGAAGTAGCCATCCTTTTAGGTCCTTAACATTATACTAGTTGAAGTAGCCATCCTTTTAGGGCCTCAACATTATACTAGTTGAAGTAGCCATCCTTTTAGGGCCTCAACATTATACTAGTTGAAGTAGCCATCCTTTTAGGGCCTCAACATTATACTAGTTGAAGTAGCCATCCTTTTAGGGCCTCAACATTATACTAGTTGAAGTAGCCATCCTTTTAGGGCCTCAACATTATACTAGTTGAAGTAGCCATCCTTTTAGGGCCTCAACATTATACTAGTTGAAGTAGCCATCCTTTTAGGGCCTCAACATTATACTAGTTGAAGTAGCCATCCTTTTAGGACCTCAACATTATACTAGTTGAAGTAGACATCCTTTTAGGGCCTCAACATTATACTAGTGGAAGTAGCCATCCTTTTAGGGCCTCAACATTATACTAGTTGAAGTAGCCATCCTTTTAGGGCCTCAACATTATACTAGTTGAAGTAGCCATCCTTTTAGGGCCTCAACATTATACTAGTTGAAGTAGCCATCCTTTTAGGGCCTCAACATTATACTAGTTGAAGTAGCCATCCTTTTAGGGCCTCAACATTATACTAGTTGAAGTAGCCATCCTTTTAGCGCCTCAACATTATACTAGTTGAAGTAGCCATCCTTGTAGGGCCTCAACATTATACTAGTTGAAGTAGCCATCCTTTTAGCGCCTCAACATTATACTAGTTGAAGTAGCCATCCTTTTAGGGCCTCAACATTATACTAGTTGAAGTAGCCATCCTTTTAGGGCCTCAACATTATACTAGTTGAAGTAGCCATCCTTTTAGCGCCTCAACATTATACTAGTTGAAGTAGCCATCCTTTTAGGGCCTTAACATTATACTAGTTGAAGCAGACATCCTTTTAGGGCCTTAACATTATACTAGTTGAAGCAGACATCCTTTTAGGGTCTTAACATTATACTAGTTGAAGTAGTCATCCTTTTAGGGCCTAAACATTATACTAGTTGAAGTAGTCATCCTTTTAGGGCCTTAACATTATACTAGTTGAAGCAGACATCCTTTTAGGGCCTTAACATTATACTAGTTGAAGCAGACATCCTTTTAGGGCCTTAACATTATACTAGTTGAAGCAGACATCCTTTTAGGGCCTTAACATTATACTAGTTGAAGCAGACATCCTTTTAGGGCCTTAACATTATACTAGTTGAAGCAGACATCCTTTTAGGGCCTTAACATTATACTAGTTGAAGCAGACATCCTTTTAGGGCCTTAACATTATACTAGTTGAAGCAGACATCCTTTTAGGGTCTTAACATTATACTAGTTGAAGTAGTCATCCTTTTAGGGCCTAAACATTATACTAGTTGAAGTAGCCATCCTTTTAGGGCCTTAAACTTATACTAGTTGAAGTAGCCATCTTTTTAGGGCCTCAACATTATACTAGTTGAAGTAGCCATCCTTTTAGGGCCTTCACATTATACTAGTTGAAGTAGCCATCCTTTTAGGGTCTTAATATTATACTAGTTGAAGCAGACATCCTATTAGGGTCTTAACATTATACTAGTTGAAGTAGCAATCCTTTTAGGGCCTTAACATTATACTAGTTGAAGTAGCCATCCTTTTAGAGCCTAAACATTATACTAGTTGAAGTAGCCATCCTTTTAGGGCCTTCACATTATACTAGTTGAAGTAGCCATCCTTTTAGGGCGTTAAACTTATACTAGTTGAAGTAGACATCCTTTTAAGGCCTAAAACTTATACTAGTTGAAGTAGACATCCTTTTAGAGCCTTCAACTTATACTAGTTGAAGTAGCCATCCTTTTAGGGCCTTCACATTATACTAGGTGAAGTAGACATCTTTTTAGGGCCTTAATATTATACTTGTTGAAGTAGACATCCTTTTATTGTCTTAACATTATACTAGTTGAAGTAGCCATCATTTTAAGGCCTAAACATTATACTAGTTGAAGTAGACATCCTTTTAGGGCCTTAATATTATACTAGTTGAAGCAGACATCCTTTTAGGGTCTGAACATTATACTAGTTGAAGTAGCCATCCTTTTAGGGCCTTAACATTATACTAGTTAAATTAGCCATCCTTTTAGGGCCTTAACATTATACTAGTTGAAGTAGCCATCGTTTGCGGGCCTAAACATTATACTAGTTGAAGTAGCCATCCTTTTAGGGCCTTCACATTATACTAGTTGAAGTAGACATCCTTTTAGGGCCTTAATATTATACTAGTTGAAGTAGACATCCTTTTAAGGTCTTAACATTATACTAGTTGAAGTAGCCATCCTTTTAGGGCCTTAACATTATACTAGTTGAAGTAGCCATCCTTTTAGGGTCCTACCATTATACTAGTTGAAGTAGCCCTTCTTTTTAGGGACTTAACATTGTACTAGTTGAAGTAGACATCCTTTTAGGGCCCTAATATTATACTAATTGAAGTAGCCATCCTTTTTGGGCCTTCACATTATACTAGTTGAAGTAGACATCCTTTTAGGGCCTTAACATTATACTAGTTGAAGTAGCCATCCTTTTAAGGCCTAAACATTATACTAGTTGAAGTAGCCATCCTTTTAGGGCCTAAACACTATACTAGTTGAAGTAGACATCCTTTTAGGGTCTTAACATTATACTAGTTGAAGTAGTCATCCTTTTAGGGCCTAAACCTTATAGTAGTTGAAGTAGCCATCCTTTTAGGGCCTTAAACTTATACTAGTTGAAGTAGACATCCTTTTAGCGCCTCAACATTATACTAGTTGAAGTAGCCATCCTTGTAGGGCCTCAACATTATACTAGTTGAAGTAGCCATCCTTTTAGGGCCTAAACATTATACTAGTTGAAGTAGCCATCCTTTTAGGGCCTTCACATTATACTAGTTGAAGTAGACATCCTTTTAGGGCCTAAACATTATACTAGTTGAAGTAGCCATCCTTTTAGGGCGTTCACATTATACTAGTTGAAGTAGACATCATTTTAGGGCCTAAACATTATACTAGTTGAAGTAGCCATCCTTTTAGGGCCTTAATATGATACTAGTTGAAGCAGACATCCTTTTTGGGGTCTTAACATTTTACTAGTTGAAGTAGACATCCTTTTAGGGTCTTAACATTATACTAGTTGAAGTAGTCATCCTTTTAGGGTTTTAATATTATACTAGTTGAAGGAAACATCCTTTTAGAGTCTTAACATTGTACTAGTTGAAGTAGACATCCTTTTAGGGCCTTAATATTATACTAGTTGAAGTAGACATCCTTTTAGGGTCCTACCATTATACTAGTTGAAGTAGCCCTCCTTTTAGGGACTTAACATTGTACTAGTTGAAGTAGACATCCTTTTAGGGCCCTAATATTATACTAATTGAAGTAGCCATCCTTTTTGGGCTTTCACATTATACTAGTTGAAGTAGACATCCTTTTAGGGCCTTAACGTTATACTAGTTGAAGTAGCCATCCTTTTAAGGCCTAAACATTATACTAGTTGAAGTAGCCATCCTTTTAGGGCCTAAACATTATACTAGTTGAAGTAGACATCCTTTTAGGGTCTTAACATTATACTAGTTGAAGTAGTCATCCTTTTAGGGCCTAAACATTATACTAGTTGAAGTAGCCATCCTTTTAGGGCCTTAAACTTATACTAGTTGAAGTAGACATCCTTTTAGGGCCTTAAACTAATACTAGTTGAAGTAGACATCCTTTTAGAGCCTTCAACTTATACTAGTTGAAGTAGCCATCCTTTTAGGGCCTAAACATTATACTAGTTGAAGTAGCCATCCTTTTAGGGCCTTCACATTATACTAGTTGAAGTAGACATCCTTTTAGGGCCTAAACATTATACTAGTTGAAGTAGCCATCCTTTTAGGGCCTTCACATTATACTAGTTGAAGTAGACATCATTTTAGGGTCTTAACATTATCTTAGTTGAAGTAGCCATCATTTTAAGGCCTTAACATTATACTAGTTGAAGTAGCCATCCTTTTAGGGACTTAACATTATACTAGTTGAAGTAGACATCCTTTTAGGGCCCTAATATTATACTAGTTGAAGTAGCCATCCTGTTAGGGTCTTAACATAATACTAGTTGAAGTAGCCATCCTTTTAGGGCCTAAACATAATACTAGTTTAAGTAGCCATCCTTTTAGGGCCTAAACATTATACTAGTTGAAGTAGCCATCCTTTTAGGGCCTTCACATTATACTAGTTGAAGTAGACATCCTTTTAGGGCCTTAACATTATACTAGTTGAAGTAGACATCCTTTTAGGGCCTAAACATTATACTAGTTGAAGTAGCCATCCTTTTAGGGCCTAAACATGATACTAGTTGAAGTAGCCATCCTTTTAGGGCCTTCACATTATACTAGTTGAAGTAGCCATCCTTTTAGGGCCTAAACATTATACTAGTTGAAGTAGCCATCCTTTTAGGGCATTCACATTATACTAGTTAAAGTAGACATCCTTTTAGGGCCTAAACATTATACTAGTTGAAGTAGCCATCCTTTTAGGGCCTTCACATTATACTAGTTGAAGTAGACATCATTTTAGGGTCTTAACATTATACTAGTTGAAGTAGCCATCATTTTAAGGTCTTACCATTATACTAGTTGAAGTAGACATCCTTTTAGGGCCTTAATATTATACTAATTTAAGTAGACATCCTTTTAGGGTCTTAACATTATACTAGTTGAAGTAGTCATCCTTTTAGGGCCTAAACATTATACTAGTTGAAGTAGCCATCCAGTTAGGGCTTTAAACTTATACTAGTTGAAGTAGACAATCTTTTTAGGGCCGTAAACTTATACTAGTTGAAGTAGACATCCTTTTAGAGCCTTCAACTTATACTAGTTGAAGTAGACATCATTTTAGGGTCTTAACATTATACTAGTTGAAGTAGCCATCATTTTAAGGCCTTAACATTATACTAGTATAAGTAGCCATCCTTTTAGGGCCTTCACATTATACTAGTTGAAGCAGACATCCTTTTAGGGTCTTAACATTTTACTAATTGAAGTAGACATCCTTTTAGGGTCTTCACATTATACTAGTTGAAGTAGATATCATTTTAGGGCCTTAATATTATACTAGTTAAAGTAGCCATCCTTTTAGGGTCTTAACATTATACTAGTTGAAGTAGCCATCCTTTTAGGGCCTTAACATTATACTAGTTGAAGTAGCCAACCATTTTAGGGCCTAAACATTATACTAGTTGAAGTAGCCATCCTTTTAAGGCCTTCACATTATACTAGTTGAGGTAGACATCCTTTTAGGGCCTTAATATTATACTAGTTGAAGTAGACACCATTTTAGGGTCTTATCATTATACTAGTTGAAGTAGCCATCCTTTAAGGGCCTTACTATTATACTAGTTGAAGTAGCAATCATTTTAGGGCCTAAACATTATACTAGTTTAAGTAGACATCCTTTTAGGGCCTCAACATTATACTAGTTGAAGTAGCCATCATTTTTGGGCCTCAACATTATACTAGTTGAAGTAGACATCCTTTTAGGGTCTTAACATTATACTAGTTGAAGTAGACATCATTTTAGGGTCTTAATTTTATACTAGTTGAAGTAGCCATCCTTTTAGGGTCTTAACATTATACTAGTTTAAGTAGCCATCATTTTAAAGCCTTACCATTATACTAGTTGAAGTAGCCATCCTTTTAGGGCCTTCACATTATACTAGTTGAAGTAGACATCCTTTTAGGGCCTTAATATTATACTAGTGTAAGTAGACATCCTTTTAAGGTCTTAATATTATACTAGTTGAAGTAGCCATCATTTTAAGGCCTAAACATTATACAAGTTTGACTAGCAATCCTGTTAGGGCCTCAACATTATACTAGTTGAAGTAGCCATCATTTTAGGGCCTTGATATTAAACTAGCTGCAGTAGACATCATTTTAGGGCTTCAATATTATACTAGTTAAAGTAGCCATCCTTTTAGCGTCTTAACATTATACTAGTTAAAGTAGCCATCCTTTTAGGGCCTCAACATTATACTAGTTGAAGTCGCCATCGTTTTAGGGCCTAAACATTATACTAGTTGAAGTAGCCATCCTTTTAGAGCCTTAATATTATACTAGTTGAAGTAGACATCCTTTTAGGGTCTTAACATTACACTAGTTGAAGTAGACATCATTTTAGGGCCCTAATATTATTCTAGTTGAAGTAGCTATCCTTTTAGGGTCTTAACATTATACTAGTTGAAGTAGCCATCATTTTAAGGTCTTACCATTATACTAGTTGAAGTAGACATCCTTTTAGGGCCTTCACATTATACTAGTTGAAGTAGACATCCTTTTAGGGCCTTAATATTATACTAGTTTAAAAATACACATCCTTTTAGGGTCTTAACATTATACTAGTTGAAGTAGTCATCCTTTTAGGGCTAAACATTATACTAGTTGAAGTAGCCATCCTTTTAGGGCCTTAAACTTATACTAGTTGAAGTAGACATCCTTTTAGGGCCGTAAACTTATACTAGTTGAAGTAGACATCCTTTTAGAGCCTTCAACTTATACTAGTTGAAGTAGCCATCCTTTCAGGGCCTAAACATTATACTAGTGTAAGTAGCCATCATTTTAGGGCCTTCACATTATACTAGTGGAAGTAGACATCATTTTAGGGTCTTAACATTATACTAGTTGAAGTAGCCATCCTTTTAGGGCTTTAACATTATACTAGTTGAAGTAGCCATCCTTTTAGGGCCTAAACATTATAATAGTTGAAGTAGCCATCCTTTTAGGGCCTAAATATTATACTAGTTGAAGTAGCCATCCTTTTAGGGCCTAAACATTATACTAGTTGAAGTAGCCATCCTTTTAGGGCCTTCACATTATACTAGTTGAAGTAGACATCCTTTTAGTGCCTTAATATTATACTAGTTGAAGTAGACATCCTTTTAGGGTCTTAACAGTATACCAGTTGAAGTAGACATCATTTTAGGGCCTTAATATTATACTAGTTTAAGTAGCCATCCTTTTAGGGTCTTAACATTATACTAGTTGAAGTAGCCATCATTTTAAGGTCTTACCATTATACTAGTTGAAGTAAACATCCTTTTAGGGCCGTAAACTTATACTAGTTGAAGTAGACATCCTTTTAGAGCCTTCAACTTATACTAGTTGAAGTAGCCATCCTTTTAGGGCCTAAACATTATACTAGTTGAAGTAGCGATTCTTTTTAGGGCCATCACATTATACTAGTTGAAGTAGACATCCTTTTAGGGCCTAAACATTATACTAGTTGAAGTAGCCATCCTTTTAGGGCCTTCACATTATACTAGTTGAAGTAGACATCATTTTAGGGTCTTAACATTATACTAGTTGAAGTAGCCATCATTTTAAGGCCTTAACATTATACTAGTCGAAGTAGCCATCCTTTTAGGGCCTTCACATTATACTAGTTTAAGTAGACATCCTTTTAGGGCCTTAATATGCTACTAGTTGAAGCAGACATATTTTTAAGGTCTTAACATTTTACTAGTTGAAGTAGCCATCATTTTAAGGCCTTAACATTATACTAGTTGAAGTAGACATCCTTTTAGAGCCTAAATATTATACTAGTTGAAGCAGACATCCTTTTAGGGTCTTAACATTATACTAGTTGAAGTAGCCCTTCTTTTAGGGCCTTAACATTATACTAGTTGAAGTAGCCATCCTTTTAGGGCCTAAACATTATAATAGTTGAAGTAGCCATCCTTTCAGGGCCTTCACATTATACTAGTTGAAGTAGCCATCCTTTTAGGGCCTAAATATTATACTAGTTGAAGTAGCCATCCTTTTAGGGCCTTCACATTATACTAGTTGAAGTAGCAATCCTTTTAGGGTCTTTACATTATACTAGTTGAAGTAGTCATCCTTTTAGGGCCTTAATATTATACTAGTTGAAGGAAACATCCTTTTAGGGCCTTAACATTGTACTAGTTGAAGTAGACATCCTTTTAGGGCCTTAATATTATACTAGTTGAAGTAGACATCCTTTTAGGGTCTTAACATTATACTAGTTGAAGTAGACATCATTTTAGGGCCTTAATATTATACTAGTTGAAGTAGACATCCTTTTAGGGTCCTAACATTATACTAGTTGAAGTAGCCATCCTTTTAGGGACTTAACATTGTACTAGTTGAAGTAGACATCCGTTTAGGGCCCTAATATTATACTAGTTGAAGTAGCCATCCTTTTAGGGTCTTAACATTATACTAGTTGAAGTAGCCATCCTTTTAGCGCCTAAACATAATACTAGTTGAAGTAGTCATCCTTTTAGGGCCTAAACATTATACTAGTTGAAGTAGCCATCCTTTTAGGGCCTTCACATTATACTAGTAGAAGTAGCCATCCTTTTAGGGCCTAAACATTATACTAGTTGAAGTAGCCATCCTTTTAGGGCCTTCGCATTATACTAGTTGAAGTAGACATCCTTTTAGGGCCTTAACATTATACTAGTTGAAGTAGCCATCCTTTTAGGGCCTAAACATTATACTAGTTGATGTAGTCATCCTTTTAGGGCCTAAACATTATACTAGTTGAAGTAGCCATCCTTTTAGGGCCTTAAACTTATACTAGTTGAAGTAGACATCCTTTTAGGGCCTTAAACTAATACTAGTTGAAGTAGACATCCTTTTAGAGCCTTCAACTTATACTAGTTGAAGTAGCCATCCTTTTAGGGCCTAAACATTATACTAGTTGAAGTAGCCATCATTTTAGGGCCTTCACATTATACTAGTTGAAGTAGACATCCTTTTAGGGCCTAAAGATTATACTAGTTGAAGTAGCCATCATTTTAAGGCCTCAACATTATACTAGTTGAAGTAGCCATCCTTTTAGGGCCTTGACATTATACTAGTTGAAGTAGACATCTTTTTAGGGTTCTAACATTATACTAGTTGAAGTAGCCATCCTTTTAGGGACTTAACATTATACTAGTTGAAGTAGACATCCTTTTAGGGCCCTAATATTATACTAGTTGAAGTAGCCATCCTTTTAGGGTCTTAACATTATACTAGTTTAAGTAGCCATCCTTTTAGGGCCTAAACATAATACTAGTTGAAGTAGCCATCCTTTTAGGGCCTAAACATTATACTAGTTGAAGTAGCCATCCTTTTAGGGCCTTCACATTATACTAGTTGAAGTAGACATCCTTTTAAGGCCTTAACATTATACTAGTTGAAGTAGCCATCCTTTTAGGGCCTAAACATAATACTAGTTGAAGTAGCCATCCTTTTAGGGCCTAAACATTATACTAGTTGAAGTAGCCATCCGTTTAGGGCCTTCACATTATACTAGTGTAAGTAGACATCCTTTTAGGGTCTTAACATTATACTAGTTGAAGTAGTCATCCATTTAGGGCCTAAACATTATACTAGTTGAAGTAGCCATCCTTTTAGGGCCTTAAACTCATACTAGTTGAAGTAGACATCCTTTTAGGGCCTTAAACTAATACTAGTTGAAGTAGCCATCCTTTTAGAGACTTCAATTTATACTAGTTGAAGTAGACATCATTTTAGGGTCTTAACATTATACTAGTTGAAGTAGCCATCATTTTAAGGTCTTACCATTATACTAGTTGAAGTAGACATCCTTTTAGGGCCTTCACGTTATACTAGTTGAAGTAGACATCCTTTTAGGGCCTTAATATTATACTAGTTTAAGTAGACATCCTTTTAGGATCTTAACATTTTACTAGTTGAAGTAGTCATCCTTTTAGGGCCTAAACATTATACTAGTTGAAGTATCCATCCTTTTAGGGCCTTAAACTTATACTAGTTGAAGTAGACATCCTTTTAGGGCCGTAAACTTATACTAGTTGAAGTAGCCATCTTTTTAGGCCTTCACATTATACTAGTTGAAGTAGACATGGTTTTAGGGACTAAACATTATACTAGTTTAAGTAGCCATCCTTTTAAGGCCTTCACATTATACTAGTTTAAGTAGACATCATTTTAGGGTCTTAACATTATACTAGTTGAAGTAGCCATCATTTTAAGGCCTTAACATTATACTAGTATAAGTAGCCATCCTTTTAGGGCCTTCACATTATACTAGTTTAAGTAGACATCGTTTTAGGGCCTTAATATGATACTAGTTGAAGTAGACATCATTTTAGGGTCTTAACATTATACTAGTTGAAGTAGCCATCATTTTAAGGTCTTACCATTATACTAGTTGAAGCAGACATCCTTTTATGGTCTTAACATTATACTAGTTGAAGTAGCCATCCTTTTAGGGCCTAAACATTATACTAGTTGAAGTAGCCATCGTTTGAGGGCCTTCACATTATACTAGTTGATGTAGACATCCTTTTAGGGTCTTAACATTATACTAGTTGAAGTAGTCATCCTTTTAGGGCCTTAATATTATACTAGTTGAAGGAAACATCTTTTTAGGGCCTTAACATTGTACTAGTTGAAGTAGACATCCTTTTAGGGCCTTAATATTATACTATTTGAAGTAGACATCCTTGTAGGGTCTTAACATTATACTAGTTGAAGTAGACATCCTTTTAGGGCCTTAATATTATACTAGTTGAAGTAGACATCCTTTTAGGGTCCTAACATTATACTAGTTGAAGTAGCCATCCTTTTAGGGACTTAACATTATACTAGTTTAAGTAGACATTCTTTTAGGGCCCTAATATTATACTAGTTGAAGTAGCCATCCTATTAGGGTCTTAACATTATACTAGTTGAAGTAGCCATCCTTTTAGGGCCTAAACATAATACTAGTTGAAGTAGCCATCCTTTTAGGGCCTAAACATTATACTAGTTTAAGTAGCCATCCTTTTAGGGCCTTCACATTATACTAGTTGAAGTAGCCATCCTTTTAGGGCCTAAACATTATACTAGTTGAAGTAGCCATCCTTTTAGGGACTAAACATTATACTAGTTGAAGTAGCCATCCTTTTAGGGCCTAAACATTATACTAGTTGAAGTAGCCATCCTTTTAGGGCTTTCACATTATACTAGTTGAAGTAGACATCCTTTTAGGGTCTTAACATTATACTAGTTGAAGTAGTCATCTTTTTAGGGCCTAAACATTATACTAGTTGAAGTAGCCATCCTTTTAGGGCCTTAAACTTATACTAGTTAAAGTAGACATCCTTTTAGGGCCTTAAACTAATACTAGTTGAAGTAGACATCCTTTTAGAGCCTTCAACTTATACTAGTTGAAGTAGCCATCCTTTTAGGGCCTAAACATTATACTAGTTGAAGTAGCCATTCTTTTAGGGCCTTCACATTATACTAGTTGAAGTAGACATAATTTTAGGGTCTTAACATTATACTAGTTGAAGTAGCCATCATTTTAAGGCCTTAACAGTATACTAGTTGAAGTAGCCATCCTTTTAGGGCCTTCACATTATACTAGTTGAAGTAGACATCTTTTTAGGGCCTTAATATTATACTAATTGAAGTAGACATCCTTTTAGGGTCTTAACATTATACTAGTTGAAGTAGCCATCATTTTAAGGCCTTAACATTATACTAGTTGAAGTAGCTATCCTTTTAGGGCCTTCACATTATACTAGTTGAAGTAGACATCCTTTTAGGGCCTTAATATTATACTAGTTGAAGTAGCCATCCTTTTAGGGCCTTAACATAATACTAGTTGAAGTAGCCATCCTTTTAGGGCCTTCACATTATACTAGTAGAAGTAGACATCCTTTTAGGGCCTTCACATTATACTAATTGAAGTAGACATCCTTTTAGGGTCTTAACATTATACTAGTTGAAGTAGCCATCATTTTAAGGCCTTAATATTATACTAGTTGAAGGAAACATCCGTTTAGGGCCTTAACATTGTACTAGTTGAAGTAGACCTCTATTTTAGGGCCTTAATATTATATTAGTTGAAGTAGACACCCTTTTAGGGTCCTAACATTATACTAGTTGAAGTAGCCATCCTTTTAGGGCCTTAACATTATACTAGTTGAAGTAGCCATCATTTTAAGGCCTTAACATTATACTAGTCGAAGTAGCCATCCTTTTAGGGCCTTCACATTATACTAGTTGAAGCAGACATCCTTTTAGGGTCTTAACATTTTACTAGTTGAAGTAGCCATCATTTTAAGGCCTTATTATTATACTAGTTGAAGTAGACATCCTTTTAGGGTCTTAACATTATACTAGTTGAAGTAGCCCTTCTTTTAGGGCCTTAACATTATACTAGTTGAAGTAGCCCTTCTTTTAGGGCCTTAACATTATACTAGTTGAAGTAGCCATCCTTTTAGGGCCTAAACATTATAATAGTTTAAGTAGCCATCCTTTTAGGGCGTTCACATTATACTAGTTGAAGTAGCCATCCTTTTAGGGCCCAAAATATTATACTAGTTGAAGTAGCCATCCTTTTAGGGCCTTCACATTATACTAGTGGAAGTAGCCATCCTTTTAGGGACTTAACATTATACTAGTTTAAGTAGTCATCCTTTTAGGGCCTTAATATTATACTAGTTGAAGGAAACATCCTTTTAGGGCCTTAACATTGTACTAGTTGAAGTAGACATCCTTTTAGGGCCTTAATATTATACTAGTTGAAGTAGACATCCTTTTAGGGTCTTAACATTATACTAGTTGAAGTAGACATCATTTTAGGGCCTTAATATTATACTAGTTGAAGTAGACATCCTTTTAGGGTCCTAACATTATACTAGTTGAAGTAGCCATCCTTTTAGGGACTTAACATTGTACTAGTTGAAGTAGACATCCTTTTAGGGCCCTAATATTATACTAGTTGAAGTAGCCATCCTTTTAGGGCCTTAACATTATACTAGTTGAAGTAGCCATCCTTTTAGGGCCTAAACATAATACTAGTTGAAGTAGCCATCCTTTTAGGGCCTAAACATTATACTAGTTGAAGTAGCCATCCTTTTAGGGCCTTCACATTATACTAGTTGAAGTAGACATCCTTTTAGGGTCTTAACATTATACTAGTTGAAGTAGTCATCCATTTAGGGCCTAAACATTATACTAGTTGAAGTAGCCATCCTTTTAGGGCCTTAAACTTATACTAGTTGAAGTAGACATCCTTTTAGGGCCTTAAACTAATACTAGTTGAAGTAGACATCCTTTTAGAGCCTTCAACTTATACTAGTTGAAGTAGCCATCCTTTTAGGGCCTAAACATTATACTAGTTTAAGTAGCCATCCTTTTAGGGCATTCACATAATACTAGTTGAAGTAGACATCCTTTTAGGGCCTAAACATTATACTAGTTGAAGTAGCCATCCTTTTGGGGCCTTCACATTATACTAGTTGAAGTAGACATCATTTTAGGGTCTTAACATTATACTAGTTCAAGTAGCCATCATTTTAAGGTCTTACCATTATACTAGTTGAAGTAGACATCCTTTTAGGGCCTTCACATTATACTAGTTTAAGTAGACATCCTTTTAGGGCCTTAATATTATACTAGTTTAAGTAGACATCTTTTAGGGTCTTAACATTATACTAGTTGAAGTAGTCATCCTTTTAGGGCCTTAACATTATACTAGTTGAAGTAGCCATCCTTTTAGGGCCTTAAACTTATACTAGTTGAAGTAGACATCCTTTTATGGCCTTCACATTATACTAGTTGAAGCAGACATCCTTTTATGGTCTTAACATTATACTAGTTGAAGTAGCCATCCTTTTAGGGCCTTAACATTATACTAGTTGAAGTAGCCATCCTTTTAGGGCCTAAACATTATACTAGTTGAAGTGGCCATCTTTTTAGGGCCTTCACATTATACTAGTTGAAGTAGCCATCCTTTTAGGGCCTAAACATTATACTAGTTGAAGTTAGCATCCTTTTAGGGCCTTCACATTATACTAGTTGAAGTAGACATCCTTTTAGGGTCTTAACATTATACTAGTTGAAGTAGTCATTCTTTTAGGGCCTTAATATTATACTAGTTGAAGGAAACATCCTTTTAGGGCCTTAACATTGTACTAGTTGAAGTAGACATCCTTTTAGGGCCTTAATATTATACTATTTGAAGTAGACATCCTTTTAGGGTCTTAACATTATACTAGTTGAAGTAGACATCCTTTTAGGGCCTTAATATTATACTAGTTGAAGTAGACATCCTTTTAGGGTCCTAACATTATACTAGTTGAAGTAGCCATCCTTTTAGGGACTTAACATTATACTAGTTTAAGTAGACATTCTTTGAGGGCCCTAATATTATACTAGTTGAAGTAGCCATCCTTTTAGGGTCTTAACATTATACTAGTTGAAGTAGCCATCCTTTTAGGGCCTAAACATAATACTAGTAGAAGTAGCCATCCTTTTAGGGCCTAAACATTATACTAGTTTAAGAAGCCATCCTTTTAGGGCCTAAACATTATACTAGTTGAAATAGCCATCTTTTTAGGGCCTAAACATTATACTAGTTGAAGTAGCCATCCTTTTAGTGCCTAAACATTATACTAGTTGAAGTAGCCATCCTTTTAGGGCCTTCACATTATACTAGTTGAAGTAGACATTCTTTTAGGGTCTTAACATTATACTAGTTGAAGTAGTCATCTTTTTATAGCCTAAACATTATACTAGTTGAAGTAGCCATCCTTTTAGGGCCTTAAACTTATACTAGTTGAAGTAGACATCCTTTTAGGCCCTCAACTAATACTTCTTGAAGTAGACATCCTTTTAGAGCCTTCAACTTATACTAGTTGAAGTAGCCATCCTTTTAGGGTCTAAACATTATACTAGTTGAAGTAGCCATCCTTTTAGGGCCTTCACATTATACTAGTTGAAGTAGACATCCTTTTAGGGCCTAAACATTATACTAGTTGAAGTAGCCATCCTTTTAGGGCCTTCACATTATACTAGTTGAAGTAGACATAATTTTAGGGTCTTAACATTATACTAGTTGAAGTAGCCATCATTTTAAGGCCTTAACAGTATACTAGTTGAAGTAGCCATTGTTTTAGGGCCTTCACATTATACTAGTTGAAGTAGACATCTTTTTAGGGCCTTAATATTATACTAATTGAAGTAGACATCCTTTTAGGGTCTTAACGTTATACTAGTTGAAGTAGCCATCATTTTAAGGCCTTAACATTATACTAGTTGAAGTAGCCATCCTTTTAGGGCCTTCACATTATACTAGTTGAAGTAGACATCCTTTTAGGGCCTTAATATTATACTAGTTGAAGCAGACATCTTTTTAGGGTCTTAACATTATACTAGTTGAAGTAGCCATCCTTTTAGGGCCTTAACATTATACTAGTTGAAGTAGCCATCCTTTTAGGGCCTAAACATTATACTAGTTGAAGTAGCCATCCTTTTAGGGCCTTCACATTATACTAGTAGAAGTAGACATCCTTTTAGGGCCTTCACATTATACTAATTGAAGTAGACATCCTTTTAGGGTCTTAACATTATACTAGTTGAAGTAGCCATCATTTTAAGGTCTTAATATTATACTAGTTGAAGGAAACATCGTTTTAGGGCCTTAACATTGTACTAGTTGAAGTAGACCTCCATTTTAGGGCCTTAATATTATATTAGTTGAAGTAGACACCCTTTTAGGGTCCTAACATTATACTAGTTGAAGTCGCCATCATTTTAGGGCCTTAACATTATACTAGTTGAAGTAGACATCCTTTTAGGGCCCTAATATTATACTAGTTGAAGTAGCCATCCTTTTAGGGCCTCAACATAATACTAGTTGAAGTAGCCATCGTTTTAGGGCCTAAACATTATACTAGTTGAAGTAGCCATCATTTTAGGGCCTTAAAATTGTATTAGTTTTAGTAGTCATCCATTTTAGGGCCTTAATATTATACTAGTTGAAGGAAACATCCTTTTAAGGCCTTAACATTGTACTAGTTGAAGTAGACATCCTTTTAGGGCCTTAATATTATACTTGTTGAAGTAGACATCCTTTTAGGGTCTTCACATTATACTAGTTAAAGTAGACATCATTTTAGGGCCTTAATATTATACTAGTTAAAGTAGCCATCCTTTTAGGGTCTTAACATTATACTAGTTGAAGTAGCCATCCTTTTAGGGCCTTAACATTATACTAGTTGAAGTAGCCAACCATTTTAGGGCCTAAACATTATACTAGTTGAAGTAGCCATCCTTTTAGGGCCTTCACATTATACTAGTTGAGGTAGACATCCTTTTAGGGCCTTAATATTATACTAGTTGAAGTAGACATCCTTTTAGGGTCTTATCATTATGCTAGTTGAAGTAGCCATCCTTTAAGGGCCTTACTATTATACTAGTTGAAGTAGCAATCCTTTTAGGGCCTAAACATTATACTAGTTTAAGTAGACATCCTTTTAGGGCCTCAACATTATACTAGTTTAAGTAGACATCCTTTTAGGGCCTTAACATTATACTAGTTGAAGTAGCCATCATTTTTGGGCCTCAACATTATGCTAGATGAAGTAGACATCCTTTTAGGGCCTTAATATTATACTAGTTGAAGTAGACATCCTTTTAGGGTCTTCACATTATACTAGTTGAAGTAGCCATCATTTTAAGGCCTTACCATTATACTTGTTGAAGTAGCCATCCTTTTAAGGCCTTCACATTATACTAGTTGAAGTAGACATCCTTTTAGGGCCTTAATATTATACTAGTGTAAGTAGACATCCTTTTGGGGTCTTAACATTATACTAGTTGAAGTAGACATCATTTTGGGGCCTTAATATTATTCTAGTTGAAGTAGACATCCTTTTAGGGTCTAAACATTATACTAGTTGAAGTAGACATCCTTTTAGGGCCTTATACTTATACTAGTTGAAGTAGACATCCTTTTAGAGCCTTCAACTTATACTAGTTGAAGTAGCCATCTTTTTAGGGACTTAAACTTATACTAGTTGAAGTAGACATCCTTTTAGGGCCTCAACATTATACTAGTTGAAGTAGGCATTCTTTTAGGGCCTTAACATTATACTAGTTGAAGTAGCCATCCTTTTAGGGCCTCAACATTATACTAGTTGAAGTAGCCATCTTTTTAGGGCCTAAACATTATACTAGTTGAAGTAGCCATCTTTTTAGGGCCTAAACATTATACTAGTTGAAGTAGCCATCTTTTTAGGGCCTCAACATTATACTAGTTAAAGTAGCCAACCATTTTAGGGCCTTACCATTATACTAGTTGAAGTAGCCATCCTTTTATGGCCTTCACATTATACTAGTATAAGTACATATCCTTTTAGGGCCTTAACACAATACTAGTTTAAGTAGCCATCTTTTTAGGGCTTAAACTTAATACTAGTTGAAGTATCAACCCTTTTAGGGCCTTAAAATTATACAAGTTGAAGTAGACATCATTTTAGGGCCCTAATATTATACTAGTTGAAGTAGCCATTCTTTTAGGGCCTTAATATTATACTTGTTGTTGTAGCCATCCTTTTAAGGCCTTAACAAGATACTAGTTGAAGTAGCCATCTTTTAGGGCCTTAATATTATACTAGTTTAAGTAGCCAGCCTTTTAGGGCCTAAACATTATACTATTTGAAGTAGCCATCCTTTTAGGGCCTCAACATTATACTAGTTGAAGTAGCCATCATTTTAGGGCCTGAACATTATACTAGTTTAAGTAGCCATCCTCTTAGGTCCTCAAAATAATACTAGTTGAAGTAGCCATCCTTTTAGGGCCTAAACATTATACCAGTAGAAGTAGACATCCTTTTAAGGCCTTAATATTATACTAGTTTAAGTAGACATCCTTTTAGGGCCTTAATAGTATACTAGTTGAAGTAGACATCCTTTTACTGACTTAATATTATACTAGTTGAAGTAGCCATGTTTTTAGGGCCTTAACATTATACTAGTTGAAGTAGCGACCCTTGTAGGGCTTAAACATTATACTAGATGAAGTAGCCATCCTGTTAGGGCATTAACATTATACTAGTTCAAGTAGTCATCTTTTTCGGGCCTTAACATTATACTAGTTGATGTAGCCATCCTTTTAGGGCCTAAATTTTATACTAGTTGACATACCAAATGTTTTAGGGCTAGTTCAAGTCAAATTCATTCACAGGCTAAATATTATACTTGTTGATATATCCAACGTTTTAGGGCCTAATTTCTATTAGTAGCTGACACATGCCGGCCGAATTTACGGAATGCTTGTTGCCTCTCAGAAATGGCAGCTGCACATTCCGAGGTGAACCATTGAGGAGAGTGAGGCTTGCTAAAGAATTTTCGCATAGGGACATAGGCTTCAATGCCTGCTTTGACCCATTCAGTTAATTCGGTTGCACACTGGTCAGCAGGGAGTGAGAAGGTTTCCCTCCATGGGGCGTCACTGATGTGATCTCTGATTGACTCAAAATCAGCTTGCCTGTAGTATCTTGTTGTTTTGAGCAACGGTTCATCAGCTTTTGGACGACTTTTTAGGGTGATATGAATCATTAGCACAATGTGATCAGCATTCCCTAGTTGAGAATCCCAACCAGTCGCGGTGGTGGGCATTAAAATCCCCAAATACATGTATGTGGGCATTCGAGTCAATTAAGAGTGCTCTATCTATGCTTACAGAGTTTAGCAGAGTACAGTCCTGGGTCGACGGGGAGCGGTATAAGAAATATAAGTAACTAACGTTGTGATGTAAAGTCAATCTAAAGCACATGTAGTCGTGGTCATCTGATTCAAACCTAGGGTGTTCCGAACATAAACTCCTAGCCCGTGCATATGTTTGTCAGAGTCTTTACGGTAGAGTGGGAGGTAGTCAGTCATGTCAAAGAGGTGAGAGGAGATTGAGGATTGGAGGTTAGTTTCACTTAGAGCTAGGATATCCGGGCAGTTTGTCAGGAGAAAGGATTCTACGTCGTTGATATTGGTTCTAAGTCCCCGGATATTTGTGAATGCGAGCCTCAAGGGCAGAGGCGAAAGTGTTTTTTGTTGGGTGTCTGGTTTAGGTTTGCTTTTATTTTTTTGTAATGACATGTTTGTTTTGATTATAAGGTTGGTTGGCCAAGGTGGGTACTTGTTTGGTGCCAATAAGCTCACGCAACCAGTTCATTAGTCTCAACCTGGTCCATGGGGTTGTGGCCTCGGGAAAGCCCACCGGAGATAATTGCAGGGTCCCTTTCCATGTGCGACATGGCACATACAACTACCCACGGTATTATGCAACTGATGATGGAGCAGCCGTTCTTGGCGCTACCCAAGAGTTTGGGCTCCTGTCCTGTCAGTCAGAAACAGCAGCCAGATAAGCTGTCTAACCTGTACCCTCAACCTGTCAGATTGGTCATGTAAGACTTAATGACGAAAAAATTTTCCCCAACTTGCCCAAATAGAGAGAAAGAGAATGGCGTTCATTGACCTAGTTAGGAAACAAGGCTAGGCACTTAGTGTTTATAGGCGTCCCAGCACTGTTATCTCTGCGTCTGACTAATAGACAAGGAAGGCGTGCAAGGGCCGGCGATAGGCAGAACCTATCTACTCCTTAAGCAATTGTAGGTTTGCAAACCGGATATTTTGTTCGAGATTCCAACTCTAGGAAGGTTGTCGATCAGGACTAAGGAGGCCTCCCTCCCCAACGGTTTACTGCCATGACGTAAGTAGCTGGTAGCAAGGTTTTTTTGTCAGAGATTTCCTTCTCTTAGATGGATAACCTTACAAGGTCTAACGGGTCCAACACTCCGAGAAGGGTGAAAATATCCTGCGCCCGTTTACTAGTCGGGTATTTCCTGTCCCCCGCAGGTAAAAATAAAATTTAAAAAATCCAATATTACGTATGTATATATATGTACATATGTGGATATAAGTTCATTGTATACTAAATAGGGAACAGGAAGTTAAAAATAGGTTTCCCTCTCGCAAGTAGGTATAAATAAGAGGAATAAGAATCGAGTACTAAGGAACGGTCGAGGGAGTTAAGACAGTAAGGAAATTTTAGACTTAGCTGTTTTTTTTTTTCCTTTCTAAAACCCGGCCTGCAAGCTACATTTAAGTTTGGGGTCTTCATCGCTTGACGGACGTTGATATAAATGGATCAACACGTGTTTTTTTAAAACACAGTCAAGAGGGCTACAGTGGGGTTTTCCCTTTTCTTAAACTACATTGATAGTGGATATCCTCCCCTTTTAATCTTCAAACGCATTGACCCCTCGAGAGAAAGAACACGAAGAATTATTAGCAAGAACATAAAAAAGAAAGAAAGACACATAAAGCATCGTGGACAACAGAGAGAACAATAGAGATGAAATAAATAAAATAAAATAAACGAAAAAAAACCTGCGAAAAAAAAAATTCTTTTACTTGACTTGGCAACGCAAAAATATTAGCAAGAACATAGAAAAAAGGAACGAATGACACATGAAGAGTCGTGGACAACAGGAAAGAAATGAAGAGAACCAGCGAAAAAAAAAAAAAAGTATATTCTTTACCTAGACGTAGCAACGTAATTATATGAAGTATTTAAGATAAGACAGTGAGGAAATTTTAAACTTAGCTGGGTTTTTTTCCTTTCTAAAACCCGGCCTGCAAGCTACATTTGAGTTTGGGATTTTCATCGCTTAGCTGACGTTGATATGACATATCACATTAAACTAGTTAATATACCCAGCGTTTTAGGGGTTTAACAACATACTAGTTCAAGTAAAATTATTTTAGGCGCTTAATGTCATACTAGTTGAAATGCCAAACGTTTCAGGACATTACATTAGGGCCTTGAAAGTATACTAATTTAAGTAGCCATTCTTTTTTAGGGCCTTAATAATATACTAGTAGACATACCCGACATTTTAGGGCCTCAACATTATACAAGTAAAAGTAGCCATCCTTTTAGGGGCCTAATATCATACTAGTTGATATACACATCGTTTTAGGGCCGCAACATTATACTATGGTAAGTAGTAATCCTTTTAGGGGCTTTAAATTATCTTAGTTGATATACAAAACGTTTTAGGGCCTTTATATTATACTAGTTGATATATCCAACGTTTAAAAACCTCAACATTATACTAGTTAAAGTAGCCCGTCCTTCTAGGGCCTTAACATTATACTAGTGGAAGTAGCCAACATTTTAGGGCCTTCAAAGTATACTAGTTTAAGAAGTTATCTTTTTAGGGCCTTAAAATTGTAGTAGTTGATATACTCAACGTTTTAGGGCCTCAACAATATACTAGTTCAAGTGGTTATTCTTTTAGGGACCTAATATTATATAAGTTTTAATACCAAACGTTTTAGGGCCTTAACATTATACTAGTTGAAGTAGCCATCCTTTTAGGGCCTTAATATTATACTAGTTGATATACACAACGTTTTAGGGCCTCAACATTATACTAGTTGAAGTGGTTACCCTTTTAGGGTCTTAATATCATACCCAACGTTTTAAGGTCTCAGCATTATACTAGTTGATATACCCAACGTTTTAGGGCCTCAACATAATACTAGTTCAAGTGGTTATTCTTTTAGGGGCCTAATATTATATAAGTTTTAATACCAAACGTTTTAGGGCTTCAATATCATACTAGTTGAAGTAGCCATCTTTTTGGGGCTTAACATTATACAAGTTGATATACCCAACGTTTTAGAGCCTCAACAATACAGCTTTCCCCATATGCAGAAATATTTGTAGTTTAAGGAAAGGAAAAAAAAAATTATTTTGACTCCCCCCCCAAAAAAAATTTGTTTTTATCCTCCCCCATACATATAAGTATTTTGAATTAAAAAGAAAAAAAAAGGTTTGAACCCCCCACAAAAAACAATTTTTTTACCCTTCCCCATGCATAGTAATTTTTTCAGTTAAAAAAGAAAAAAAAAGAAAAATTGTTAGTTCCCCCCAAACTTTTTTTTACCCTCCCCCATACATAGTAATATCATCAGTTAAAAAAAAAAATTCTTTTACCCCGCACCCCCCAAAAAATATTTACCCTCCCCCATACATAGTAATATTTTCAGTTACAAAAAGAAAAAAAAAATTTCCCCCGTACAAAATTTTTTTTTTACCCTCCCTCATACATAAGAATATTTTTAGTTAAAAAAAAAATTTTTTTACACCCCCTAAAAAAATTTTTTTACCCTCCCCCATACATAAAGAAAGAAAAGAAAGTTACGAGGTACCTCACAGAAATATTTAAGGAAAGGAAAAAAAGTTTTTTTTTGACCCCCCCAAAATTTGTTTTTATCCTCCCCCATACATATAAGTATTTTGAATTAAAAAGAAAAAAGAAAGGTTTGACCCCCGCACAAAAAAAAACAATTTTTTTTACCTAGTAATTTTTTTACATAGTAATATTTTCAGTTAAAAAAAGAAAAAAAAAAGAAAAATTGTTACCCCACAAAAAACTTTTTTTTACCCTCCCCTATACATAGTAATATCATCAGTTAAAAAAAGAATGAAAAATTCTTTGCCCCGCACCCCCAAAAAAAATTTACCCTCCCCCATACATAGTAATATTTTCAGTTACAAAAAGAAAAAAAAAATTTCCCCACCACAAAAATAATTTTTTTTACCCTCCCTCATACATAAGAATATTTTTAGTTCCACATTTTTTGCCCTCCCCCATACATAGTTAAAGAAAGAAAAGAAAATTACGAGGCACCTCGCTCATATCAAAGAACTCATGTTTAAATATGTTATTGAAGGCGCCTACGTCATATCAAAGAACCAGTTTTGTTATTCTTCCAAAATGGTTACCCATTTAGTAATGGCCGAGATATTTGTTGCTTAACTTCAATTTACATTAAAACACCTTGTCTTTTCAACGTAATGAAAATAAAGAATGATAAAGTGAAAAAATCCTCTCACAATGACGTCACTTCCGGAAGGACCGGAAGGAGTAGTCAGCAATTTATTTTTCCAAAATTGTCACCCATTTATTAATGGCTGAGATATGCCTTGCTAAACTTTAATTTACAGCAAAACATCTTGTCTTAACAAAGTAACGAAAATAAAGAATGATAATGTGAAAAAATCCTCTCAAAATGACGTCACTTCCGGAAGGATGACTTTGCAATTTTAACAGTAGTTGTCATTCAAAGTATGATTTAAAAAACAAGCTGGTTTATGAAGGAAATGTCTTTAATTAATTGTATGAATAATTTTTATTAATATCACCTTATCGGAAAATATTGTAAATACATATGTAAATTTGATAATAGCAGTTGTAAGTGTATATTTGTAAATATGAATTTAATTGAAGGTTAAAACGAATGAATTATGTAAATGGCACAACCCGTCTAGTGTCTGAGCGACTTTTTGTAACAGTATATAAGGAAGTTGAAAAAAGTATTAGTTTAAGTAAGATTCTTGACACGTTTTCCGTTCTAATCGCAGTCTCGTCTTGAAATTTCGTTCTTCTTTGTTTATATGTTATCTAATGTTATTTAATGTTATCTAATGTAAATTAATTGATTAATAGTTTCCTAATTCTAAAGGTATACAAATATTATGAACGCTGACTTGAAAAAATTAATTTATTAAATACTCGAGCCCCTCCCTCTCTCCCTCTTTCTCTCTCTCTCTCTCTCTCTCTTACGTTTACAAAAATTCTCCAGGACGGACAGACAGACAGAGAAAGTGCTCGTTATATTATAAGTGGACTAGTGGAAATAGACTCCTTAACGGTCGTCTATTTTTGGTAGGCTGCCGCGTTCTTGGGTGGTGAGACATTTTCAGTTAAAAAAAAATTTGTTTAAAAAGGAAAAAAACGAACGCAGACCCCAAACTATATCGAAGAACCAGTTATTATACGATCATTCATTGCTAACTGAAAGAAATGAAACAAAACATTTCTGTAAGTAGTTAAATCAAGATGTTATTTATACCTTTGTCCATTTGTGCATTCGGTAGCGTATCGGACAGTTGACGATAAGGTTGCGAGTTCGAATCACAGCCTCGGCGTCGAAATTATTTATTGATTATTTAGTCGTTAATATGTTCTCTCTCTCTCCCTCTCTTTCTCTCTGTCTTTCTCTCCCTCTCTTTCGCTCTCTCTCTCTTTCTTTCTCTCTCTCCCTCTCTTTCTGTAATTTTCGTGTTCAACACTTTAGATGGAAAACAATTAAGGTCTTGTGATAAATGAGTTTTCGTTGATCCAATAACTAGAAATAACATTAAACAAGCAAAAAATTATTATTATTATTATTATTATTATTATTATTATTATTATTATTATTATTATTATTTGTACTCACTAGGAGTTCTCACACAAATCATAGTCAGTGAT